>LPNX010445434.1:223545-294725 GCA_001517045.1 Pseudotsuga menziesii
AGGAAAGTCCTCGACTTGCTCCATGGGTACCCTGTGTGTCAAGCGTACAAAGTTTGTGTGAATGCTTTGGAGCATCCGCTCTGCATCCGCACCCATAATATTGTCTCCTCTTCCCCTTAGGCGATGATGGGGAAAACCATCTGGTCATCATGGTCCAACCTATACATACACATGATAGATTGTCACTATGTGTCATCACACCAAAACATGTCTTTTGAGTCAATATATCAAAAAACACAAAACATTTAATAATTCAAAAAACTTAAAAAGTGGGTTTGGGATTCGTTACCTATGTTGCCATATTCCGCTCTTAGTGGTAGGGGCATGTCCATATCTCCATAGAATTCTATGCCTGCATAGGGGTAGTCATCTATGGTGATGATCTGCCTCTACCACCATGGAAAGAAGTCTGCTGGGTAGGGGTTATCCACCCTACCTCCACCCAGTCTGTGCATAACATTTACCCAACGTCGTTGGGCCAGATCTTGAACTTCGTTATGAGGAATGTCCACTATAGGGCTTAGCCCTAGTACCCGCTAGATCAAAACCTCTTTGCTGGCATATTAGGAGCAGTACAAACTATTAATAACATTAGGGTAGAAAACATCTATAAGTTATTGTATGCATATACGATATGGATGAATGTTGTAGCATTGGATAAAATAGTCACATATATTTGTCACTATTAATATGTTTTGGAAATTATGATATGCTTCTAATCATGCAAATGAACTTGACTTGTAGATCATTCCAAAGAGCAAAGTGACAACAGTTCAGAAGAGGAACCTGAATATTCCTGGGTGAAAGACACCATAACAAAAGAAAGAGCTTCAGAAGAATATAAAGAAGAATAATCCAAGATGAAGAATAGTATGACGAGACTTCCAAAGAAAGCAAGAGGCCTTAGAAACACTCCAGTTATGTGACACCATTGAGCAACATCATTGATTTAGATCCATCTATCTATGAAGAAGTAGCCAAGAAGAAAGGGAAGGAGAGAAAAAATTCAAGAAGAATGATGTCTAGGATGCGGTATCGAGACCTGAAGGGAAGTTCGAAGTGTCTTCCAAATGGATCTACAAGATCCAACATGTAGTAGATGGCAACATTGTGGGATATATGGAAATATTCGCATCACAGTGCTTCTCACAGAAAGAAGGCATAGACTATGAAGAGACATTTGTAGCCACTAGAAGTTGAGACACATGACAAGAAGACTCATGTGTGCAAATTAAAGAAGGCCTTTTATGAGCTCAGAAGGCACCCATGGGATAACACATATATGAGGAGCTTGAATATCACCTAGAGTGATGAAGATATTAACCTTTGCTACAAGGTTGAAGATGAAATCCTAGAGAGGATCTTACTATCCAATGAACTTACATGGATACTTAGAATATTAGTAGTAGAGGAAGCTACTTGTCACTCCATTACAGAATGTTTCAATACATAGAGTACAGAAGGCAGAGGGAGAATGATGTGCTTTGCTTCAGAGGGAGTGACTGCAGAAGATCTTGAGGTTCAACATGGTACAACAGGATGGACATATTACTGATGGCTCTAGGATTTACTAAGAGTAAAGAAGATTCCAACCTTTGATTCAAGGTTGAACATGAAAGAACAGTGATGCTCTTGTTATATGCCGATGACATGTTCATGGCAGATTCGAGACATCCTCACCTGGTTTCAAAGCATGCAGTGAGGTACCTGAAGGGTACAATTGAGTATGGGCTCAAGTATGATACGAATCAAAATACTAACCTGCATGGTTAGGTTGATTTAGATTGGTAGCGCTAGTGAGAAGAAGACCACCTTGGGTTTCTTCTCTAGTTTGAGATCCAGTATGGGCTAATGGTTTGGCAGGATGCAGTCTTGCATGGCATTGAGTACAATCAATGAAAATTATGTTGCCACTTGTTGGGATATTTGTGAGGTAGTATGTTCCTTTTGAAAGCTACTATTTTATTTGATTGATATGACTTGCATTTTTTGTATGATGCAGAGAGGAGTAGTGAAGCTCCAGTATGTGATCCAGATAGCGATCTCTCGAAATAGGGAGTGATTATTTCTAGAATATCCGATGAGATAGGTTGTATGAGCATAAAATCCTAGAAAAGCTCATAGGTTGCTCAGACATAATGAGTCCTGTAGGTTGTCCTCAGATGTAATCAGTCCTGGAGAAGCTCGCAGGTTATCCTTGGATGTAATCAGCCTTGATGTGATTCTATGATAAAAATGGAAAAAGTGAAGTTAGAGTACTTCACAGAGAAGCTTGGTTTTCTTCATATCGAGGTTCCCTCCAAGGGGAAGTGATACAGATGAGGCCTTCGCAGATATTAGTAGGCGTGTCCTACCATGCTGGTGGATGTAAGTGTTTAGATATTTTCTGACATGGTGGCAGGCTAGGACTACCTTGGTTGTTGATGTAAGTGATGTGTTATGTGTATCTGGGATGCGCTCTGTGTGAGGATAATATGATATTAAGATGATGAGGTAATCATAGGGTACACAGGTTTTTTTAGAGGCATATAATAAGTCCTGAGATGTACCTACTTGATGGCTTTCTCAAAGAGATGATAAAGACCTAGCAGAGGGATAGGCCTACATCCAAAATTAAAAAGGGTTGTATCTGTAGAGGAAGTCCTTGTAGAGGCAAGGCACTACATCTAGCATGAAAAATGGATGGCTTTGTAGGGGAAGTCCTTGCATAGGAAAGGCACTACATCCAACATGAAAAATGGCTTGCTCTATAAGGAAAGTCCTTGCAGAAGAAAGGAACTACATCTATCATGAAAAGGGGATGGATCTGTAGGGGAAGTCCTTGTAGAGGCAAGGAACTACATCCAGCATGAAAAAGGGTTGGCTCTATAGAGGAAGTCCTTGTAGAGGAAAGGCACTAAATCCAACATGAAAAAGGGATGGCACTGTAGACTGACATATAGCATGAAAAATGGTTGTCTTTGTCGATGAATACCTACATGAAGGCTAGGCCTACATCCAACATGAAAAAAGGTAGGAACTGTAGAAACTTTTGATGACAGATAGTATGGGATGATGATCAAATTATAAGAAGATTATGGCAGCAGCTATGATGAAGACTCTATGACTCCGTGATGATGATGTTGTGATGAAGACTTGACCACACTACTACATATGGCTCAATTTTCCAACGAAATTTTGCCACGAAATAGTGAAAATGGATGTTTTTCATGGAAAAAAAGTTTATATTTTTGGAAAAATTTGAAAATTTCCCCAACGTTCTTCATAATAGTGACAATATTGTCCCATCATCGCTATAGTGATGAAATTTTGTATCTATAGAGACGACAGTCCAATACTGTCGCTATTGCGATGAAATTCCATTGCTATCACTATTGTGACAAAAGTCCAATATTGTCTCTATTGTGATGAAAATGATATTACACTCATTTTCTATTATATTTGTAGTTCTAGTATAAGGAGGAGAATGAGATGGTATTATAGTTATTGTATAATTTTCTATCAGCTCTATTTTCTTGGCCTCTAGGGATTACATTTTTTCCTCTTCCTATGAAATCAATCCATTTTTATTGTGAAATGATTTTTTTGTAATTGAAAATTACATGGATGTTGTTACGTGGCTGTTTTACAATCACATTTTGAAGCTTCGTATTGAAATATATGTGTGTGTGTGTGTGTGTGTGTGTGTGTGTGTGTGTGTGTGTGTGTGTGTGTGTGTGTGTGTGTGTGTGTGTGATTCCCTTAGTGTTTTCAATATTTTGTCTCTAATGCAATTGTTTGAAATAATTTCAAGAGCTATGTTGTCCACATACTACATCAAAAACCCTAATCATAGGTCATGGAGTGACATTTTTATGGAAATTTTTCCATCCAAGGAACTTCTCACTGTTGAATCATAAGAAAATCTACCATCAATGAAAAGGAGGTTTGAAGTGAACATTGGATTGTATATGAAACATGAATCTACACACCACGGTGAATTCATTGAAGTTCCTATATCTGTATGTGACCATCTCTTTTTGTAAATTATTGTTGTGTATACATGTTCTAGTATCCTTCATCTATTGTGGTGAGCATGCAATGGAAAATATGTTAATCAATATATATTTTCCATAACATGCATTGTCACCCTTTCTAACATAGGAAAATATGTTGCATGTTTGAGTTGCGACACTACCTTCAAAAGAGTTAAAGAGTTGAATGTTTTCTGTCAAAGGAAATTGTGCTTACCATATTCATATTGACGTATCAAACTAGATCACAATAGTCCAAAAGTGAAAATATTTTATCTTTTATTTAAATTATATACACAAATTCCCATGATTAATATTTTTTATAAATAATTTGTACATTTATGTTTTGTAACTTGTAACTAGCCTTTTGTGCTTGTCGAAACTAAGTTGAATTTGAACTTTACTTGGGTGCATTCTCAACTGAGATTGACACCCTTCATTTTCTAATTTGGAGTGTTTATTCATTGTATATTGTACAAGGGTGGATTTGTAAGAAGGTATTCATTTTCTAAGTGAGTCTTCACCTTAACAAGACACATTTTATTTTATATAGATTGAGTCACACCTGATATGAGAAGAAACACATTTTTAATTTGTTCCTATTCATAAAAATCCTTTCTAAGATCTCGTTCAATAGTGTTAACAATCAAATTAACACCCTTGAGTAGTGAAGGTCGAAAGCACATTTTACCATTCTCATACAACATCATGAATACATAACTCAAGTACAAGTAAGAAACATGATCTCTTTTTAATCTTACCACCACCTCCACAATGGAAGATGTGAGTAATGACATAGATAGACATGAGAGGAAAAGTTCAAAATTGAATTCCACTTAAAGGAACCTTATTTTACCCAATCATGAGAACATATTAATGTTGCATAATGTATTATGTTTACGTCTATTTATTTATGTTTAAACCATTGTTATCATCATCATCCTCATCATCATCATCGTCTTCATCATCATCATTGACATCATCATCATCGTCATCATTGCCATCATCATCTTTATCATCATCATCATCGACATCATCATCACCATCTTCATCATCATCAACAACATCATCATCTTCATCATCATCTTCATCATCATCATCTTCATCATCATCACCATCATCATCCTCATTGTCATCGTCATCATCATCACTAGCATCATCATCATCATCGTCATCATCAGCATCGTCATCACCATCTTCTTCATCATCATTGACATCATCATCACCATCATCAACAGCATCATCACCATCATCATCATCACCATCATCCTCATCGTCATCATCATTAGCATCATCATCATCAACACAAGCATCATCATCATCATCATTGACATCATCATCATCAACATCATCATCATCATCATCATCATCATATCATCGTCATCATCATCATCACATCATCATCATCATTAGCATCATCACCATCATTGACCTGTGATCATCATCACCATCATCCTCAACATCATCATCATCCTCATCGTCATCATCATTAGAATCACCATCATCACCACCATCATTATCATCATCGTCGTCATCGACATCATCATCACCATGATCATCATCATCGACATCATCATCACCATCATCATCATCATCCTCATCATCATCATTGCCATCATCATCCTCATCATCATCGTCATCATCGTCGTCATCATCATCATCATCATAATCATCGTGTCCATCATCATCACCATCATCATCATCATCATCATCACCATCATCATTAGCATCATCATCATCACCATCATCACCATCATCACCATCATCGGCATCATCGGCATCATCATCATCATCGCTAGCATTTTCCTCATCATCATCATCATGATTAACATCATCGACATCATCACCATCATCATCATTATCATCATTGACATTATCATCATAATCATCGACATCATCATCATCATCATCATCATCATCATATCATTGTCATCATCATCATCATCATCATCATATCATCATCATCATCATCATCATTAACCAATGATCATCATCACCATCATCCTCAACATCAACATCATCCTCATCATCATCATCATTAGCATCATCATCATTGACATCATCATCAACATCATCATCAACATCATCATCATTAGCATCATCATCATCATCATCTCCATCATCATCATCATTGACATCATCATCGTCATCATCCTCATCACCATCACCATCATCATCATCATCATCATCATGTCCATGTGGCATTTTGTCTAGTATATTTATCAAGATTGTTCGACCAATTAAAAAATTCACCATAAAAATAAATACTTGCTCCAAAAGAAGGTTTTTCATTTTACTTTTCCATCCTCAACCATCCCATGCGATCAATTTCATCTTTATCTTTATCTCCTCTAAACATACATATTACCATTGGTTCTTAATTGAGGTCTAATAAGAACCCTCAACTTCCAACCTCACAATTCTAAAATTGATTATCCAAAATAGTGATTTTTTTCTAGTATATTCTCTTGTGTTTACTCTTTTCAAGGACTTTTCAATCACTTAAATTAAACCTTCTACTCAAAAGTTATACTAATTTTAAATTACCACACCTTTTAAAACCTTGATTTGGAGATTGTATTGTTGGCCAGCCTTGCACATAATGCAACTCTAAAAATTTAAACTATAGTAGCTTGATATGCCTTCTCTACAATGCCACAAGTTTAATCAAATTATAATAATCCAATTAAAGATATGGTAACTTACTCAAAACCTGTTGATCATTTTAGGCCTTCAGGGAGAGTGAGATTGTACACCCTACCACATGTCCATTTTTTGGATCTGCTTCTTCAATTTGGATCCATAACACTATTGTATTTCTTATTTCCAATGAAACTAATTGAACTCAATTTGGATTTCGCTAGAATCATACATGAATGTTTTAACAAGAACACAAGTTTAAACTAGTTTATGACCAGTGGAAATATCTTATATGAATTAAGAATGTTGTCTAATTATAGGAGTGAAGTTGTTATATGGGATAAGAATTGGAGGATGTAAATATAGAGTTGGAAATAAGGGGTTTATTAAATTGCTATATTCTAGATGTTTTAAATGTTAGACTTTATATGACTTAGACGTTTTAATAGTTAGTGGTTACATTAGGGGTTATATGTCATATGTGTTATCACAATCATAGATTAGGGGTTATAAAGTTTCTATTAGTGGTACATTGGTTATGGTTCATAATGGTTATTAACGTGGGTGATTGTACGCTTAAATGAGTTGTGACAAATAAGGGTTAGAGATTATTTGTGTCGAGATTCATATGTGTTAAGGGTTTAAAGGTTTACGATCTATAGGGGGTTGAGTATTAGAGTTATAATAGCTATTTTAGAGTTTATAGTGGCTACGTGTTAAGGCTTAAAGATTTATAAATGATTAAAATTATGATCCTCTAATGTACTTAGATGAATACCTTGCTTTAGCCAACATTTGCTAAAGAAGTTCTGAATATTTGGGGACAATTTTGTTTTGTTTTGAGCTAATCAAGCTCTTCAATGATCAAGATCTAGTAATTTGCAATGGTCTAATGAAATTCTGAAATTCTATCTGAATGACTTGTATTCATGTGATTAGCATTAGTGTGGTTAACTATGTCATATCCAATATCCCTTTATACAATCAAATAATACATTTTGACATATTAAATATCCATTCACCATAAATATTGGGTCATAGACCTTAAATTGTAACTCTTAATTTTCTCACACATAGCAGTCCCATAGATAATTCTCATATCCAAAAGTACTTAATCTTCAAGAAAAATAAACCTTGAAAATAATTGTAAATCAACAAACCTTGTGGCCCAACTATGTGCCTATGTGTGTGGTGAGCTTGATTCCTTGATGATGAAATGCAGTATGCATTAATGTGTTAGATCACACTATAATAAAATTGATATTATTATGACCATGACAAAGGAAATTTAGTTGCTTAAATTTTTCTTTGTTACACAATGGTGTGTTTCTATTTACACCACTTTCTGTTTACTTTCTTTTTGTATCATCACCATCATCATCATCCTCATCCTCAACCTCATCCTCAACCTCATCATCATTGTTTTTATCATCATCATAGTCATCATCATTGCCATCATCATCATCCTTGTCGCCATCATCATCATCCTCATCCTAATCCTCATCGTCATCATCATTAGCATCATCATCACCATCACCATCGTCGTCATCATCATCATCATCATCGACATCAATGACATTTTATATGAATGTGAATCAATGCATTGTTAAAAATTCCCATTATGTACAAATCCCTGAAATGCACTTCCATTCACTACACCTCTTCCATGTACATGGTAGTCCTTTCCATGTTATACAAATCCTTGAAATGCACTTCCATTCACTACAACTCTTCCATGTACATGGTAGTCCTTTCCATGTACAAATCCCTAAAATGATTACAATGATGATGCTGATGATGAGAATGAGGATGAAGCAGGTGACGATGATAATGATGAGGATGACTTCAACGATGACGAGGATGAAGAATCCAAATGACATTATAGCAATGTTGTATTCTAGGAGGTAATATGTCATGAGAAAATCTTGTTGCATAATGTATTATGTTTACTTCTATTTAGTTATGTTTAAACCATGATTATCATCATCATTGTCATCATCATTGATATCATCATCGTCGTCGTCATCATCATCATCATAATTTGCATCATCATCTTCATCATCATCATCGTCATCCTCACCATCAACATTATCGTCATCATCAACATCATCAGCTTCATCATCATCATTGTCACCATCATCATCATCACCATCATCCTCATCATCATCATCATCCTCATCGTCATCATCATCATCACCATCATCATCATCATCATCGACATCATCTCACCATCATCATCATTAGCATCATCATCGTCATCATCTCCATCATCGCCATCATCATCATCATCATCATCATCATCATCATCATCATCGCCATCATCCTTGTAATCATCATCATGCCCATCATCATCACCATAATCATCATCAACATCATACTCATCATCATCCTCATCATCATCATCATTAGCATCATCATCATCATCACCATCATCATCATCATCATCATCATCATCATCATCATTGACATCATCATCGTCATCGACATCATCAACATCATATCATCGTCCTCATCATCATCATTGACCTTTGATCATCATCACCATCATCCTAAACATCATCATCATTGTCATCATCATCATTAGCATCATCATCTCATCACCATCATTACCATCATCATCATCATCATCATCATCGACATCATCATCACCATCATCGTAATTACCATTATCATCATCATCATCTCCATCATCATCATCGTTGTCGTCGTCATTATCGTCATCATCATCCTCATCATCATGATCATGATCATCATCATAATCATCATCATGTCCATCATGATCACCATCATCATCATCACCATCACCATCATCCTCATCATCATCATCATTAGCATCATCATCATCATCACCATCATCATCATCATCACCATCACTAGCATCATCATTATCATCATCATCACCATCATCCTCATCATCATCACATCCTCATTTTCATCATCATGATCACCATCAATATCAACCCTCTTACATGAAACTACCAATTACTTATATATCAAGATCTTTTTATAACCTCATTAAGATCTTTCCATAACCTCATTAACAACTATTGATGACAATGATATTAATTATTCCATTTAAGATAACCATGTTAATCATAAAAGCAATAGTATACATATGCCTTAATGTTATGCCTTATATGCCCCATCAATTTTATGAGCATTGCATGAGGACACTTTATTTCTGGGAACATTTGAGTTATTAATCTATAACCTATTATAACGTTAGAATTGAAGTTCATGGTTATGAAATAAATTGAAAATAATTATTAATACGGAAAAGACATTTAAAAAAATAGTAAATTCCATATGTATCTTAATTTTGTAATAACTATAGTGATTTTAGTATTATTCTTTTAAATTAAAAATGTTAAAAAACATAGCTCACCAACTCTTTTATTACCATATTTCGTCCATCCAACAAAATAAATAAAAAAATATTTCGTCCATCCACAGGACCTTCGACGAGAAAGCTGAGGGAGAGCTTGGGCGATTTGGAGTCCTCTATGGGATTTATCCCATCCAAAGTATTAGGACCTTCGGTCGAAACCAACGGCCAATGGATTCCATCCATTCCTTCATTTTCAAACCAGGCATGAAAAATATTGCCTCTGTAAAATAATAATGGATAATTTAATAGGTACCCAATTGTTATGAGGCATTTACACTATTGTGGCGTCAGGTGCAGGGGAAAATTAATGGTGTTATGGAAATTATGGAAGAGGAGTGGGAGGGTATAATTCAGGTATTCCATACAGTATTTTCCATTGCCATCAGGGTTTTATGACATGGCAGTAGCTAAAAGACGAGAAGGTAAAACAACTACTGTAGACAATGGAGGCTCGGAGATCTTGTGCTCGCCAAAGTCAAGGGATTTTCAGCATGGCTCGCTAAGGTACGCAGGTCTATTTTTAATCCCCATTTTTTTTCCCTTATTTGATGTATGCAATGCATGTTGTTGCTGTTATTTTCATTTTCCACATCAAATTATATACTTATTTTGCCTTGTTTTATTACTCGATTGTCATCCAAGGGTTTGTGTGAATGTTTATAGATTTTCATAGGGTTTCATTTCCATTGCACCGGAGGAGGCCATGGAAGCTGCGCTCATGTTGTGCGATAGTAGGGAGTGGTTTCTAGGGCTTCTTTTGTGTGTATTATGCTGGTACTGGGGTTCAAACCAGGTTACTATGGTACTAGGAAGGTGTATCCTCAAAAGGGTCAAATCCAATTTTCTGTTGCTAAATACAAATTGTTATTTTCCCCTTGAAGATTTGCATCCCCACCTCACTTGTTTTTTAACAAATACACATGTATAGCAGGGTTTAGCTGAGTAACTTTTTAAAAATTTACAAGATAGTTGTATTTATTGTAGTTTGTTATCTCAGTGATGTCATTGTCTATAGTGTATTATTTTTTCTTGGTGGACTGAATTTTGTCTTTGAATGTTTGAAGAAGTTTAATTCTCATCAAAGGTGGTTGAGAATTAAGTTATTTCAATCCTGTTAATTCGGAGTTGTATCAACTTCTCTTCCCTGGCAACAAGTTTCTTGACAAACTAGTCTTTTGTTCCATCTTCCATAATGAATTTAGTTTCTCAAATTTATAATTTGTTGCTTGTTATGATTTCTTGTTTTTTTTAGTTAGTTGTTTCTTGTTTTCCAAATTAAGGCGCTTCCATTTTCCTATCCTTCCATTCTTTTGTAAAAATATTAGATAAATAACAGTGGAAAAAAGATGTGTACTGAAATGCTAAAGCACTATGTTGAACTTCCATTTCTTGAACAAACCTAAATCAAGTATTACTCTCTTTTAGCTAAATGTGTAGCTAGTTGGAGAAACCCCACGTGGTGTTGTAATTAATTAGGAGGCTTTTGTGTTTCCCAAATGGAGGTCTTGTTCTACCTACAACAGATCGAGCCCCAATTTTTATATGCAAAACATGATGCTTAATTTCCTTAGTCATTTCGGGATTTCCATGTTGTTTATCATAATTTTTAGGTCTTTGCCATGATTTGATTTAGTTAACATTTTAAAAAATTTATGCATTTTTGTGTGTTTCCGTAACCTAAATCCCGCAAGTGCGGATTACAGTATTTCTTTGTAAATATTTTAAACTTTTCCTCCCGCAACCCGCAAATGCGGATTGTGGAATGCGAAAAGGTTTGTCAAATAAATGTGTTTCTTGTGCTCGTAGCCTGCATCCCACAAATTGCAGATCGCGGAGCATCTTGACCACATTTTGAGTTTGTCAATTCTGCAACCCGCAACCCACATTGCGGGTTGCGGATTACGGAATGCGCATTATTTTCATTTTTTTTAACTTATTTTTGTTTCTGATTTATTTGAGTTGGTTTTTATCATTTCAGTTGATGTGGATTTCATTTTTCGAATGTTCAAATCGTTACACTTCGGCTTGATTTTTCTTTTATTAGTTTTTTGAGATTTCAAAGATATTGTCATTTTGTTTCGATTATTGTGTGGAAAGATTGCTTATTCGATATCTGAACTTGTTTGAATCATTTACATGCTTTAATTTTGATTAATTAATTTCATATGATGGCAACAAATTGGAACTTCATTCAATCAATAAGTTTAAAGATCATCTTGATGGGTTATAAAAATTTGATTGAACACATATTTTTAATCATTTTGATTTATGACTTGAAAGGGTGTATACCAAATGATGGAATCATGCATTTAATTCTCAACTTTGAAAGGATTACTGAATTTTACTAAGCCTTGAATATTTGATAAAAATTGCCCTTTTGGGAAAATATATACTTTTGGGACAAGTTTTCAAGGTTTGTGTTATATTCAATTGAATCCTAAAAAAGATATTTTCAAACCATAAAAAGAGTCAATAATTTTTTCATTAAGAAAAGTATTATATTTTACAAAGAATAATTAGCTTTGTTTGTTGATAGATTATTATTATTTTTTAAAATATATTCAATATACTTTTGAAACACAATATTAATAATTTATTTATATGATTGACCTTTGATATCATACTATTTACAATGTTAATGCATAATATTTCACTAAACCCTAATTTGTTGTTTTCGTGAAGGATGAAGTTTAAAAATGGATCGCGCACCTGTAGAAGACATGTCTTTTTGTGAAGTATTGTGTGCAAACTGTGAGGAATTAGCTCAAACGGATAAAAACCCTCTTCCAAAATGGGCTCAAAATGGGCTCATTGATTTTGCGAAAATATTTGCAAATCTATCAACAGTTTGGGATAAAATTGTGACCGAATCGAGGTGAATTTTCCAAAAAATTATTCCGGTCATTTTTCCATAGCTGAACAAACTAGGAATCTGGGGATTTGATGTTATTCTTCCCACTACTATTCACTACTATAAATTCGACCTCAGAATTCATAGATGGGAGGAGTAAGTCTCTAAATAATGGAA
Organism: Pseudotsuga menziesii; assembly: GCA_001517045.1. NCBI lineage: Eukaryota > Viridiplantae > Streptophyta > Pinopsida > Pinales > Pinaceae > Pseudotsuga > Pseudotsuga menziesii. The sequence goes on from LPNX010445434.1 coordinate 236,615, forward strand.
GGATTTTCATTCTTCCTATATTTCTATTCTTCTTGCAATGTTTTGTTGACAAGGAAGGAGGAACGTCGCTGCCAGAGGGAGGATATGATTTTTTGTATGATAGCAAACTGAATTTGTTCTTTCTTTCCTATGATTCTATTGACAGAAATTTCTTGTTTTTAAGAGATTGGAGATCGTAGAATATTCCTTAAGCAGCTGTTGATTATCAATTTGAAGCTTTGTAAATGGTTTTTATCAAGCTGAGATGGTAATGCAATTTCTTTTCTGCAATTATTTTCTATTTGTTTATGTGCATTTAATCAGATTTTTATTTTTATGCACAGATTAGATCATAATCAGATTTAAGCAATTTTATGTATGTTTATAGTTTATGTGTTAACCTGGTTATGTTTAATCATTCCATGAATGATTCTATGTTCAAACAATTTTACCATAATGAATATAATGTCTTACTTCTCATGTTAATATTAATGTGCTTATGACTTCAATGTTTAAATGTTTTTATACCATTGATGATCCAATTATTCCCTTTTGAACATTAAATCATTCTCTCCATTTTAAATTGCTTTGCTCCCGGGATATGTTATTAGTTTAATTAACATTTAGATAGGTTAGTATTTTAATTCTAATATGTATTTATGTAACTATAGAATTTCTTCTAATAGTTGCAAAATTATTAATTTTAGATTGCTTTCAAAGTACATTTAGGATTAGCTCTAGATTTAATTCAAAGTATCCCTTTTAAGGAGAAAACTCATAGACTCAAAGAGTGCCAGTGGAGGCCGAATATCCGTGGGTGTTAACCACACCAAGAAGCTCGAGGATAGGATAATACTTGCGTAGGATTATCTGAAGCCTTTGGTTGGGTTTCCATCCCCTCTTGTTTCCCTTGGACACCATTCCAGCACTTGCACAACTGAGGCATCAACAAATGGCGCTAGAAGGAGGGCCATCGGACATGTAAGGTCATTTGAGCTATCTTAATCAGATTATCTTAAAATGGCTCCAGCCCAAAAATTTGTAAATAGTTCCTTTTATGCTCATGAGTCTCGATTTAGTTGTTTTTCTAGGAAAATTAGTTTTCATTTTCAAACAGAATTGTTGAAGCAACTAATAAAAGTAAAATTCAATGTGAGGGAGAAATTTTAGCACAAAATCATATTTTTGAATTTACGTATAATTGTTTTGTTAACGAAATTTTGGATCAAGATGTTTTGTGAAGATTGTTAGCCTTCACATTTGAAGGACGAGTTAAAGAATGGTTTGTCACTTTGCCTTTTTCTTCTGTCCACTCTTTTGAACATTTTTTAGATCTATTTGCGATTTATTTTGGACATTATGACTTTTTTAGATTATGTAATGAATGGAAACAACTCACTATAAATAAGGGTGAATCATTAGAAGATTTTTCAATTAGAACTTTTAATCTCTATTGTAGATTCCCTCTAACAGATCGTCCTATGATACATGAATGGTTTCAGCACAATAGCTCTCTTTGACATGAATCTGATCAATTAGTAGTTGATAAATCTGAATTATACATTGATAATCATCCACCTCTTGGTTTAGATTTGCATGAAGAATATAATGATTTCAAATTTTTAGAAATGAATTCCTCCTCTTTCCTAGAAATGGATCATAATCAATATGATGATTTAGATGAATTAAATGTTGATATTCCCATTTCTATTTCACATGAAATTCTAACTCATCATGAAGGAGATCATTTTTTTATAGAAGATTATTCTAAAGTACAAGAGTATAGTTCTAATCATAATATTACACCATCTTCTTCTAGCATAATTAAAGAGCTTCAAGATTTTGATATTCATTTTTCTGTTAATCCTTTGATAGATCTTGAATCAACTAATTGTACTGAAATTTGTGATATGTTTTCCAAATTACCATTTTCTTATCTAAGTAATTATGTAGGAGAGAATATTGTACAAAATGATCATACTACATTACAAGAAGATGTAAATTCTGATTTCAAACCTTTCATACATATCTCCTTTGAAGAGAATATCTCTCTTAAGAAATATCGATCTGAAAATACTCTATAAAGAGATGAATGTCATGCACTTATTTCCTCTTCATATTTTTCTATGTACCATGATCTATTTGATAACAATGGCATTCAATCATATATTTTTTATTCTAATTCTCCATTGTTAAGTATTAAAGACATTAGAGGAAATTTCAACTCAAAATGGGCCTCCTAAAAAAATTAATAAAATAATAGTTAAAATAATACAATAATATTTATTAATTTTGGAGGAAGAAAAGAAAAAAAACTACTTTTGTGTTTGTATTTCGACAAATCTCCCTGTGTTGTTACTCAAATTTTGATCAGGAGAGCTCGTTGGATACGGAATTAAATTCCGCATCCAACGAGTACCCACTCGGTATACTTTTGACGGACCCTGCTACCCCAAAAACAAGAAATACCTAAAAAAACGTGATGATGACATCATCATCATATTTTTCAGGTATTTCTTGTTTTTTTGGTTAGAGGGGTGCTTCAAAAGTATGCCTAGTGGGTACTTGTTGGATTCATAATTTAATTCCGGATCCAACGAGCTCTCCTGATCGAAATTTGAGTAAAAACACGGGGAGATATGTCGAAAATACAAACAAAAAAAAGCAGTTTTTTTTTATGATACCTATCCCCAAATTTATATTAAAAAAGTGTTTAAGACCTATACAGTATTTCAAATTTAAATAAATTTCATTGGCTAACACATGATGACATGGAATTTGAGTTAAAGTTAAAAGGCCCATTTTGAGTTGAAATTTCCTCTAATGGGTACGAGTTAATCATGAAATGCATGAAGACCAAGAAGATACTTATGATGATCATCAATCCTTGTCTTCTTGTCATTCTTCTTTGCTGGAAATGAATATTATTTCAAATGATTATTTTCAGAATTCTTCCTTTTATGATTCATCATACAATGAAGAAACATTTTCTTCTTACAATCATTTTCTTGATGGAGAAGATTCTTAACAGGATGTTAATGATACTAGTTCTATACTTATAACATCTCATATCTTTAACTCTTCTCAAGTAAATAACCAAAGGAAATTTGATCTCTTTGAGAATTTCCAATTTAATCAACCAATTTATGATGATTTTTACAATAATAAATTAGAACAAATTGGATCTGATTTTGCTAATCTTATTCGTGAAAATGTGTTTGAGGAGAAAATTGTTCAAAAAGAACATATGGATTCTTACAATATTGATGTTGATTCTCTTTCAAATAATCCATTTCATTGCATAAATATTTTGAACTCTTTATATGACTATTTTTATTCTCATTGTACATACCCTGATTGGGTCGCTGACTGGCTTGAGAAATCTTTCTTAACAATATTTCATCATTATGGTAGTGACTCGGTTTTACTTATTTGTATATAAAGATGGTAAGGTTCCATTCTCTTTATTTGTACATAAATTTCATTTTATTTTCTTTAATGCATTCTTCTTTCATTTTTATTTGCAAGCATTCATATTATGCTTTCTGATTATTCACTTCTTCATGTTTGCAGGATTCCATATGCTTTCATGTTTGCATTGGAAGTTCGATTATACCTAGTTTTGTTTTATTTTTAAAGTAATGTAGGAGTAGGAGTAGGTATATAATAGATTAGTTTTATCATTTCTTTAATAATTTAGATTACTCTTTTAGTTTTCTTCAATAAAATATTTGCGAAAGCAAGCCAATTGCATGTTGGAATTGACGCTTCTTAAGGGAAGTATTTTTATTCTCTTCCATCGTCTATTATTTATGCCCTCACTGATTATTTTATTGGTTCAAAGAATTCATCGCTGATTTATGTCTTTAGTTTTAAATTATAATGATCTTTTCATGAAATGTCTTGAATTAATTCTTTTCAAGTTAATAGTTTTGGATATGCACTGGAAAAAGGGGGGTTTTACATATTTTGTTCTTGCAAATTGAACACAATATTAGTTTAGTTTCTTTCTGTACATAATTTTAATAATGAAAGGCCTTATTGTCCTAAACAATTGTATGTGAAGCAACAAATCTGAATCTTAATTCTTCAACTGAAAGAGAATAAATTTATTTTAAGAGTCTTATTATAATTAATTCAATTTACAAATTCAACACATGTTCATATATGAATTGATATAGTTATTCTCTTTACAATAAAAAATTCCTTCAATTTTACAAACAAATCTTTCTTTTCGCATGAGACAATTTCTTAAGGCTTATTTTTGTAGTTATTTTAATTTAGGCTTCTTTTGTTTGTAATAAAGACCTAATTAAATTTGATATCTCATGATCTATTAAAAACAAAATTCTTAATCATTAATTTTTATTTTAGTTAGTGATATGGTTGTGAGATTTTGATTTTCTTTTGGTTCTAGTTGTATATATGTTTGATTTAATCATTCTTGCATTTTGTTTTCTTGCTGGTTTATTTTGAGTTTTCATGATTTTCACTTAATAATAAAAGAGCTTATCACTCTTTTACAGTCTTGAAATCTTATCTATAAAGGAAATCCTTATAAATGTTTTCTTCTTGCTGAAATCAAATGTTTTGATTAATCAATCCCTAATTGTGAAAAATCAATAACAAACTATGCTGATAATTCAATTTGGACTTTTCCACCATTATCCTAGAACTTTATCTTTAACTCAACAAAAACATATAAGTATGTATTTAGTTACTTTTAAAGGAATTAGTTTCGAGAAAGAAGTTTCAGTCTGAAATATTAGTGATTGATATATTCCTTATGCCATCCTTACTCTTAAGGAGATTCTAGGTCTGCTCCCCCATTTACTAGGTAGTCTCAAATCGAGATTAGCACATTACACATAGTTTGCAGATTTCTTTAAACTTGCTATTTGGAATATAAGCCATCAGGTAAAATGGGTTAAAAGACATCCCTATCGAGGCTATGGATTCTTGTGGGCTGCAGTGGCTCCGTCTATGGTCTTGTGATCCCAAATCATAAATATTATGTATATGAGTCTTTAAGAATCTTTTTCCATCCCACACTTGTAGAGATTAATTTGACGCTAGTTACCTATTAGTAAATTGAGTCACCGTATAGCTATGTATATAAATCAGTAAACTAGGACAAAATCACTTGGAGGTGAGGTTAAAAGGCATCCATGTCGCGACTATAGATGCCGGCTGGTAGTAGGGTCCTGCCTATGGTTTTGGAGTCATTTCTTAATACTATGTCTTATATGATTAGCTTGATTTCATGAGATTAATTCTCGGTAAAGTTATTGATTCTTACATATTATAAATAATTTATTTTGAAAAATGATTTTATCTTTAAGAAATTGTTTGGATAATGATGGGAATCACTTGGATGTTTTAGACGTTTTGAAGTCTAATCAATACTATATCATTCAGTGATAGATCTATTTAGATTATTTGAAATGTAGCATGTGAAAGCATTTGATTTTCATTCTTAATTTTTAGATTTCAATACTATAATTCAGAGATAACTGATTCTTCCCAGCCAGTTGCCATTTGTTGTAGCTAAAAAATATCGCATGTTTTATCCAAAATATGGGAACCCCAATTTTTATATGCAAAAGGTGATGCTTAATTTCCTTAGTCATTTCGGGATTTACATGTTGTTTATCATAATTTTTAGGTCTATCTTTTTCCATGATTTGATTTAGTTAACATTTTGAAACATTTATGCATTTTTATGTGTTTCTACAACCCAAATCCCGCAATTACAGGATTTCTTTGTAAATATTTTGAATTTTTCATCCTGCAACCCTCAAATTACGAATTGCGGAAGTAGACTGAATACTAAAAATTACATTGTGTGTTTCTGCAACCCGCAAATGCGGATTGCATAATGCGGAAAGGTTTTTCAAACAAATGTGTTTCATGTGCCCATAACCTGCATCCCGCTAATTACGGATTGCAGAGCGTCTTGGCCACATTTTGAGTTTGTCAATTCTGAAACCTGCAACCTGCATTACAAATTGCAGATTGAGGAATGCACATTATTTTCATGTTTTTTACTTATTTTTGTTTGATTTATTTGAGTTGGTTTTTTATCATTTTAGTTTGTATCGATTTAATTTTTCGATTGTTCAAATCTTTACACTTTGGCTTGATTTTTGTTATTTTTGAAGATTTCAAAGATCTTGTCATTTTATTTTGATTATTGGGTGGAAAGACTGTTTATCCTTATATGAACTTGTTTGAATCATAAAACATGCTTCAATTTTGATTAATTAATTTCATATGATGACAACAAATTTGAACTTCATTGAATCAATAAGTTTAAAGAGCACTTATTTTTAATCCTTTTGATTTATGACTTGAAAGGGTGTATACCAAATAATGGAATCATGCACTTAATTCTCAACTTTGAAAGGATTACTCAATTTTACTAAGCCTTGAATATTTGATAAAATTTGTCCTTTTGGGAAAATTTATAATTTTAGGACAAGTTTTTAAGGCCTATGTTATATTCAGTTTAATTCTAAAAAAGATACTTTCAAACCATAAAAAGCGTCAATAATTTTTTCATTAAGCAAAGTATTATATTTTACAAAGAATAATTAGCTTTGTTTGCTGATAGATTATTATTATTGTTTAAATTATATTCAATATAATTTTCAAAAACAATATTAATAGTTTATTTATATGATTGACCTTTGATATCATAAATATTTACAATGTTAATGCATAGTATTTCACTAAACCCTAATTTGTTGTCGCCATGAAGGATGAAGTTTAAAAATGGATCGCACACCTGTAGAAGACATGTTCTTGTGTCACGTATTGTGAACAAACCACGAGGAATTATCTCAAATGATTTAAAACCCTCTTCCCAAATGGCCTCATTTACCATTAATCGAGAATAGTTTTGCAAATCTATCAATAGTTTGGGATAAAAACATGATCGACTGGAGGTGAATTTTCCAGAAGTTTATTCCTGCCCTTTTTCCATAGCTAAACGAATGAGGCATCTAGGGATTTGATGTCATCCTTCCCACTGCTATTCACTGCTATAAATTCAACCTCATAATTCATAGATGGGAGGAATAAGTCTCTAAAGAATGGAAGCATTTTCATTCTTCGTATATTTGTATTCTTCTTACAATGTTTTGTTGGCATGGAAGAATGAGGAACGCTGCTGCAAGAGGGAGGATATGATCTTTTGTATGACAATAAAATAAATTTCTTCTTTCTCTACTATGATTCTCTTGATAGAAATTTCTTGTTTTTAAGAGATCGAAGATCGTAGACTCTGCCTTAAGCGGCTTTTGATTATCAATTTGAATCTTTATAAATGTTTTTTATCAAGCTGAGATGGCAATACAATTTATTTTTCTGCAATTATTTTCTATTTGTTTATGTGCATTTAATCAGATTTTTCTTTTAGATAAAATCATAATCAGATTTAAGCAATTTTCTATATGTTTATAGTTTACGTGTTAACCTGGTTATGCGTAATCATTGTATGAATGATTCTATGTTCAAACAATTTTAGCATAATGAAGATAATTTCTTACTTCTCATGTTAAGATTGATGTGGTTATAATATCAATGTTTAAATGTTTTTAAGCCATTGATGATCCAATTATTCCTTTTTGAACATTAAATAATTCTCTCCATTTTAAATTACTTTTCTCCCGTGATAGGTTATTAATTTCATTAACATTTAGATAGGTTAGTATTTTAATTCTAATACGTATTTGTGTAACTATAGAATTTCTTCTAATAGTTTCAGAATTATTAATTTTAGATTGCTTTCAAATTACATTTAGGATTAGTTCTAGATTTAATTCAAAGTCTCCCCTTTAAGGAGAAAACTCACTGACTCAAAGAGTTCTAGCGGAGGCCGAATATCCATGGGTGTTAACCACACCAAACAACTCGACGATAGGATAATGCTTGCATAGTATTATCTAAAGCCTTTGGTTGGTTTTTCATCCCCTGTTGTTTTCCTTGGACAACATTCCAGCACCTGCACAGTCATGGCATCGACAGGTCTGTAATATGATGGTTAGAAATCTTGACAGTTATCATTTGGGAGAAGTACATTTTGAATTCATTCTTGATGCGGGAGAATCTTGCTCTCCATTCAAATTCCATGTTAAATGTTGGATCAGGCCTAGAAGGGGTTTCCAATTCTAAATTGATGGTCTTTGAACCATCACATTGTAAATAAACCTATGTTTTATTTTATTCTAGATAGATGGTGAGTCACTAAGACGATGAGTGAGTCAATGGGTCAATTGACGAGTCATTGTAACAAATCCCTCATCTAGTTGGAGCAAGTCATAGTATTGGTTAGAGGATTTGTTCTAATTACGATTAGTTAGTAGAAGATTGGGGATTACTGAGTGGATTATGGATCTGAACCAGAATGGTTCATGAATAGTGTTGTATCTATATATATATATATATATATATATATATATATGTAATCTTGTGAGGCATAGGTAGAATAGAATATAGAAGAGACAGAGATACACATATAGGAGAAAGAGAAGTACCCAGAACAGAGTAAATCTGGCTCAAGCAAGGCCATTTAAATATGTATTAGGCCTAATGAGATCAGAACGCAGGTTCTGAAACAAATTTGCAGTGTATAGTTTCAGCATGTGAACAAAAAATCCTATTTCGGCATAATCTTTGTGTGTGTGTAAATTTCAATTATGTTTGAGTGTGTGACTTCATGAATTGAATGTTTGGTTAAATCCTATGTTAATGTATGATAATCCTGCGTGTGAATTCGGGGTTTCTGAAAGTGAGTAAAATAGAGATCGACTAATTGATTCTATGATAAATCGAAGGAATAATTTGATCACTAAGACTTCGTGAATGGATTTTATATCGAATTAACCTTGTTGCAGTTTCGAGATTTGCAGATCGATCAGTGCAAGGATCAGTGATAATTAAGCTTTAAGTTTGTGTAGGTTTAATGTTCGAGATCATCGTAGGAACATATTTATGGCTGAGGAATAATTCTGCAAATAAGAGTTGCACCCAAGATACTCCTAAACCAATCGCCGAGATCACTTAAGATAGTACGGTGGAGATAGGTCTTGGAGAAGATCTGTTACCACCTAAGTTGTACTTAGTGTTTTTTTATCAAGTGAGCCTGGTGAACCGGACAAATATGTTTTGTTCGGACTTCAGCAGACCTTTGAAAGTGCTTTTGGGAAGTTCTTGTTGTACTATATCACATATTCATACCCCATAGGGGAGTTGTAATAAAATGTTCTATCATGATAGTGTCTATAAAAGACTCGATCGCTTAGACTTTATTTGTCAATCTGATCAGCCCAGGGCGTTTTTTCCCTTCGTTATTATTGGTTGTTGAACAAGCGACTGATAATTTCTGAGTTTGTCACTCAATGCCTCCAAAGTTGGGGCGGTCGGCTTGGAATTTAGGCCTATTGAGGTTATTAGAGTCTATGTGTCAATATATAAACATGCTAGGCATCATGGTCGATTCATATGAACATGTATAATTCCCCCTAGTTTTTAATTTTTTTTAATTTTTTAAGTTTTTTAAATTTTAATTTTTCCACAAAACTTAGGCTATTTTTTAATATTCTAATTGGAAAAATTGTTTTGTAATAAAAGTGGGCTCAATAATCAGTTTCAGTCATGGGGGTGCTCATTTTCAAGCTTAGAGGACCATGTAAACCCATAGACCCACTTTTTCTAAGTTTTGAGTGATTTTTCCATCACTCAGGTCAAAAATCCTTAAAAATCAAATATTGACTATTTAATTGATAAATTAATTAAATAATGGAGAGAATTCAAAATCCTAAATCATTGGGATTTGCTCCGATTTGACTGAAATAAATCTCATATCGACTTGGGATTGACTGGATATGCCAAATCTTGGACTAAAGGAGAGATCTAGGTTGATCTGGGAGTGCACCACAGCATGCAATATTCAGAATTCTGCCCTCCATCTTTCCTCCACACATGTGGGCCCTTCTGGTTCAGTTTTAGTGGATGCTTTAGTCAGCAGGTTTATATGTCAAGAAGATCAGATCTCTGATTGACAGTTGCACTCAATGAGACTAAGATTAGGCTGATCAGTTAGACACAGATCAGGCCCAGATTCATCCCACATGTAGTTGCAGTCTCTCTATCCTTGGGATTTGCGCCCCCTAGGGCTGGATCTCCTATGTTTGCTATAAATAAAGCAGCCATTACCTCTTCCAAGCTAGTTAGAGCTGAATTGAAGGGCTTGATATTGTAATATTGTATTGATCATAAGTTTTTGAAATAAAGAGAAGCTTTGGAGGATAAATTGTGTAGTAATTTTCATGTGTGCATCATCATTATCATGCTGCTTTTGAGGTGAACTGCTATTTTTTTTCAATTTTTGCATTAAACTGTTGTCTGCCTGAATGATTATTGGATCATAGGAATGGATCATTGTAAGTAAGCTTGCTTACTCCTATTTCGCTACATATGTTTGAATGAGATAATATTTGCATGCTAAATCAGATTATTTTCATGCTATATCATCTACTTCTCATATGTATCTTCAAATTTAATGGTTTTGTTTATAGGATTTGTTTTTTAGCTTATAGGTTTGCCATGATTAAAAGAGTTATGGTTCAGGTTTGATTCCACGGGGTTTCCAAAAAATATTGCAAGTATTGTGCCCCTAGCTTCTTCACTAATAATATTCTTTTGCAGATTTGCTTCAGCAACAAGCACTTCTCTTTTCCTCTTCCTCCTTCAAAATCTTAAATTTTCTTCAAATTGGTTACTATTTAAGAATCGTATTGCTTAGATCTGTCTCATTAAGAAAATTAGATATAGATCCAGTTAGTAATATCCTTTTTTAAGTTTATATCCCAGTTCCTTTGTGCATTTAAAGTTATATTTGAAGAGATCTAGCTGAAATTGCCCTCTTTTTTGCTAGTATTATAAAGGAAATGCGTAGCTTGCTAATAAGCTAGTTTCCCTTGATATTCTTTAAAGTTTAATATTCTGCAAGAAAAGTGCATATCTCATTGGCTTCCCAAACAGAAAGCCAAGATTCCAAGGAAAGCTTGCTTTCCTTGGTTCCTTTTTGAAAAACTAGATTAGCCCTTTTTTGACAAATTTTACTTAGTTTTTTTTTTATAATCTGTGTGGTGACCCAAAACACTTTCAAAGTGTTTTTGGGAACATTTAATTTTAATTGCTCACTTTTTGTTAGCATGTTTAAAAAAAAAGAGAAGGAGAATCTACCCATTTTTTTACTCTTGGGAAAACTAAAGCTTCCCGGAGGCCTCCCCCACCACTATGATTTTACTTCAGCTTGTTACAAGATTTTTGTAAGCCTTTGGATCCCTGATAACAAGGACCAAAGTGCATAATTCAGTTTTCTGATATTGTAACCAATAATAATAAAAATCAATCATTTCAAGTAGGCTCTTTCGAGCTCACTCCCCATCCCCCCAGGGGGGGTCCGCGTCCGTTTCACTTTTTTGCATTTTTCCCTTTTTTCTGTTCTAGTTTATTCTTGAAATGCAAGATTGTATACTTTGATAACATTTTTCATTATTCCATATTTTCAATTCAAATGTAATCATACTACTTACCCCACGACTTCCCTATTGACTTGCAAGGGAAAAGAGATGTGTGGTAGGAATAATTAGAAAATCGGTGTTGTGCATCTCTGATTCCATTTTCATTGTTATTTTTCACATGCAAGCAATAAAATTAACCCTTCCTTGATTTACCGATTGAGGTCCACTTGGACTGAAAGAGATTCCTGGAAGGTCTTCTTTTTTAACAAGAACACACTCTTAAATTTACTAAAATTGACAAGACTCTGGTGTGTATGCTCTGCACTTGGCTGTAGTTCATCCAATTAGTCAAGACGCATCAAAAGAAACACGAGTGACTAGAATAATTAGGATTCACTCTCCCAAAATTAACCACCTCAGGCGAAAATCCAACGCCTCGATCAAACCGTTACGGTGGCAAAATACCCAAACGAAGCAGGAACTCCTGAAAAGTGACCTCGGGGCGTCGATCTCTATTACACCTTTGGATGCATTATGAACAATAGTCTCAGAGACTACATTCATCCCACATATTCCTTGCATGTAGCCATGACGGTTTAGTTTTGGACATACTCCAAGTACCACCTGGGTATATATGGAGTCCCCTCGCCTAAGTTAATTTACTCATATTTTCACATTAATTTAAAATTAACCAAGATACAATTGCACAACATTCATTCCAACACTTGCAAGCACTCTTAATTATTTTTCAAATCCATTTTCAAGGCACTGGACAACTCTTTATTTCTTTCAATCTATATGTGATTGGATGTCATTTTCGTGCTTACTTGTGATTATCTCATCATGTTATTTGTTGTTTACAATTTTTAAATTGAAACTCCTAAAAAAATTACTCTTTAATACCATCCTCATACTAAATAATTTTTCCTTAGTAACTCTATAGGGTCTAACCCCCTTTGCTTCGTTAGGAGTTGAGCCTAAACGGAGGATTCAAGAACAAGATGACAGCCTTGACTCAAGACTTTCCCCAAAGGACAAACCGAGTGGCTTGAATATTTCTACCACGTGCCCCCCCAGGTGTGTGGAAGGCAGCAAAACATTTTTGCGTCATTGCCGAAGATAAATATTTTTATTCTCAAGTATGACTCAGCTTAAATTTTTTCTAAACAACTAAAAAGATAAAAAACATTGATTGATCTTGTATTTAGAAAACATAAAAATTAAAACTCGATCCATCTAGCGACTCCACTATCTAACATCCCTTCAAGAATTTCTACCTGAAGAAACCTCCATCAATTATTCAATCCTCTCACTCATCCCAAAAGGTTTATTAGGGAAATATTGAATATGGAAACTTCTTGTATAAACCTTGAATATTTAGGAGACCAATCCCTCTCAGATATCCATCACATATTTGTAGAGAGTCATATTCACCAGTCTCAAGAAATGACGGAATTATTCAAACCCCTTGACTTTTCTTAGATAGTAGGTGCTCCCCCTAACATTCCAAAGGATTTTATGAATAAGCTGCCCATATTTTAGGGTAACAATGCCATCACTGCCAAGTCTCACCTCCGAAAGTTTGAAAAGCACCTGGTCAGTTATTGCAATGATGATGCCCATGAAAATGACGATGTCAAAATGAAGCTCTTTGCTTTATCCTTAGAAGATGATGTCATAGAATGGTACCTTGATCTAGATGATAATACATATAAAACTCTTAGTGAATTCCAAGATGGTTTTAAGAAGAAATGGGGAGAAAAGAAGGAACCAAGACATTTGCTTGCTGCCCTTCATAGCATAAAGAAGATGGAGAATGANGGTGTGCGATTGTGGAACTTCCTAAAGAAATCAATACAAAGGACGCATCCATCCTCATATCTCAAATTGAAGGTTTCACTGGTAACTTAAGGTACCAGTTGAGAGATAAGGAACCACCCGATCTAAAAAATTCCCAGGAATTAGCCGAGGAAATAGAAAAGAATATGCAATCTTTAGGAAATTCCAACATTCCAGGTTACACTAGGGGAAACACTTCATACAACAAAGAAAATGGTAAATCCGTTCAATTATAAGAAAATGGAACCTCTAAAGATCCCATGGAAAAGATGACGGACATGATAAAGAACTTGGTTACTAGTCAAAACCAACTTATGGAAAATCATTCTGCACAAATGAATCATATGAAAAATAGAATAATCACAATGGAAAGAAATAATGGACCTAGGAAATTTCAGCCTAAACATAATTAGATGTATTAAAAGAAATATCCTCAGCAAGAACCTAGGATTCCAAACTTGTTAGACTTAGCTAACATGGTAGAAGAAGTAATTCAATGGTGTAGACCTTATGATCAATTCCACCAAGAAATCACTTGTTATATTGCAAACCAAGTTATAGAACATGGAATTCCTGAGGTCAGTAATCAGGAAACAACGTCAAGTGAGTTTGATCATGTGTACATGGTAGGCCAAACCTACCCTTTATCAAACCAGCATTGGCAGCAAGCCACATAATACAATTATGAGAAGGATCTCCTTTCCAACTTTTATGGTGCAATGCCTTCTCCAGAAACAATTCAGGAAATGAAGGAGGATAGATTCAAGGGTGTAGTTTATCGAAGGAAGGAGAAGCCATCACCATCTAAACAATACAAGCCAAAGGTAACCACTCCTCCTCTCCCAGATCCTCCTTTTATCCCTAAATAAAATATTGACATGAGAGAATGGATAAGTAATTCTAAGATGTATGTTTATGCAACTGATGTCCTTAAAAATTCCTGGTCAAGAGGCAAAAGTTGTTTAAAGTCATAGAGGATAGTCAAAGCAAAACTCATAATATTGTCAAGGAGGATCCTATCCCTAATAATAATGTTATATTTAAAGACGACCATATTGAACCTATAAATATTCCTATAGTTCTCAATAGTGTTGATCCGAGAAGAGAAGACCACCCGCATTTTTATGTCTCTCTCTTAGTTGATAGCCTTCTCGTTCATAACTGCATGTTAGATTCAGGTGCTTCATCAAATGTTATGACAGGAAAAGTAATGGAACATCTAAATCTAAGGGTCACCCAACCCTACCATAATGTTTGTGCAATGGATGCAAGAGAAGTTGAAGTAGTAGGGATAATCTTAAATCTATAGGTTAAGTTGGCCAAGTATCCTGACATCGACATGTCAATGGATGTGGTAGTCATAAATATTCTAGATAATTAGGGTATGTTGCTGTCCAGAAAGTGGGCCACAACTCTTGGTGGGAAAATTCAAATAGATTGGACATATGCTACTGTACCTACATCAAAAAACACTAGGGTTATACTCCCTAGATAGAAGTTAAGGAAATGGCATGTAGAAAACCCTAAGTAGCCTAGAAATGAATTTGTTCATTTCACTGATAACTTTGGAAACTATGCTATCTTGTCAAATTTCATGGCCCCTATTAAGGAAAACAATAAAGATGAAAAGATAGATGAGGTTTGGCAAATGTACATTGACGGGGCTTATTCCAAAGCCAGGAAGGGTGCAAGCATTGTGATCATCTCTCCTTCAAATAAAGTCTACATCTTTGCTTTTAGGTTAGAGTTTGAATCATCAAACAATGTAGCTGAGTATGAGGCATTGCTTCTAGGGTTAGAGACCACTAAGGACACGAGGATAAATATGTTGAACATAAAAGGTGATTCAGACTTAGTTGTCCTCCAGATTAAGAATCAGTATCAATGCAAAAATGATAAACTAAGGAAGTATATAAATGCCATATGGGACACTATGGAATGGTTTGATACACTTAACATTAAAAAGATCCATAGGGAAATAAATGGGTTAGCAGATAAGTTGGAAGTAGCAACATCCACCCTCAATCCATCAGATGAAATGATTAGTGGGAATGGAAAAATGGAAATTAATTTTAGACCTTCAATTCCGGATAATGTAGATCACTGGCAGGTGTTTGAAGATGATGAGCAAATATTGATATTTATCCATAATCTCCAAGAGTTTGAAGGTTGCAATATTAGTGATCAACATGAGGGTAAAAAGTATCAGGAATGCAAGGATAATGAAAGGAATCACATCCCAAGTATCCTTATAGATTTTGAAAATCTGTTTGATCACCAGGATCGCCATAAAAAAAAACAGGGGATTATATGGAAATAAACATAGGAACTAATAAGGACCCCAAGTTAATAAAAATTGGAAATGGTACTTCAGAAAAGGAAAGGAATAGTTCGATCAACCTAATTAAAGAATATAGAGATGCATTTTCCTTTAGTTATGATGAAATTAAAGCCTATCGAAAAGATGTGTTTCAAGACACTATTCTCCTCATAGAAGAGGCTAATGAGGTCAATCCTTTCTGACAAAAGATTAGGAAAATAAATCCTAAGTTGGCCCCCATTGTGTAGAAAGAGCCTCATAAGATGTTAGTAGCAGGGATCATATCACCTACAAGACATTAATTGTGGTGCTCCAACTTAGTTGTTGTCAGAAAGAAGAATGGGTCAATTAGAATATGTATATATTTCAGAAATCTAAACACATCATGCCTTAAAGATAATTACCCATTGCCCGACATGGAAACATTGCTTCAAAGAGTAATGTGATAAGGAATGATGTCCATGTTGGATGGATTTTCCGATTATAACCAAGTTTTGGTAAATAAAGAGGATCAACATAAGACTACATTCACCAAACCTTGGGGTACCTATAAATTTTTAAGAATGCCTTTTGGCTTATTGAATGCTGGTCAGGGATAATTTTAGGGGCGAATTTTATCCCAGTGGGCTATTTTTCCATGTTTTTCTCCCAAAAAGGATTCGTCATTTTGCATTTTTTGAAGCCCTGTTTTTCCCAATTTTGATGCGGTGAATTTTTTCACCCTAAAAATCGCCAAATTATTATATAAATGATATAAAATCCTTGGAAATTAAAATATTTTTTGAAAAATATCGCCTATCATTTTATAGTTGACATTTTAAGAATTGGTAATATTCTCCAAAGTTTATACACTTTTAAATAAGTATGGTTCCTTAAAATCATCCCTGATGCTGGTGCCACCTTCCAAAGAGCCATGGATTTTTCCTTTAAATAACTTATAGGAAAAATAATTGAAATATATCAAGATGAATTAACTATTTTTTCAAAAGAAAGATCTGACCACATAAGTCATCTTAGGTAGGTTTTCATAAGATGTCGGAAATATGGTATTTCCTTGAACCCCTCCAAGTCAATCTTTGGGGTTGATGAAGGCAAGTTGTTGGGACACATCATTTCTAAGGATGGTGTCAAGGTTGAACCTAAGAGATTGGAATCCATTAAGAAAGTCCCCTTGCCTCGGAATCTTGAAGCTCTCCAGTCTTTCAGTGGTCACATCAATTTCATAAGGAGATTCATAATTAATGAAGCCTCTAAAAAATTTGTTAAATAAAGACACTAAGTTTGAATGGATAGATGAAGGGAAATATGATTTCAAGTCTATCAAAGATGCCACATACAGGTCCTCGGTCATGATCAGTCCAGATTATTCCAAGGAATTTCAGATGTTTTCCTTTTCCTCAGAAGACACCATTGCTGGTGTTTTGCTTCAAAAGAATAAGGAGGGACAAGAGAAACCTATAGCCTTTATGAGTAGAGCCTTGCAACATTCAGAGTTGAAGTATAACACCATGGAGAAACAGGATTATGCCCTTGTCAAGTCTCTTAAACATTTTAGAAGTTATGTAGGTTACTCCAAAATCATTGGGTATGTACCCCATGCAGCTGTCAGGATATCATGTCTCAACAAGATTGTCTAGGAATCAGGGGTAAGTGGGTTTCAAAGATTCAAGAGTATGATTTATAGATAAAACATACTAAGTTAATTAAGGGACAAGGTCTTGCAAAGATTTTGACCCAAGGAAATGAAAAGGCCTTAGGAATAATCTGCTAGAATAGTGATTCAGAACAAAGTGTATCAAATGAGCTTCAGAGATTAGAATAGCACCCTTGGTATACCGAAATCATCTTTTTCCTCCGCAACCTTACATGCACTGATCACTTACTTGGACATAAAATAAGAGCATTGAGGTTAAAAGAAACTAATTATTGTTTAACAAAAGATGGTTTGGGTTGGAGAAACCCTGATGGCTTAATCCTTAGATGTGTCGATGAACCTGGGTCCACAAAATCATGGTTGAGTTCCATTCAGGATTTTGTGGTGGACATTTTGCAGTAAGAACAACCACCCATAAAATCCTTAAAGCAGGCTACTATTGTTCGAACCTTTTTTTTCAGATATGCAAAAGTCTGATAGAGTTTTCCCCCAATGTTAGTTGTTCACCGGAAAGCAACAAATGAAAGCCTTGCCTTTAAATCCAATAGTATTCCAAGCCCCTTTCCAGTAGTGGGGGCTTGATTTCATCGGTAAGTTCTAGGATAACTCGATAAATTTTTATTCTTGGATTCTTAGTACCACTGATTATTTCACCAAGTCAATAGAGGTAATACCCACCAAGAAGGCACCCAATACTGTAGTCATGGATTTTTTAGAAGATAAGATTATCACAAGATTCGGTGTGCCAGCCAGAATCATCACAGATAATGGCCCGTGTTTTGTTTCCTCTGAGATGTCATCCTTTTGTTTCAAGTACATCATTGTCCTATCCCATTCATCCAACTATTACCCCCAAGGAAATGGTCTAGTTGAGTCAAGTAATAAAAACTTAATGGCCATAATCAAGAAAACTGTGGGTGATAATAAAAAGGCTTGGGACAACAAGATCAAGTTTGCATTATGGGTTGATAGAATCACAAATAAAATTTCAACTAGGAGGAGCCCTTTTGAACTTGTCTATGGCCTAGATGTCACCTTACCTATCCATTTAAAGCTTCCAGTGTATCAGCTTCTCCAGACCTTCAGCTCAGATCAGGATGCCATTCAGAACAGAATCAACCAGTTGATCAAGTTAGATGAGACTAGAAGAAATTCCCTTTACCAAAGTATTATTAATTTAGACAAAGTGAAGAGAACCTTTGATAGATCTACCCGGCCTGGATCCTTTCAAGTAGGTGACACAGTCTTGCATTGGGACAAACAACGGAAGAAACCTGGGAAACATGGAAATTTTGACAGCTTATGGTTGGGGCCATATATCATTGATTAAGTAGCAGGAACAAATTATTTCTATCTAAATGACCTAGAAGGAGAAAGGTTAAGCCTACCAGTGAATGGATTTATCCTCAAGATGTTCTTCGATAAGATAGTTTGATAACCTTATTGGCATTGGTGGTTTCAGGGCCAATTTCTAAACCTTGCCCTACATGTATTTTTTAAATTTCATGTATCATATTGTTGTATTATAGATAATGTTGTATTATAGATGTTTTGTACCATAGTACTAACCTTGAAATTTTTTCTTTTGTATATTAGTCTTGTAAAATATTGCTCTTTTGTACATCATAGACTAATTATGTACATTAATCGGCTTTTATAGTTGATTTATTTTATATACATGTTACTAACAAGGTTTAATTGCTATGCAGAACCCAGAGGTTCTAGAGTTCTCACATCCTCTTCTTTGATTAGAAGATTAGTCAAAGCATGTGTCTGTAGATAGAGCCAGATGTTACCACCTAAGTTGTAGTTAGTGGTTTTTTATCAAGTGAGCCTGGTGAACCAGACAAAGATGTTTTGTTCAGAATTCAGCAGACCTTCGGAAGTGCTTCTGGGAAGTGCTTGTTGTACTATATCACATGTTCATACCCCATAGGGGAGTTGTAATAAAATGTTCTAGCATGATAGTGTCTTTAAAAGACTCAGTATCTTAGACTTTATTTGTTAATCCGATCAGCCTAGGGTGTTTTTTCCCTTGGTTATTATTCGTTGTTGAAAAAACGACTGATAATTTATGAGTTTTTCACTCAATACCTCCAAAGTTGTGTTGGAGTATTGGGTGCCTCCACATGGTATAACCGTCGCACCTCTGGGAATATAAACCAAGTGGACTAACCACCACTCCTGGTGATTGGGCCTTGTGCTGGTTTCAAATGTTCACCAACATCTGTAGGTTTTGGTGTAACGGCAAACCTTTCATGGTATCAGAGTTGAGGTCTCAGGTTCAATTCCCCCAAGCTACGTCAGAGGCGGGGTGTTGGAGTATCGGGTGCCTCCACATGGTATAACCGCCACACCTTTGGGAATATAAAACAAGTGGACTAACAACCACTCATGGTGATTGGTCCTTGTGCTGGTTTCAAATGTTCACCAACATCTGTAGGTTTTGGTGTAACGGTAAGCCTTACAAGTTGGGGTGGTTGGTTTGGCATTTAGGTCTATTGAGGTTATTAGAGTCTATGTGTCAATGTATAAACATGATAGGAATAATGGTTGAGTCATATGAACATGTATAAGTCTCCCTAGGTTTTTATTTTTTTCAATTTTTTTATGTTTTTTCAATTTTAATTTTTCCACAAAACTTAGGCTATTTTTTAATAGTCTAATTGGAAAAATTGGTTTTGTAATAAAAGTGGGTTCAATAATCAGTTTCAGTCATGGGGGTGCTCATTTTCAAGCTTAGAGAACCATGTAAACCCATAGACCCAATTTTTCTAAGTTTTGAGTGATTTGTCCATCACTCAAGTCAAAAATCCCTAAAAATGAAATATTGATTATTTAATTGATAAATTAATTAAATAATGGAGAGAAATAAAAATCCTAAATCATTGGGATTTGCTCTGATTTGACTGAAATCAGTCTCATCGGCTTGGGATTGACTGGATTTGACAAATCCCTGATTGAATGAGGTGATCTGGGTTGATTTGGGAGTGCACCATAGCATGCAATATTGGGAATTGCACCCTCCCTCTCTCATCCACACATGTGGGCCCTTCTGGTTCAGTTTTGGTGGATGCTTCATTCAGCAGCTTGATGTGTTAAGTAGATCAGCTCTCTGATCGACAGTTGCACTCAGTGAGACATAGATAAGGATCAGTTAGACACAAATCAGGCCCAAATTTTTCCCACATGCAGCTACAGTCTCTCTCTCCTTGGGATTTACACCCCCCCGGGCTGGATCTGTTGTTTTTGCTATAAATAAAGCAGCCATTACCTATTCCAAGCTAGTTAGAGATGGATTGAAGGGCTTGATATTGTAATATTGTATTTATCATCAGTTGTTGAAATAAAGAGAAGCTTTGGAGGCTAAATTGTGGAGTAATTTTCATGTGTGGATCATCATTATCATGCTGCTTTTGAGGTGAACTGCTATTTTTTTCAATTTTTGCATTAAACTGTTGTCTTCTTGAATGATTATTGGAATCATAGGAATAGATCATTGTAAGTAAGCTTATTTACTCCTTTTATTAATACATATGTTTGAATGAGCTAATATTTGCATGCTAAATAATATTATTTTCATGCTATATCATCCACTTCTCATATGTATCTTCAGATTTAATGGTTTTGTTTGAAGGATTTGTTGTTTAGCTTACATGTTTGCCATCATTGGAATATTTGTGGTTCAGGTTTGATTCCACTGGTTTTGCAAGAAATATTGTGAATATTGTGCCCCTCAGTGCTTCAGTAACAAGTTTCTTTTGCAGATCTGCTTCAACAACAAGCACTTCTCTTTTCCTCTTCCTCCTTCAAAATCTTAAATTTTCTTCAAATTGGTTACTATTTAAGAATATTATTGCTTAGATATGTCTCATTAAGAAAATCACATATAGATATAATTAGTAATATCCTTTCTTAATTTTATATCTTAGTTCCTTTTTGTATCTAAAGTTATATTTGAAGAGTTCTAGTTGAAATTACCCTCTTGTTTGCAAGCATTATAAAGGAAATTCGTAGCTTGCTAATAAGGTAGTTTCCCTTGCTGTTCTTTAAAGTTTCATATTCTACAAGAAAAGTGTATATCTCATTGGCTTCCCAAACATAAATCCAAGATCCCAAGGAAAGCTTGCTTTCCTTGGTTCCTTTTTGAAAAACTAGATTAGCCCTTTTTTGACAAATTTTACTTAGTTTTTTTTTTATAATCTGTGTGGTGACCCAAAACACTTTCAAAGTGTTTTTAGGAACATTTGATTTTAATTTCTCACTATTTTTTATCAATTTTAACAACAAAAAAAAGGAGTCTCTACCCGTTTTTTGACTCTTGGGAGAACCAGAGCTTCCCGGAGGCCTCCCCCACCAGTGTGATTTTATTTTAGCTTGTTACAATATTTTTGTAAGCATTTGGATCCCCGATAACAAGGACCAAAGAGTGTAATTAATTTTTCTGATAATGTAACCAATAATAATAAAAAGGAATCATTTCAAGTAAGCTCTTTCGAGCCCGCTCCCCATCCCCCCAGGGGGGATTCGCGTCCGTTTCACTTTTTTGCATTTTTCCCTTTTTTGTTCTAGTTTAGTCTTGACATGTAGGATTGTATACTTTGATAAAAAATTTCATTATTCCATATTTTCAATTCAAAATTAATCATACTACTTACCCCATGACTTCCTGATTGACCCGCAAGGGGGAAGAGATGCGTGGTAGGACTAATTAGAAAACCGGTGTTGTCTATCTCTGATTCCATTTTCATTGTTATTTTTCACATGCAAGCAATAAAACAAACCCCTCCTTGATTTCCTAATTGAGGTCCACTTGGACCGAAAGAGATTCCTGAAGGGTCTTCTTTTTTAACAATAACACACTCTTAAAATTTACTAGAATTGACAAGACTCTGGTGTGTATGCTTTGCACTTGGCTACGGTTCGTCCGATCAGTCAAGCTGCATCAAAAGAAACACGAGTGACTAGAATAATTAGGATTCACTCTCCCCAAATTAACCACCTCAAGCAAAAATCCACACCTTGATCAAACCATTAAGGTGGAAAAATACCCAAAGGAAGAGCGAACTCCTGAAAAGTTACCTCGGGGTGCCAATCTCTGTTACACCTTTAGGTGCATTATGAACAATAGTATCGAAGACTCCATTCAGCCCACATATTCCTTTTGCAGGTAGCCGTGACAGTTTAGTTTTGGACATACTCCAAGTACCCCTGGGTATATTTGGAGTCCCCTCACCTAAGTTAATTTACTCATCTTTTCACAATAATTTAAAATTAACCAGGATACAGTTTCACAACATTCATTCCATCACTTGCAAGCACTCTTAATTATTTTTTTAATATGTTTTCAGGGCACTGGT
The DNA here is from genome assembly GCA_001517045.1 of Pseudotsuga menziesii. Lineage (NCBI taxonomy): Eukaryota > Viridiplantae > Streptophyta > Pinopsida > Pinales > Pinaceae > Pseudotsuga > Pseudotsuga menziesii. The sequence goes on from LPNX010445434.1 coordinate 259,298, forward strand.
CAACTGTTTATTTATTTCAATCTATATGTGATTGGGTGTCATTTTCGTGCTTACTTGTGATTATATCATCATGTTATTTGTTTTTTACAATTGTTAAATAAAAAATCCTAAAAAATTTACTCTTTAATACCATCATTGTGCTAAATAATTTTGCCTTAGTAAACGTTATAGGGTCTACCCCCCTTGGCTTCGTTAGGAGTTGAGCCTAAACGGAGGAGTCAAGAACAAGGTGACAGCCTTGACTCGTGACTTTCCCCTAAGGACAAACCGAGTGGGTTTAATATTTCTACCACATCCCCCCCAGGTGTGTGAAAGGCGGCAACACATTTTGGCATCCTTGCCGAGGATAAATCCTTTTATTCCTGAGTATGACTTAGCTTAAATTTTTTCTAAACAGCTAAAAAGATAAAAAATTTGATTGATCTTGTCTTTAAAAAACATAAAAATTTAAAACTCAGTCCATCTGGAGAATCCACTGTCTAACATCCCTCCAAGAATTTCTACCCAAAGAAACTGCCATCAATTATTCAATCCCCTCCCTGATCCCAAAAGGTTTATTAGGGACAAATTGAATAGGAAAACTTCTCGTAGAAACCTTGAATATTTAGGAGACCAATCCCTCTCAGATATCCATCACATATTTATAGAGAGTCATATTCACCAGTCTCAAGAAATGACGGAATTCTTCAAACCCCTTGAATTTTATTAGATAGCAGGTGCTCCCCATGCCATTCCAAATGATGCTATGAAGAAGCTCCCCATATTTCAGGGAAACAATGCCATCACTGCCAAGTCTCACCTTTGAAAGTTCAAAAATCACCTGGTCAGTTATTGCAATGATGCTTCCCATGACCATGATGATGTAAAAATGAAGCTCTTTGCTTTATCCTTATAAGATGATTCCATAGAATGGTACCTCGATCTAGATGATATTACATATAAAATTCTTAGTGAATTCCAAGATGGTTTTAAGAAGAAATGGGGACAAAAGAAGGAACCAAGACATTTGCTTGCTGCCCTTCATAGCATAAAGAACATGGAGAATGAAACCATGGATGAATTTAACACTAAATTCAAGCGTGTGGTTGCGGAACTTCCTAAAGACATCAAAACAAAGGATTCATCCATCCTCATATCTTACATTGAAGGTTTCACTGGTGACTTAAGGTACCGGTTGAGAGATAAGGAACCAACCGATCTAAAAACTGCCCAGGAATTAGCTGAGAAAATAGAAAAGAATATGCAATCTTCAAGCAAGTCCAACATTCCAGGTTACACTAGGGGAAACACTTCATACAACAAAGAGAACGGTAAATCTGTTGAATCAGAAGAAAAGGGAACCTCTAAAGATCCCATGGAAAAGATGATAGACATGATAAAGAACTTCGTTACTAGTCAAAATCAACTTATGGCAAATCATTTTGCACAAATGAATCATATGAAAAATAGAATAATCACAATGGAAAGAAGTAATGGACCTAAGAACTTTCAGCCTAAACAGAATCAGATGTATCAAAAGAAAGCTCCTTAGCAAGAACCTAGGATTACGAACCAGTTAGACTCAGCTAACATGGTAGAAGAAGTAAATCCATGGTGTATACCTTATGATCAATTCCACCAAGAAAGCACTTGTTATATTGTAAACCAAGTTATAGAGCATGGAATTCCCGAGGTCAATAATCAGGAAACAATGTCAAGTGAGGCTGATCATGTGTACATGGTAGGCGAAACCTACCCTTTATCAAAACAACATTGGCAGCAAGCCATAGATTACAGTTATGAGAAGGATCTCCTTTACAACTTTTATGGTGCAATGCCTTCTTCGGAAATAATTCAGGAAATGAAGGAGGATAGATTCAAGGGTGTAGTTTATCGAAGGAAGCATAAGCCATCACGATCTAAAAGTACAATCCAATGGTAACCACTCCTCCTATCCTGGATCCTCCTTTTATCCCTGAATCAAATATTGACATGGGAGAATGTATAAATAATTTTAAGATGTATGTTTATGCAACTGATGTCCTTAAAATTCCTGGTCAAAAGGAAAAGTTGTTTAAAGCCATAGACGATAGTCAAAGTAAAACTCATAATATTGTCAAGGAGGATACTCTCCCTAATAATAATTCTATATTTGAAGTCGACCATATTAAACCTATGGATATGCCTTTAGTCCTCAATAGTGTTGATCCGAGAAGAGAAGACCACCCACATTTTTATGTCTCTCTCTTAGTTGATAACCTTCTCCTTCATAACTGCATGTTAGATTCAGGTGCTTCATCAAATGTTATGACAAGAAAAGTAATGGAACAGCTAAATATAAGGGTCACCTAACCCTACCACAATGTTTGTGCAATGGATGCAAGAGAAGCCGAAGTAGTATGGATAATCTTAAATCTACAGGTTAAGTTGGCCAAGTATCTTGACATAGACATGTCGATGGATGTAATAGTGATAGATGTTCCAGATAATTTTGGGTATGTTGCTGTCCATAAAGTGGGCTGCAACTCTTGGTGGGAACATTCAAATGGATTGGACATATGCTACTATACCTACACCAGAAAACACTAGGGTTATACTCCATAGAGAGAAGTTAAGGAAACGACATGTAGAAAACCCTAAGAAGCCTGGAAATGAATTTTTTCATTTCACTGATAACTTTGGAAGCTATGCTATCTTGTCAAATTTCATGGCCTCTATTAAGGAAAAAATTAAAGATGAAAAGATAGATGAGATTTGGAAAATTTACTTTGACGGGGCTTATTCCAAAGCTGGAAAGGGTGTGGGCACAGTGATCATCTCTCCTTCAAATAAAGTCTACAACTTTGCTTTCAGGTTAGAGTTTGAAGCATCAAACAATGTAGCTGAGTAGAGGAATTGCTTCTAGGGTTAGAGACCGCTAAGGACACAGGGATAAAGATGTTGAACATAAAAGGTGATTCAGACTTAGTTGTCCTGCAGATTAAGAATCAATATCAATGCAAAAATGATAGACTAAGGAAGTATAAAAATGCCATATGGGACACTATGGAATGGTTTGATGCACTTAACATTCAAAAGATCCATAAGGAAATAAATGGGTTAGCAGATAAGTTGGAAATAGCAAGATCCACCCTCTAGTCATAAGATGAAATGATTAGTGGAAATGGAGAAATGGAAATTAATTTCATACCTTCAATTCCGGATAATGTAGTTCACTGGTAGGTGTTTAAATATGATGAGCAACTCTTGAGATTTATCCATAATCTCCAAGAGTTTGAAGGTTGCAAGATTAGTTATTAGCATGAGGGTAAAGAGTATTAGGAATGCGAGGATAATAAAAGGAATCACATCTTGACTAGCCTTATAGATTTTGAAAATCTGTTTGATCGACAGGATCATCATACAAACAAAAAAGGAATAAATAAAAATTGGGGATTATATGGAAATAAACATAGGATCTGATAAGGACCCCAAGTTAATAAAAATTGGAAACGGTACTTCGGAAAAGGAAAGGAATAGTTTGATCAACTTAATCAAATAATATAGAGATGTATTGGCCTTTAGTTAGGATGAAATTAAAGCCTATCAGGAAGATGTGTTTCAACACACTATTCCCCTCACAGAAGAGGCTAAGGAGGTCAAGCCTTTCCGACAAAAACTTAGGCTAATAAATCCTAAGTTGGCCCCCATTGTGCAGAAAGAGCTTCAGAAGATGTTAGCACTAGGGATCATAGCACCTACAAGAGATTCATCGTGGTGCTCCAACTTAGTTGTTGTTAGAAAGATGAATGGGTTAATTAGAATATGTATAGATTTCATAAATCTGAACACATCATGCCTTAAAGATAATTACCCATTTCCTGACATGGAAACATTATTTCAAAGAGTAATGGGATCAGGAATGATGTCCATGTTGGATGGATTTTCCAGTTATAACCAAATGTTGGTAAATAAAGAGGATCAACATAAGACTACATTCACCACACCTTAGGGTACCTATAAATTTTTAAGAATTCCTTTTAGGCTTATTGAATGTTTGTGCCACCTTCCAAAGAGCCATGGATTTTTCCTTCAAAGAAATTATAGGAAAAATAATCGAAATATATCAAGATGACTTAATTGTTTTTTCAAAAGAATGATCTAACCACATAAGTCATCTTAGGCAAGTTTTCATAAGATATCGGAAATATGGTATTTCCTTGAACCCCGCCAAGTCAATCTTTGGGGTTGATGAAGGAAAGTTGTTGGGAAACATCATTTGTAAGGATGGTGTCAAGGTTGATCCTGAGAGAGTTGAAGCCATTAAGAAATTCCCCTTGCCTCAGAATCTTGAATCTCTGCAGTCTTTCAATGGTCAGATCAATTTCATAAGGAGATTCATCCCAAATTTAGCAAAATTAATGAAGCCTCTACAAAAGTTGTTAAAGAAAGATGCTAATTTTGAGTGGACAAATGAAGGGAAAGATGCTTTCAAGTCTATCAAAGATGCCATATAAAGGTCCCTAGTCTTGATCCATCCATATTATTCCAAGGAATTTTAGCTATTTTCCTTTGCATCAAAAGACACGATTGTCGGTGTTTTGCTTCAAAATAATAAGGAGGGACAAGAGCAACCTATAGCCTTTATGAGTAGATCCTTGCAACATTCAGAGTTGAAGTATACCGCCATGGAGAAATAGGCTTATGCCCTTGTCAAGTCCCTTAAACATTTCAAAACTTATGTAGGTTACTCCAAAATCATTGGGTATGTACCCCATGTAGCTGTCAAGGATTTCATGTCTCAACAAGATTATCTGGGAATCAGGGGTAAGTGGGTTTCAAATATTCAAGAGTATGATTTAGAGATAAAACCTACTAAGTCAATTATGGGACAAGGTCTTGCAAATATGTTGACCCAAGGAAATGGAAAGGCCTTAGGAATAATCTGCCAGAACAGTGATTCAAAACAAAGTGTATCGGATGAGCTTCAGAGATTAGAACAACACCCTTGGTATAACGACATCATCTTTTTCGTTTGCAACCTTACATGCAATGATCACTTACTTAGACATAAAATAAGAGCATTAAGGTTAAAATCAAATAAGTATTGTTTAAAAAAAGATGGTTTGTATTGGAGAAACCTTGATGGCTTAATACTTAGATGTGTCGATGAACCCAAGTCCAAAAAACTCATTGTTGAGTTCTATTTAGGATTTTGCGGTGGATATTTTGCAACAAGAACAACCTCCCATAAAATCCTTAGAGTAGGCTGCTATTGGCCGAACCTTTTTTCAAATGTGCACAAGTCTGTGATATTTTTCCCCCTATGTCAGTTCTTCACTGGAAAGCAACAAATGAAAGCCTTTCCTTTCAATCCAATAGTAGTCCAAGCCCCTTTCCAGCAGTGGGGGATTGATTTCATCGGTAAGTTCAAGGATAACTCGAGAAATGGTTATTCTTGGATTCTTACTACCACTGATTATTTCACCAAGTGGGTAGAGGCAATACCCACCAAGAAGGAAACCAATACCTTAGTCATGGATTTCTTAGAAGTTAAGATTATCACAAGATTCAGTGTGCCAGCCAGAATCGTCACATATAATGGCCCATGTTTTGTTTCCTCCAAGATATCATCCTTTTGTTTCAAGTACGGCATTGTCCTATCCCATTCATCCAACTATTATCCCCAAGGAAATGGTCTAGCTGAGTCAAGTAATAAAAACTTAATGACCATAATCAATAAAACTGTCGGTGATAATAAAAAGGCTTGGGATAGTAGGATCAAGTTTGCATTATGGGCCGATAGAATCACAAAGAAAGGTTCAACCGGGAGGATCCCTTTTGAAATTTTCTATGGCCTAGATGTTACCTTACCTGTCCATTTAAATCTTCCAATATATCAACTTCTCTAGACCTTTAGCTCAGATCAGGATGCCATTCTGAACAGAATCAACCAATTGATCGAGTTAGATGAGAGAAGAAGAAATTCCCTTGACCAAAGTATCAGAAATTTAGACAAATTCAAGAGAAATTTTGATAGATCTACAGGGCCTGGATCCTTTCAAGTAGGTGACACAGTCTTGCATTGGGACAAACGAAGGGAGAAACCTGGGAAACATGGAAAGTTCGATAGCTTATGGTTGGGGCCATATATCATTGATTAAGTAGTAGGAACAAATTATTTCTATCTAAATGACCTAGAAGGAGAAAGGTTAATCCTACCAGTGAATGGATTTCTCCTCAAGATGTTCTTCGTTGAGATAGTTTTATGCCTTTATTGGCATCAGTGGTTTCAGGGCCAATTTCTAAACCTTACCATGCATGTATTTTTTAAATTTCATGTATCATATTGTTGTATTATAGATGTTTTGTACCATAGTACTAACCTTGAAATTTTTTCTTTTGTATATTAGTCTTGTAAAATATTGCTCTTTTGTACATCATAGACTAATTCTGTACATTAATCGGCTTTTATAGTTGATTTCTTTTATATACATGTTACTGATAAGCTTTAATTGCTATGCAGAACCCATAGATTCTGGAGTTCTCACATCCTCTTCTTTGATCAGAAGATTAGTCAGAGCACATGTCCCTAGATGGAGCTAGATGTTACCACCTAAGTTGTACTTAGTGGTTTTTTATCAAGTGAGCCTGGTGAACCGAACAATGTTGTTTTGTTCGGACTTCAGCAGACCTTCGGAAGTGCTTCTGGGAAGTGCTTGTTGTACTATATCACATGTTCATACCCCATAGGGGACTTGTAATAAAATTTTCTAGCATGATAGTGTCTGTAAAATACTCGATCTCTTAGACTTTATTTGTCAATATGATCAGCCCAGGGTGTTTTTTCCCTTGGTTATTATTTGTTGTTGAACAAACAACTGATAATTTTTGAGTTTTGACTCAATACGTCCAAAGTTGGGGTGGTCGGCTTGGCATTTAGGCCTATTGAGGTTATTAGAGTCTATCTGTCAATGTATAAACATGATAGGAATAATGGTCGAGTCATATGAACATGTCTAAGTCCCCCTAGGTTTTTATTTTTTTTATTTTTTATGTTTTTAAAATTTTAATTTTTTCACAAAACTTAAGCTATTTTTTAATAGTCTAATTGGAAAAATTGGTTTTGTAATAAAAGTGGGCTCAATAATCTGTTTCAGTCATGAGGGTGCTCATTTTCAAGATTAGAGCACCATGTAAACCCATAGACCCACTTTTTCTAATTTTTGAGTGATTTGTCCATCACTCAGGTCAAAAATCCCTAAAAATCAAATATTGATTATTTAATTGATAGATTAATTAAATAATGGAGAGAATGCAAAATCCTAAATAGTTGGTATTTGCTCCGATTTGACTAAAATCAGTCTCATCGGCTTGGGATTTACTGGATCTTATAAATCCTTGACTGAAGGAGGTGATATGGGTTGATCTGGGAGTGCACCACAACATGCAATCTAGGGAATTGTGCCCTCCCTCTGTAACGAACATACAATATATAATTATTAAAAATAATATTAATAGATAATTATTAATTAATAATTAATAATTATCAAAGAGTCGTGACTGTAGGTTGAAAAGTCACGAATGGACGTATATAAGTCCAACCATTGTAAATGTATCATATCTATTCTATTATCAATTTATATAATATTATGGCTTATTTAATATTCCAAGTCTTTTGGTAATATTATTTGTGTAAAGTGAATAAGTATTCACTTCATTGGTATCAGAGCCTCGTTGGTTAGATTCCGGCCTTTGGCCATTTTATCGGCTTTTAGCCATCATTCCAGGTTTCCTGAATTGGGTCTTTGACCATCAAAATAGAGAGTAAAAGGAAAAAAAAAGTGAGAAGTAAAAACAAAAGAAAAAAGAAAAGAGAAAGATAAGAAGAATAAAAATAAAAATAAAGTGAATAATCTAAAGGAAAAGAACGTAAAAAGAAAAAAGAAAAAAAGGAAGAAGTAAAAATAAAAAATAAAAAAAAAAGAGAAGAAGGGAGAAAATCCCATAAAAAAAGGAAAGAAGAAAACAAAGGCTCATGGTTTTATAAAACAAGCTCGTGGTTTTATAAAACAAACCCTTATTGGATATTAAATAATAACTCATACCTTAATTAGGTTGATTTTAGTCTTTAATTCTCTTTATTAAATAACATAAAAGCTAGAAGTGCATAAAGAAGTGAGATTTGAACCTAGGTGGGGAAGTTAACAATCTCTCCTCCCAACCACCCAATCCAATCTACTCACATTTTACAAAACTTAAGGGAAATAAAAGATCAAAAAGGTGCTTAATAATTGATACTAAAAAGCAAGTGAGATTGAACTTAGGTGGGGAAGTCAAAGGAAAAATCGAAAAAATCGAGGACTATTTATAGTCCAAGACGACCATCTAGTGTCGAAGAATCAAAGATCATGGAATCTGGTTTGCGACTACATATAGAGAAATTAGAAGCCAAGCTAAAACGCTATCAAAGAGATAACAAAGATTTAAAATTTGGAAGTAATAATTGAAATACATGAGATAGACGAAAAGTACAAGGAAAAAAACATTTCCGACCAGAAAAATCATATCGAAAAATTATATGCGCAAATTGATGAATTAAAAGAAGAAAATGATTTCAATCAAAGATTAAAAAATCAAGATATAAAGAAAGAAATAAATGATTACGAAGTGGAAATAAAATGGTTGAACAAAATCGTTAGCGACAAGGATGAAGAACTAACGCAGATACAACATAAATTAGAAAATCAAGAATCAATGATCGACCAGTATCGACAACAGATAAAATTTCTTCAACAACAAAATGACAACTCTAAAAAGACTCATAAGTCGGAGATCGCAAAAAGTAATAAAACACTATACAACAATTCCGAAGAAATTTTTAGATTAAGGAATCATAACAAAACACTAGTCATGAAAATTAAGAAATTGAAAAATAGTCGAAAGACAGAACAATATACAGAAGACATTGAAGGGAAACTTCTAGACAAGCATGAAGAAATTAATTGCATCAGAAATCATAACAAAGATCTTAAGGAACAACTTAAGAAGTTTGAAGATGACAGAAAGGCACAAGTAGAAGTGATTAAGAAGTTTCAAAATGGTTGCGTGTATTTGGAAAACAAGTTGGACAAGATACAGAAGGAAACCTTAAAACCTCAAGGGATGAAAATACAACTTCCAACTCAGATCAATGCTCACAAGATGACACTCGTAAAAGAAAATGACATTGTGAAAAGTCCTTATCAACACCCCAACCATAAAAACCGATATCCTAAAAAGTGGGAACTATCGAAAGCTAATGGTATCGATGTGACCAAAGCTCCTAACAATAGATCAGTATGTAATGCCAACAATCCACAACAAATCAATTTGGGATGGATTGATTCATCCACATATCGTAAGTTATGCTCCACTCTTAGCAGTTCATATCGACATGTTTCGCCAGCTACGACACTTCAAAAAATGAGGCTGAAACATTATGAAGGATTTGAGGACAAAGCCTTTCTAAAGAGAGTGGGAATGTAACGAACATAAAATATATAAATATTAAAAATAATATTAATAGATAATTATTAATTAATAATTAATAATTATCAAAGAGTCATGAGTGTAGGTTGAAAAGTCACGAATGGACGTATATAAGTCCAACCATTGTAAATGTATCATATCTATTCTATTATCAATTTATATAATATTATGGATTATTTAATATTCCAATTCTTTTGGTAATATTATTTGTGTAAAGTGAATAAGTATTCACTTCACCCTCTCTACTCCACACGTGTGGGCCCTTCTATTTCAGTTTTGGTGGATGCTTCAGTCAACAGGTCGATGTGTCAGGTAGATCAGCTCTTCGATTGACAGTTGCACTTAGTGAGACTCATATCAGGCTCAGTTAGACATAGACCCAGCCCAAATTCGCCCCACATGCAACTGCAGTCTCTCTCTCCTTGGGATTTGCGCCCCCCTGGGTTGGATCTCCTATTTTTGCTATAAATAAAGCAGTCATTACCTCTTCCAAGATATTTAGAGCTGGATTAAAGGGCTTGATATTGTAATATTGTATTGATCATCATTTTTTGAAATAAAGAGAAGCTTTGAAGGCTAAATTGTGGAGTACTTTTCATGTGTGGATCGTCATTATCATGTTGCTTTTGAGGTGAACTGCTATTTTTTTCAATTTTTTCATTAAACTATTGTCTCCCTGAGTGATTATTGGAATCATAGGAATAGATCATTGTAAGTAAGCTTACTTACTCCTATTTTTCTTCATATGTTTGAATGAGCTAATATTTGCATGCTAAATAAGATTATTTTCATGCTATATCATCTACTTCTCATATGTATCTTCAAATTTAATGGTTTTGTTTGCAGGATTTGTTGTTTAGCTTATAGGTTTTTCATGATTGGAAGAGGTGTGGTTTAGGTTTCATTCAACTGGTTTTCCAATAGAGATTGCAAATATTGTGCCCCTCAGTGCTTCACTAACAAGCACTTCTTTTTTCCTCTTCCTCCTTCAAAATCTTAAATTTTCTTCAAATTGGTTACTATTTAAGAATCTTATTGCTTAGATCTATCTCATTAATAAAATCACATATATATCTAGTTAGTAAGATCATTTCTTAAGTTTAGATCTCAGATCCTTTTTGCATCTAAAGTTATATTTGAAGAGATCTAGTTGAAATTACCCCTTTTTTTGCAAGCATTATAAAGGAAATTTGTAGCTTGCTAATAAGGTAGTTTCCCTTTCTATTCTTTAAAGTTTCATATTCTGGAAGAAAATTTGATATCTTGGCTTCCCAAACAGAAAGCTAAGATCCCAAGGAAAGCTTGCTTTCCTTGGTTCCTTTTTGAACAACTAGATTAGCGCTTTTTTGACAAATTTTACTTAGTTTTTTTTTTATAATCTGTGTGGTGACCCAAAAAAATTTCAAAGTGTTTTGGGGCACATTTTATTTTAACTGATTGCTTTTTTTATCAGTTTTAACAAAAAATAGAAGGAGACACTTCCCGTTTTCCGACTCTTGGGCGAACCAGAGGTTCCCAGAGGCCTCCCCCACCACTGTGATTTTATTTCAGCTTGGTACAAGTTTTTTGTAAGCCTTTGGATCCAAAATAACAAGGTCCAAAGTACATAATTCAGTTTTTTTATATTTTAACCAATAATAATGAAAAGGAATCATTTCGAGTAGGCTCTTTCGAGCCCGCTCCCCATCCCCCCAGGGGGGATCTGCGTCTGTTTCACTTTTTTTTGCATTTTCCCCTTTTTTATGTTATAGTTTAGTATTGACATGAAGGGTTGTATAATTTGATAAAATTTTGCGTTATTTCACATTTTCAATTCAAAATTAATCATACTACTTACCCCACAACTTCTCGATTGACCCACAAGGGGAAAGAGATGTGTGGTAGGACTAATTAGAAAACCGGTGTTGTGTATCTCTGATTCCATTTTCATTGTTATTTTTCACATGCAAGCAATAAAATTAACCTCTCCTTGATTTCCCGATTGAGGTCCACTTGGAAAGAAAGAGATTCCTGGAGGGTCTTCTTTTTTAACAAGAACACACTCTTAAAATTTCCTAAAATTGACAAGACTCTGGTGTGTATGCTCTACACTTGGATATAGTTCGTCTGATCAGTCAAGCTACATCAAAATAAATGCAAGTGATTAGAATAATTAGGATTCACTCTCCCAAAATTAACCACCTCAGGCGAAAATCCAATGCCTCGATCAAACCGTTACAGTAGCAAAATACCCACAGGAAGTGGGAACTCCTGAAAAACGACCTCAGGCGCCGATCTCTGTTACACCTTTGGGTGCATTGTGAACAATAGTCTCAGTGACTCCATTCATCCCACATATTCCTTGCTGGTAGTCGTGACGGTTTAGTTTTGGAGATACTCCAAGTACCCCTTGGGTATATCTAGTGTCCCCTCGCCTAAGTTAATTTACTCATATTTTCACATTAATTTAAAATTAACCAAGATACAATTGCACAACATTCATTCCAACACTTGCAAGCACTCTTAATTATTTTTCGACTCGATTTTCAAGGCACTGGTCAACTGTTTATTTCTTTCAATCTATATGTGACTGGGTGTCATTTTCGTGCTTACTTGTGATTATCTCATCACGTTATTTGTTGTTTACAATTGTTAAATCGAAAATCCTAAAAATTTTACTCTTTAATACCATCATCATACTAAATAATTTTTCCTTAGTAACTTAATAGGATTTAACCCCGTTGACTTCATTAAGAGTTGAGCCTAAATGGAAAAGTCATGAACAAGGTGAGAGCCTTACTCGAGACTTGCCCCCAAGGACACACTGACTGTCTTGAAGATTTCTACCACCTCCCCCTCCAGCTGTGTGAAAGGTGGAAACAAGATCAACTATCGTAATTAATTTTTGCAGCAAAGGGACATAGATCCGCAAAGTAAAATGAAATTTGGCACTTCATCAAAGATCAATAGCCATAAAACATTCCACAAAAGATCTGACGATTGAGGATGGATCCACATCAGAATATGGATTGGCGGTAAGGAAGGAAGCCACATGAAATCAATGGTTGTAAACAGTTGCAGAAAAGGATTTGCGGGAGGGAAATTGCGGAAGTTCAACTTCTGGAAAAGATGGATCAACAATCTGCAATCTGCAATATAATTGCAGAAAGGAGTGTTGTGGCCACATAAATACAAAATTCAAAGTTAAGTTGTAAATCCACATCCTTCATTCCTCATTGCAGAAAAAGTGAATGTGGAAAGACCATTGCGGAAGAGAGCATGCGGAAAGGGTGGTGCAGAAACAGAAAATTGTGGAAAGTTGGAAGGTGAAACAGATAGTTGTGGAAACCCCAAAAAAGGAAGGATTAGGGTTGTAGAATAATGTTTAACACAACAATTGAGCTGTCAGGAAGGATTTAAAGCCCCTCCATCCTCTTAAGTTCACGCGTTTGATCTCAGAGGTGGAAAAATCATGCCTCTAAGGTGGGGTTGGCATCAGTTTGGTATCAGAGCAGGACAGGGATTCTGCGTAAGAGGTAAATGCATTTTTTATTTCAATTCATTTTGAAGTTAAATACTAAGAATTTTACTGAGAGGGTTAGTCAAGTGAGAGTATTCAGAATTGATTGCAGACAGAGGATGTGTGGTTAAATTTGATGATTAGCCACATGAGAATACATAAGAAATCCTTTGGAAGGATATGATTTTACAAGTATAAGCATGGATTTATGATTCATGGGAAGAGTATTGAGTCAAACTACTCTTGAGCAATTGAAGAAATCAAAGGTAAGGAATTTATGCAAATTTTTATTGAATTTGAAGACTGATAGTTGTGAGGGTGTGTGTTCAGTCTTGTGCAAGGGATCATAGCAGATATTGGGGAGGAGGAGTATAGGATTTGTAGTAGGACAAATTGCAGATAGTTGCTATAATCCACAGAGAATAAATGAGAGTGCAGATGAAAAAAATCAAGAACAATATATTTTGAAGATAACAGTGGAGATATTTTCATCCAACTGTACAAGTGGAAAGTCTAAAGGTATGCACTAATTGATGTTTGTATTTAACTAATTAACTCTGGTTATATAGGAAATATTTGAGAGCATCAAATAACATAGAATTTCTTGAGAATACGAAAGAGGAATTAGTGGAAGATCTTGAGAAATCCAACATAGGTTGGACAAAAGAGGACTAGTACATGTTCTCAAAAAAGAGAAGTGGACCTGCAAAAGCCAAACATAAGAGAAAAGGATATGCTCAAATGGTTCTAGTGAGAGGACCATATATATCAAAAGGACAAGCTCAAGGAGAGATATCTTGTTGAGGTATAGCATACAATTATGGAGAATTGTCAAAGGTGAATGCTTAGTTACAGTCCACAAGTTGACAGGATGAATTTCACAAAAGAGAGGGAGATAGAAACAATGCCTGCTAAAGGTCATTACAAGGGTTCAGAGGAAAGACACAACAAAAGAAAGAAGAAATAAAGTCAAGAAGAATGTACCCATTAGAGGAAATTTGAGGTCTAAAATGGGCCTTCTAATGAAAATAATAAAATAATAGTTAAAATAATAAAATAATAGTTAAATTAATAAAATAATAGTTATTAATTTTGGAGGAAGAATGAAAAAAACTACTTTTTGTGTTCGTATTTTCGACATATCTCCTTGTTTTTTTACTGAAATTCTAAGTGGGAGAGCTCGTTGGATGTAAAATTTAATTCTACACCCAACGAGTACCACACTCCATACTTTTGACGGACCTCGCTACCCCAAAAACAAGAAATACCTGAAAAACATGATGATGATGATCATCATGTTTTTTTAGGTATTTCTTGTTTTTGGGGTAGCGAGGTCCATCAAAAGTATGGAGTGTGGGTACTTGTTGGATGAGAAATGAAATTTCGCATCCAAGGAGCTCTCCCACTTGAAATTCGAGTAAAAACATAGGGATATATGTTGAAAATATGAACAAAAAAAGTAGTTTTCTTTTCTGACAAATATGTCAATTCAACCATTATGGTTGACTCATTTTATTGAAATTATATTGGTTCTTGAATTTCAACTCACAGAATTTATTGTTGGTGCATTTTCTTATAAGGCCCATTTTAGACCCCAAATTTCCTCTAATGAGAGAATTGCTAGAGTTATCAAAATACATTTTGTGCTTTGAGAAGCATATGCAAGTTGCTGAACAAGAAAACCAAAGGTATGGTTGGGTCATGAAAGGGAGGTAATATGGCATTCACTATAGGTGAAGCTACAACAAAAGATATTTTCTGAATTGAAGAAAGAACTCAGAGAAGTTGAATATGAGATGAAGGTTTCATATTGCGAGCCTGAACAGGGTCCTTTGCTTGGAGAGGATGATGAAGCAGAAAAAGAGAGACCAATTGAGAGTCTCATAAGTTATGTAAAGAATACAGATAAAACTATGGAGGAGATGACTATGAGGCCAAATGAGACCAAAAGGTATTATGTTTTTGAGACTGATGATTTGTTTTTGATTGCAGGTTTTATTGAAAATGATGGGCAGTCCTTTGAAATTGTCCTAAAATTTGATGAAGTCAAATATAACAAAGATAGTTTCCCAAATTAAGAAAGGTCTAAAGTATTGCAGCAAAAGGAACTCATTGATGAGTTTCTTGATGGAGGAACATAGTTCGTTGAAGATGATCTGAAGATGAAGGAAGAAAAATAAATGTGCAAAGACATTTCTACAAGGCAGGATATAAATTGTATTATGGTGAAGGAGAGAGTTGAAGAGTGTATACAGCTGGTATATCATACCATTGGAGAAATAGGTGATGGTGATAGACTGATGTTGTGTTTGGACCAACACAATAGTGGGATGCCAGAGGAAATATCAACAGGGAACTCAAAGTCTCATGTTTTTGAAACTGATTATTAGTGTATGACTGTAGGTATTGAAGAACACTTAAAATATGTGTTTATGCAGGTTGTGAAGCATAGGAGGATGCTTTGAGGAAAAAAGGAAAAATCAAAACTAGACCATTGATAGAAGAGTATTTTCAGTTGTTTAACATAACATAAAATCATCTTAGAAGAATATGGTGCATAAGAGGGACTAGTTGAAAGTTTCGTGAACGCTTGGGAGAGTTCAAATCAACAAGAGAATATGCTCATAAGAAAGTCAATGGGAGATAAAAATTTCAATATTTTTGAAATTAATGAATTGTGTATATATGCGGGAATAACATATGATGAACCTTGTGAGTTTGTCCCAAAGGTAAAATAATAAGAAGAAGAGTGTCCATGTATTCTTGACATGGACCAAAGCCAGAAGTTTGTTCTGGGATTTAAGGATGAGATGAAATGGTCTCATGGAGATAAAAAAAAGAGAACAATTGCATATTTGGATAATGGTGTTAATGACAGAGAGGGGAAGAAATATGACATGACACAGGAAGAGACTATATTGTATTAAAGGGGTGATCAGTACCTAAAGGAATTTTCTATTGCAGAGTTGGCTAATCGAGACATAGAAAATTTTTCTAACCTCGGGAAATATGATGAAGAGTTAGAAATGATGGAAGATTGGTTGATTAATCCAAGGATTGATAATGATGATTGCTTAATGTTTGATAGCATCATTATTAAATGACAAGGTCAAAACATTGGATTATCTTGTAATTTAGTGGATAGAAACAAAGAGTTAAGAGGACAGCAGCAGTTCCAAGAGAAGAAGATGGAGGTGTACCATTAAAAGTATACATTGTACATGTAGATTGAAGAACTAAGGTTGTTGATGGTGAATATGTCTCAGAGAATGCATGAAGAAAGAATTAATATTTACATTAGTAGAGAAATAGACAAAACAATGGAAGAGGATGGATGGCAGAAGCAAAGGTAGTGGAGCATTATAGTAGAAAATTTGGAAAATGGTAGGACTGGATATGACAAAGACATAACAACATGATGAGATGGATGATCAGTTACAGAACAAGGTTTGGGATCCATGCATACTGAAGATGGAAGGTTATGACCAGGAGGTCATATTGATTTCTTCTTGGGGAGTCTGATGTAGGAGCATCCTTCTCTCCCTTCAAATTCCAAGTTAAATGTTGGATCAGGCCTAGAAGGGGTTTTCAATTCTAAATTTATGGTATTTGAACCATCACATTGTAAATAAAGCTATGTTTTATTTGATTCTAGATAGATGGTGAGTCACTAAGAGGATGAGTGATTCATTGGGTCAATTGATGAGTCATTACAACAAAGCCGTCATCTAATGGTAGCGAGTCATAGGATAGGTTAGAGGATTTGTTGTAATTAGGATTAGTTTGTAGAATAAAAGGGATTATTGAGTGGATTATGGATCTGAACTAGAATTGTTCATGAATATTATTGTATGTGTGTGTGTGTGTGTGTGTGTGTGTGTAAGCCTCTGAGGCATAGGCACAATAGAATAGAGAAGGGACAAAGATAGACATATATGAGAAAGAGAAGTAGCCATAACATAGTAAATCTAGCTCAAGAAAGGCCATTTAAAGACGTATCATTCCTAAGGAGATCAAAATGCAGGTTATGAAACAAATTTGTATGTACAATTTCAACATGTGAACGAAAAATCCTATTTTTGACATAATCTCTGTGTGTGTAAATTTCAATTATGTCTGAGTGTGTGACTTCAAGAATTGAATGTTTGGTTAAATCCTGTGTTAATGTATGATAACACTGCATGTGACCTCAGGGTTTCTGAAAGTGAGTAAGAAAGAGATCGACTAATCAATTCTCTAATCAATCGAAGGAAGAATTTGATCAGTAAGACTTGGCGAATGGATTTTATCTTGAATTAACCTTGTTCCAAGTTTGAGATCTGCAAATCGATCACTGCAAGGATCAATAATAATTAAGGTTTAATATTGTGTAGGTTTAACAGTCAATATCGTCATAGGATCATATCTATAGCTGAGAAATAATTCCACAAATAGGAGCTGCACCCAAGATACTCCTAAACCAATCTCTTAGACAACTTAAGATCGTATGGTGGAGATAGATCTTGGAGAAGATCAACGGTTGTAATTAAGTTCCACAGCAAAGGGACGTAGATCCACAAAGTAAAATGAAATTCTGCACTTGATCAGAGATTAATGGCTAGAAAACATTTCACAAAATATTTAATGGTTGAGGACAGATATGCATCAGAACATAGATCGATAATCAGGAAGGAAGCCGCATGAAATCAACGATTATAAAGAGTTGTAGAAAAGGATTTGCAGGAGGGAAATTGCAGAAGTTCAAATTTTGGAAAAGTTGGATGAGAAATCTGCAATCCTATTGTGGAAAGGAGTGTTGCAATCACATAATTGCAAAAGTCAATTTTAAGTTGTAAAGCCGCATCCCGCATTCCACATTGCGGAAAAGGTGAATGTGTAAATCCCATTGCAAAAGAGAGCATGCAGAAAGTTGGAAAGGTGAAACAGATAATTGTGGAAACCCAAAAATGGAAGGATTAGGGTTGTAGAAGAAGGTTTAACACAACAATTTGGCTATTAGGAAGGTTTTAAAGTCCCTCCATGCTCTGAAGTTCATGTCTTTGATCTCAGAGGTGGAAAAATCATGCCTCCAAGGTGGGGTTGGCATCAATTCTGATGCTTTCAAATTTCTAATTTGCACCTAGTAGATATGTATCTTTCCATAGATCTTGAGGTTTAACATATAGCTTATTATAATAAGCCCCCACATATTTCTTCTTTTATTTCCTTTTGTGCATTATTGTGATTATTGCTAGCTGAGTTTTCTGATTTGTTTCCTGAACTAATTTCTCATGTTGCTAAATAATTTGTTCTTAACATTTCTCTTTATGATATGATATACTTGTGATATGAAAATCTTTTTGTATTAAATATAAAAATAAAATCAAAACATAACTCAATCTAGGTACGCTCATGGGGATGTGTGGGGACACCTCCAAATTTTAGTAAAATTCATGTGGATAGGGGATGTCGGGTCCTTAGCATAGGGGTCATTTTGAAATCATAAAATAAACCCTAACATTACAATTTATCATTTTGAATTTTCAATTCATGTAAATCATCTTTGTGCAATGTAAATATGATTTCAAAATGGCACAAATGTGAACACGACTCACAGATCACCATCGGTGTTATGATTTATCATATTTGAATATTTCTCATTAAATCAAGATACATTTACATCTTTTCAAAATTATAACTTATAACATAATAATAAATGAAATAGATTGGTTTAGATTCATCACTTTTAACAGTGTTTGGAATATGTTTTGTATTATTTGGGATTTTTTGTAAAGATTCATCACTTTAAATAGTAAAGTGGAATATGTTTTATATTACTTGTTTTTTTTAAGTTTTAGGTTTTTCTAGAAAAATGGGGAACACTTAGGGGAGTCTCCTTTTTTGTTTGGATGGGGGAACTCACAAGCCCCCATATTGCATACTGCATCCTGAGTTTGGGTGAAGGGGTTTTCTAATAATAGTAGCAGTTAGGGAGCTATCGCATCCGTATTTGGATCTGACTAAAGGCGCTTCCGCTCACAAGCTCCAATGTTGCATAACGTGTTGTGTGATTTTGAGGTTTTGTATTACTTTTTTCATATCTTTATTTAGTTTTTAATAGTTTTTATTTATTTGTAAATATATTGGTGGACGATTGTTGTAGCTACAATAGATCCCATGTTCTCTCCCAAACATGAGAGCCTTAATTTTTATATGCAAAGCTAATGTTTAAATTCCTTAGTCATTTTGGGGTTCCCATGTTTTTATCATGGTTTCTATGTGTTTGTCATGACTTGATTTAGTTAACATTCTGAAAATTTATGCATTTTTGTGTGTTTTTGT
The DNA here is from genome assembly GCA_001517045.1 of Pseudotsuga menziesii. Lineage (NCBI taxonomy): Eukaryota > Viridiplantae > Streptophyta > Pinopsida > Pinales > Pinaceae > Pseudotsuga > Pseudotsuga menziesii. The sequence goes on from LPNX010445434.1 coordinate 278,607, forward strand.
GAGCTGTAAAAATAACTAATTTTTCCGAAAAGTGTGTATTTCCCACAACCCACAATTAGGATTCCAAGAGCTTGGTTTTGCGTTTGAAACTTTTTCATCCTGCAACCCACAATCTGGATTGCGGGTAGGTAAACATTTTTTTAATAATCATAGTTTGTCATCTCCACAACCTGCAACTCGCAAATGCGGATTGCGGGTTGTAGAAGGGTTATTCAAATAAGCGCACTTTACACACCCGCAACCCGCATTGCAGATTGCATATTGTGGAATGCACATTATTTTATTTTTATTTTTACTTATTTGTTTTTTATTCATTTGAGTTGTTTTTTATCATTTCAGTTGGTTCCATAATCTCAGTGGTTAAATTAATATGTTATCTTTCACATTCCCCACCTAGATTTGGTCTTTACTGCATAAGGCGATGGTGGCTAGTTATTGCCTTCATTTTGGGATTTTTGATCTTATGTCTTCTTCTCTCATGATGTTGGGTATTGTATCAAGTTTTGATTCTTTGAATATTTACACTTTGGCTTGATTTTCATTTTATTGGTTTTCAGAGATTTCAAAAGATCTTGTCATGTGTTTCCAACTATTGTGTGTAATGATTTCTCATCATCATTTGAACTTGTTTGAGTCATTTACATGCTTCAAATTTGGCCAATTAAATTCATATGATATTTCGATAGTCTTGGGAACAAAAATGAACTTTATTGAATCAATAAGTTTAAAGAGCATCTTCACGGGTTAGAATAATTTAATTGAACACTTATCTTTAATCATTTTTGAAAGGGTGTATATCAAATGATCGAACCTTTCATTTAATTCTCAACTTTGAAAGGACTACCGAATCTTACTAGCCTTAAATATTTGTTAAAATTTGTCCTTTTGGGAAAATCTATAATTTTGGGACAAGTTTTTATGGCCTATGTTATATTCAATTGAATACTAAAAAAAATACTTTCAAACCATGGAAAGAGTCTGTTAACCCAAAAAATCCCTCAGTGAGCTCTACATGACCTACACCACGGTTACAGAGAGAAATTCCTATGGCTTGGGGTACCACAATAGACAGCTTGAATCCAGAAATCAATCCTTTCCAATATGCAATAGAAATCAAATATCTAACACTAAAGGATCAGACCTCGTACCTTATTCCGGACGGTTGAAGTAGATCCCCGTTGAGCTTTCCAACTTCACCTTGAATTGATTAATCACTTCCTCAACAACAAGTAAACAAGACAAGCATACTATATATATTGGTGTTAGATCTATTTTATCATATATAATCAACAATGTATAAGCATTTGAAATCATCCATGGATAAAATATTCATTCAAACATACATTATTGGACAGAAAAATATATTTCTATTAATATAAAATTAGAGATTACAACGAATACAACCTCTATCGGCACGTCTGCGAATCAGAGGAACTAAATCCCCTAGTTGGGCCTCCACCACCTTAATTCTCCATCTCTCGATAGCAAGCTCACAAGAAAAAGGCAAGCTTGGGAAGAAAACAAAAGTGCTCTAAGGGACAAAGGGATGCAGACTCAAGCACAAGTTCCAGCAACAATGGACTATAGTTTCTTTGCACTCAATTCTCTTATGCCTTCAATGTATCCAAAGAGTTCCTTATATAGCTTTTCAAAGGGGTAATGAAAGGTCGAATCTGAGCGATCTCAAGGCTTATGGAAGGTCAGGAGTCAAGTGAGTTGGATCCATGTCAAGCAAAACTCCAAAAGGATTTGTATTTTGCACACATCCCGATGTACGTGGTTTCAGGGGAAAAACCGCCTATATACATGATTAGGGGTTTAAAATTCGCGTGTATCAATTTTCACATGTTTATAGGGGTGGTAAATAAAACATCAAAGAACAAAAAATGGTCCAAGGGGTCTAAGGAGTCTGTAGAGGGATAGGGGAAGGCCATTCAAGTGTGATTCACCTGGAGTGGTAAAATCAGCTATAACAGATGCCCCCTAATGTGTGAGGTTAGAGGGGTCATACGATGGCCAAAATACATTATAAGTCCATCCCAAAATTGGAGTCATGAAGGATCCCAAATGGAAGACCAACCACACAATCAACATAGTACAATGATACAACTCTACACATAACTACAAATACATCTAGCAGTCCTGGATACATAAGAGTACAATGGCCATGAATAGGCATGATACAAGATATCACATAAGTGGTCATTGCCACGTACAATATACATAGATAAGAATCTCCATGATGAATATATACAAAGGATCATGATCTCCATAATTTCTGAAGATATACAATGGGTCAAGATCTCCATAATAGCTATAAATGGCTGACATATACTGGAATCAAGTCATGAGAGCTGAAATCTCATGAACACTGGGACAATCAAGGAGGTAGCATATAACCAATCTGGAAGGTCTTCTACACAAAATGCTATGAGTACATGTCCTACTATGTGAATAGAGGTGTCGAGGTCGAACATAGTAGTCCATCGTCTGATTACCGGTCATTGATGTATACCATTAACAGACGTGAGAGCACCCACCGACAATGAAAATGGGAATCAAGGTACTAGAGTGCAAACTAACAAGTGTGAATAAATGTGTTGAGGTCAAACACTTGAGAGGATCCATCAATTAGGGGACATTGATGTATTCCCAAAAACTGTCGATGGCCAGAGAACCTGCCACTGATGACTACAAGTCTCAAGGCACTAAAAAATGACTCTAGATGCCAATCCCAGAATAAATGATCTGAGGTCGATGGGATGAGATCCACTGGAAAGAGGGAATTAAGGCATCCCCAATCATCCAACACGAGGTACTCAACAAAGCTGTATAATGTGGAAGGACTCGATCATAAGGTGCACGAACCGGTAATTGTACCAGGAATGGCCAACATGCAAAGTCAAGACAACTGAGGAATGGCCGACTCAGGTTCCAAATTCCTTCAAACAAGAGAATAGCAGTGAATGGTGACTGAATAAAGGCAGCATAGACTTGATATATAAAACTAGGACATCTCTACGACATAGGAGGCATCAACAGAGGATCCATGGGGATTGGAAGCTTAACCAGTCGGTGGAGATAAAATCAGATAAACAAGTACAGCTCCTAAAGTCAAACTATAAACCCAACCAACGGATGTGATATACAATGCTCTGTTAAAAGGTGACATGACTCAACAGCTACCAAAAGATAACATCTTTCCTTGTCTGACTTTTTGGTTTTTTTAAACTTTTTTTTTTGGAATTTTCAAATATTTAAAAAGCTTGAAAAAGAATAAAATTGCTTTTATAGTTATAGACTAGGAGGAGACGAGTGTCATATGGGAAAACAAACTAGCTCCAAGCAGTGGAATCATACCTATGCTTAATGCAAGGATACATGTGTAGGATAGCTACACTCGGGGGAAAATCCCCTCCCGTAAAAAATAGGGGATCAAGCTGCAAAGGATATATAAAATGGCTCTACATGGCTAGACATGATACAATCTCGGGCTATATGGCTGAAACTCAATGTCAAGGAATCTAGCGTAAGGCTTAATAAGGAGGGAAAAGCTCATGATAATGCAATTACAACTTGACATAAGGGAGTTCGAGGGAAAAAGGCCAGCAAAAGAGCAAGAGGAGTATGAGGCTCTTGCAAAATGTCATGGAAATACTATACAACAGACTCCCGGACCTAAGAGAGGACTCATAACATGGGTACCAAATGCAAAGGGGAGCTTACTAGGACACCCATGTATAGGAAAGATCTACCATTCACATAGTACCACTTCTACCAACAACATGAAGGTTCTATGATACCATGGAATGGGTTCATACCGAAGGCTAAAATGAAATAGTCAAAAGGTCATGCAAAATGCAAGCGGATGTGAAATCCTAACCTATATGCTAGTTTAGACGTGATACCTGTGATAGGAACGAATGGGTTGAAACCTCGGAGAGAGTGTACACAAACTGGACCCTACATGACAACCATATTAGTCCAAAACAACCCAAAATATTCAATAAAGAATCCAAACTATAAGATATAGGGAGGAATTATCATGACAAATAAATTCAAAGGAAATAGTGTGGTGGACGATGGGCCATAAAAATGAATGTAAAGTGTACAATCAACGTTCACGTATCCACTACCACCATCATGAGAGAAACCATTGGTGTAAAGCCCAAGTGAAGGGAATAAAAATCCTCCACAAATGGAGTAATGGATGGAATATGACCATTCCCAAATCTATGAGCATGATAAGGGGCTGTGATGCCCCCAAGTTTGACACCAGGGTCCGTAATAGGACCAAGGATGGGTGATAGGACACCAAGCATGCCAAAAATAAAAGGACTCGAACTCAAGAGAGCATAAATATACTCAAGTAACCGTGATCCCAAAGGCTAAATAGCACACAAAGAGCACCCTCCTAAGAAAATATACAACCAAAATACAAGAAAACCAAGGGGAGGATATGTGATCTCCCGAATGAAGCAGGTATGCCTTGCCAATATAAAAGGACACCAAGCATGCCAAAAATAAAAGGACCCGAACTCAAGAGAGCATAAATATACTCAAGTAAACGTGATCCCAAAGGCTAAATAGCACACAAAGAGCACCCTCCTAAGAAAATATACAACCAAAATACAAGAAAACCAAGGGGAGGATATGTGAGCTCCCGAATGAAGCAGGTATGCCTTGCCTAGGAGTAGCTTGAGACTCCCATACACAACAAGCGGAGGTACATAACCAATTATAGCGGCCGTCAGCTTCAACGCATAAAGCGACTGTGATGTCCGACCTCTACTTGGATGGGACACCCGCAGAATAACCCCTGTAGAGTACCCCCTTGATATCCTAGGTAATGCCACTAAGGTCACCTCAATATAATCAATGCTCAGGCGGACAGTCGTAGGCGGGATTGACCATATGGGTAGGGTAGAAAATCCCAAAACTCTCGAAAGAGCCCCCATATACGAATACAATCCTGGAAATATCTTCGGTGCTACTCAGTTACAACCAGGGGTCATCCCAATCATAGCCACTCACACTGCCTCATGCTTAACTCCCTTGTAAGAGGAGCATCCCGAGAAGCACTAATTATACCAAGGATTTCACTATCTCACCTAGATAGACACCTACATGTTGTTGTTTAGTGGTCTTGGATAATTGAATCACAATGAACTATTCAAAGACCCTAAAACTTAGTCTTGCTTGTTCACCCTATAAAAGAAAAGAGTGTAATTCATTTTATTATGTGTTGATTTTACTTGGTTGTGATTACTCAAATGGAAATGGCTGTGCAACTAGTGATATGAAGACTCAACAGTGAAATAAAAGTGCACACCATAACAAAAAATGCTAAGTGCAATCTTTGTCAAATGAAAAATAGGGTATGCCACTACATGAGATGCATAAATATATATTCATTTCTGAATGCCAATGCAATCCTTCCTATATGAATGCCTAAATACAACTCTCTTCCAAGCAATCCAATGCAAGTATCTCCTCAAATCCATATCTAAGATGCAACTAAGAGTGCAACTACTTTGTATTTTTCAATATAAAAGAATGAAAAATTCAATAAAGTCATCTAAAACTCTCATTCTCTGCAGCAAGTATAAAACACAAGCCCAGCAAGACACTGAGACAAAAAAGAGTAGTGCACTAATGGAAAAACAAAAAGGATAAATGACTAAAACTACTTTCAAAGAAAAATCAATGAAAAAGCAGTCTCTGGTCACAAAATAAGCATCCAACAGACAACATCAGACCCAAGGAAGACCCAACCACACTCACAACCCACCCAAGAACTTCCCACAACATCAAAATCACCAAAAGGGAGGATGTACACGACTGTTTAAAGAACAACTGCATATATACGTGACTTTTGGCCAAAAATTTGCATGTATACGTGGATTTTGGCCAAAAACCTGTGTGTATACACGACTTTTGGCAAAAAATCTGTGTATGTACGTGAATTTTAGCCAAAAACTTGCATATACAGAGAAGACAGTGGTAAAAAGCAGGCCAAGCATCAAACCAATAAAGGGGAGTGTAAATGGATGAACATACTATAAAATGCAACACAGAAACAAGGAGAAACAAAGAGCAAGTCAATAATATCAAGCACATTGTGACTGTAAATCCCAAATAAAAACAAGGAACATCCCCAGCAGAGTCGCAAATTCTGTTATGGAGAGAAATTCCTATGGCTTGGGTTACCACAACAGACAGCTTGACTCCAGAAATAAATCCTTTCCAATATGCAATAGAAATCAAATATCTTACACTAAAGGATCAGACCTCGTACCTTATTCTGGATGGTTGAAGTAGATCTCTGTTGAGCTTTCCAACTTCAGCTAGAATTGATGAATCACTTCCTCAACAACAAGTAAACAAGACAAGCACACTATATATATTGGTGTTAGATATATTCTAGCATATATAATCAATAATGTATAAGCATTTAAAATCATCCATGGATAAAATATTCGTTCAAACATACATTATTGGACAGGAAAAGATATTTCTATTAATATAAAATCAGAGATTACAATGGATACAACCTCTGTCGGCACGTCTGCGAATCAGAGAAACTAAATCCCCCACTTGGGCCTCCACCACCTCAATCCTCCATCTCTCGATAGCAAGCTCACAAGAAAAATGAAAGCTTGGGAAGAACACAAAAGTTCTCCAAGGGACAAAGGGATGCAAACTCAAGCACAAGTTCCAACAATAATGGACTATAGTTTCTTTGCTCTCAATTCTCTTATGCCTTCAATGTATCCAAAGAGTTCCTTATATATCTTTTCAAAGGGGTAATGGAAGGTCGAATCCGAGCGATCTCAAGGCATATGGAAGGCCAGGAGTCAAGTGAGCCAGATCCATGTCGAGGAAAAATCCAAAAGGATTTGGATTTTGCACACATCCCGATGTACACAGTTTTAGGGGTCAAACCCACGTATATATGCGATTAGGGGTTTAAAACTCACGTGTATTAATTTTCACATGTTTATAGGGATGGTCAAGAAAACATCAAAGGAAAAAAAATGGTCCAAGGGGTCTAAGGAGTCTGCAGAGGGACAGGGGAAGGCCATACAAGTGTGATTCACCTAGAGTGGTAAAATCAGCTATAACAACCACCCAAATACATCTATGTACGAACCTCATTTGACCCCCACACCCTTGGTAAGGCTCAAAAAATTGAAAAACAGCTTAAAAACCCCTAAAAAGAGCTAAAATAGCTCTCATAAGGGTTAAAACCTCCAAAAAGGGTCTAAAACCCCTCAAAGAAGCTTAAAACCCCCAAAGAAGCTAAGAACTGTGCAAAAGGGGATTAAAGCCCAAAAAAGGGGCTATAGCCCTAATGAGGGGCTTAAAACCCTAAATCCCTAGAAAAAAACTATAAATAGAGGGGTGGGGTCACTCTCAAAACACGCCTTCTCTCCCTATCATTATGTTTTCTATGTGAGTGCCTTGAGACCCTTTGTCTCTCAAGCCATTCACCCTCCCTCTTCTCCATTGCTCCATAAGCCAAGCTTCCATTCCATAGAGAGAGGTGCTTCCTCAAGCTAGGGAATGGTGGCCCATTTCTACCCAAACAGAAGGTATAACCATTAGTTTTTCATTGTTATTTTAGTTTTTCTAACTTATTTTTTTTGTAGGCTTGTTATCTAATGCTTTGATGCAGGGTTTCCATTTGATTTCTTGCAGCCATAGTTTGTTCCCTAACCATTTCATGCAGGGTTTCATAGATTAGGTCTGAAGTTGTTTTGTAGGTTTTATTCCACCTCACTAGAACCCTACCCTTCCATCCTATAGACGAAAGGTAGTCGATCCTCCCTGTAGCTAGGCTGAAAACCCTACTACAGAACTGGCGACCATACCAGGTCGATCCCACAGGATCCCTGGATTTTCTTTTCAAGTTTCAGTTTTTTGTTTCTGCTATGTTAACCTAGTTCATTTTCTGTTAAATCTAGTTTAGATCTGTATTTTTCTACATTTTAGCTCACAGTTGAGCCTCCTTAAGGCCATACCGAGCCTGTTCAGCCACAGTACAAGTTATTATCGGTCGTTCCATGCTTAGGTTAAGAAAATTCCATTTTTCTGGCCAAGTCGTGCTTATCGGGCTGAAATAGGTGACCAGGTCCCTTAGATTTGCCTGAAAGGTGCGAATTCCCTCTCAGGAGCCAGATCACTCCTTTTTTTGTTTCTTAGTGACCCCTTCGCCTGTATTTTAGAAAAATTGGGGACCCCCTCACCACATTGTCCCCGAAACAGGCAACCTGTCTCTCAGATTCGGTTTGTTAAGCTATCTGGACTATCAGTGCGGCCCAGCCGCCTCTGTCCAGCAATATGTGTTCATTTCATACAATTTGTGTAAATCACTAATAAATTTAACTAGTTAATTGTATAATGAATCTATTTTAGAGGTTGAACAAATTATTGTAGGTTAAATTTTAGTTCTTAATTGCAAATTAACACCTTTCCTATCCCTTCCTCCTCTACCCAGCCATCACCCTTCGGGGTGTTCTAGGATAAGATGAAGGGTGAAGCTTGTGTAGTAATAGGCAGTTCATTTGTAATTTTTCGAGACCACTAAAAACAAGTGACATGGAAGGTAGAGGGGGTGGTAGGTCCAGGGGGCCTCACGGAATTCGCATCCTCCCTGTTGACCAACCTTGCACTCGGAGAGTGACCTGAGGATCTATGGATGGGCTTAGTCCCATTATGTTGAGAGTCCATCCCTCTTTTTTGGTCGAAGAGAAATACAGGTGTAAGGAAGTCACCTAGTAAGTCTACCATAGTTCAGATTCATGTATGACATGTTTTAGATTTCTGTTCACAATTTACTGCTTTCATAGACAACTTACCCATGTTATAAGTTTTGCAATAAACCAAAAAATACTTATGAAATATTCATAAACCATACAAGAAACCACCAAGTGTAATAGAAATACAATGGAAAACCAAACCGAGTTCATGACGTTGAGCTAGCCATTAAAATTTATTAATTTTCACTAATTCAAACACTTGCATTCTTTGAGGACGTAAGTCCCTGAATTCCTTAACCATCAGAAGTACTTGGGATCAGCCCAGAAACTCATTGTGAGGAGTACCATGGGAACCCAAAAGTAGCTGGATGCTGAGATGAATTGCCAAGCGAAACAGGAAACTACCCCTACCGATTGACTAGCACTCTCATGAGAAAAAATCCAAGCGCTATCTCCTAGCAGTCTTGGTGCCCGGGTAACCACCTGAAATCCAATAGGAAGCCACTAAAATTGGGGTCCAGAACATCACTACCTGATTTCACCACCTGATCTACCAACTAGACACAATTGATCCCCCATGCTCTTCCTCATGCCTAAGAGGCGATCCACCATAGTTCAGGTCCTTGAACCAACACCATCGAGACCATTCTTGACGACCCTCTACACCTTCACAAGGCAACAAATCCTTTGATTTAGAATCAGAATCATACCAATTTAAGCCAAATATACACACTGCACCATCTATCCCCATGGCTGGTGCAAACCCGGATCCACTTTCTAGCTTGGTGATTGGCAATGGACCGATGTCCATACCTCACACCACCACCAACACCCTTGTGGGTGGTCCTAGCACTGTCATGTAGACTGTCATCAGTCAACTACCTCCACCCATACTTACTAGTCAAGCTGTCCCACTTGGCATGCTTGGGGGAAGTGTCCCATCCACTCACATTGTCCCACTTGGCATGCCTAGGGGTAGTGGCTCTTCCACCTACATTGTCCCTCCTATCATACATAGAGGCAGTGTCCCTTACACTCACATTGTGTCGCTTACCATACTCGGGGGTAGTGGCTTGTCCACAACTGTTCCATAAGTACCCATAGTCACGTAGTACATCATGTTCCTTCAAACCTCACTGCCATTGCTGGGCCATCACACATCAACCTTGGGTCAAACCTCCCCTTCATGGCATGCCTCAACCTGCCTAACTTGGCTAGGTTAACTAATGACCCCATATGTGATCAAAACTTTTGGTCTCCCATGCCAACCAAACTCCCCTTAGACATCCCCAAGTTTGAAGGGAAGGCAGTGGAATGCCCCCAAAATCATATCATGACGTTTCACCTATGGTGCTCATCAAATAACATTGTAGATGATTCGATCAGACTCAGATTGTTCCAACGGACCCTCACAGGTGCAGCAACCAAGTTGTACATTTAGCTACCACAAGCCAAGTATCCATATTTCAACTCCTTGGCCTTTATGTTCCTCCAATATTTCCAACTCTTCATCAGATATGCTAAAGGAGTTGAAATCTTTCTATCTTTCTACCAAAATATTGTGACCCACATCACCGACCACATCCATGAGTGGAGGCAATGTCGCATCTTATGCAAGATGAAGCTTGATGGCAAGATCATCCTAGACTGGTTCCTTAAAAACTTACTGCCACCTATAGCCAAGGAGGTCACCTCCGAATGTCCCCAAATAAAGGAAGAGGACATCTTGAAGGCCCAATAGTTTGATCTCATTTATGCACAGACTAGATACCTTTACACCATCATTCTAGATGCTCCCTGTGTAGGAACCTCCTACCGGGACGCACCATGGGCATCCCTTGCCGTAGATGGAATCATAGGTTTTGTCTCCCACCAATCATAGCACCACCTGGTACCACCTATGGTGCCACCACAACCAAGCAACACCCCTAGTGTTTCCTACCCAATCCAAGCTCCTAGATATGCAAGAATGATGTCCCAGTCTGAAGCTACAACCTCTTATGCACAACCTACACCACAATAGCAGACCCATGCACCTACTTGGACGACACAATAATATGTGGGACAGATACCCATGATTGTAGGATCCCCAACCCTTCAACTCTACTATGCACCACCTGTGAAATCCACCCATGTTAAATTTTCATATGCTTAGCTAAGACATCAGTATATCATTTCATTTTTCATAACAAAAGCATATAAACAGGATCACTAAAAGAAACAGTATCAGAAGAACAACACAGATTTATCTCGGGAAAGCCCTAAAGGGAAAAACCCAACAAAATCTTCCTCAATATAGATGCCCCAAAAAGGTAAACGGTAAAACCAGCAAGGAGATCAAAGCCTGATCCTCCTCCTTCTCTTGCTACTCTTCTCTTCTCCACTAATGCGCTATACAAGTGTGTGTGTGTGTACCAAATGCGGAGCACTACACCTCTATTTATATTCATCCGTTCACTTAAGTTAACTCATCTGTCATGTAGGCTGGAGTTAATCATGTACGCTCAAGTTACACATGTAGGCTCAAGTAACCACACTGGGGTGCTAATGACCCACCTTTACAATTAGAGGGGACTGCCTCATGAATCTTATTAGTTCTTCCGATTAGGAGCATCGAGGTACAAAGTAATACAATTGGTTCTCCCAGTAGGACCATCGAGGACCACAAAGAAATACATATAGAATATTTTTCGAAGTTACAATATTTCAACACTCCCCCTTAATGAGAAGGGTATTCTATAACAACATCAACAACAACAATAATAGGAGAGAGATAGAGGACGTCATCAACATCATCAGGGTGATACATCCATAAATCATTGGAAGATTTTCAACATCATGTAGTCTTCATATTTAGTCTTCAGCATCATCAGTACTTTGACCGCTTCGATCAGCAACATCTTCAGCATCTTGACTCTTCAATCAGCAACAACATCTTCAGCACTTTGACCTTTCGATCAGAAACATCTTCAGCACTTTGACCTTTCGATCAGCAACATCATCTTCAACACTTTGACCTTTCGATTAGAAACATCATCTTCAACACTTTGACCTTTCGATTAGCAACATCATCTTCAACACTTTGACCTTTTGATCAGCAACATCTTCTTCAGCACTTTGGCCTTTCGATCAGCACCAACATCATCATCATACTCTGATGTTTCGATCAGAAACATCATCATGAAAACATCATGGAAAACATCATCAGAACATCAACATCATCATCATCAAAATATCGTCATCATCATACTCTGATCTTTCAATCAGAATCATCATTATCATCAGCCTCTGATCTTTCGATCAAAAACATCATCAACCGAACATCATCATACTCTAACATCAACCCATCATCATATTCTGATCTATCATCATCATCATACTTTGATAATATAGAATCATCATCATCAGGATCTCATCATCATCACATTCTAATCTTTTGATTAGAAACATCGTCATCATCATCGCATTCTGATCTTTCGATCAAAAAACATCATCATCATCAGCAACACCATAATCATAAGCAACTTCTGATCTTCCAATCATAAAACATCATCATCATCATATTCTGATCTTTCGATAAGAGAACATCATCATCAACAACTTTTGATCTTTCAATCAAAGAAACATCATCATCATCATATTCTGATCTTTCGATTAGAGAACATCATCATCAGCAGCAACAACATCATCATCATATTCTGATCTTTTAATCAGAGAACATCATCATCATCATACTCTGATCTTTTGATTAGAAACATCATCAACATACTCTGATCTTTCGATCAGAAACATCATCATCATACTCTGATCTTTCGATCAGAAACATCATCATCATACTCTGATCTTTCGATCAGAAACATCATAATCATAGTGCGTCATCATCATACTCTGATCTTTTGATCAGTACGTCATCATACTCTGATCTTTCGATCAGTACATCATCGTCATCATACTCTGATCTTTCGATCAATACGACATCATCATCATCAGCTACAACCTGCAATCCACAACTCAAAGACAAAAAGTATTTGGATCACTTTTGGACTTAAAGTCCAGGGATGATACAATCCCACCACATTCTCGACAACTGAAGTTACCGTATTGATTACGGGAGAATCAGTCCCTATCACTTTAGGACTAAGTCCAAGGACGATGCAATCCTACCACATTCTCGAGGACCGAAGCCACCGGATTGATTATGGGAGAATCAGTCCCTATCACTTTAGGACTATGTCCAAGGATGATGCAATCCTACTACATTCTCGAGGACCGAAGCCACCAGATTGATTATATGAGAATTAGTCCCTATCACTTTAGGACTATGTCCAAGGATGATGCAATCCTACCACATTCTCGAGGACTGAAGCCACCAAATTGATTATGGGAGAATCAGTCCCTATCACTTTAGGACTATGTCCAAGGATGATGCAATCCTACCACATTCTCGAGAACCAAAGCCACCGGATTGATTAGGAGAGAATTAGTCCCTATCACTTTAGGACGATTTCCAAGGATGATGCAATCCTACCACATTCTCGAGGACCGAGGTCACCGGATCTATTATGGACAGATGTCCCGGGATGATACAATCCATCTTCATTCTTGAAGACCGAGGTCTTTGGATCACTTTAGGGAAAGTTCCCAGGGATGATACAATCCCACCACGTTCTCAAGGACCGAGGTCACTGGATCTATTATGGACAGATGTCCTGGGATGATACAATCCCTCTTCATTCTCGAGGACCGAGGTCTTCAGATCACTTTAGGAAAAATTCCTAGGGATGATACAATCCCACTGAAACATCACTACTCCCCCTTTTGAGTAAGGACGTTTTGAACAACACCAAGCTTGTCTCGAAAGTGTTCGAGCTCTACTCGAGGCAGAGGCTTCATCAGTACATCATCATCCAAACCATCATCATCTACATCTTCAGTATGTGAATACTGAACTGTCACCATCTGTATCTCCAGTATGTGAATACTGAAAGTATCATCATCTATATCTTCAGTATAGAAATACTGAAAGCATCATCATCTCTATATTCAGTATAGAAATACTGAATCACCATCATCTGCATCTACAGTATCATCATCTGCATCTTATCTTGTATGTAGAAATACTGGATTTCTATGTGTTACGTCGAAACACAGGGTTCTTTGTCATCACAACTATGGTTATCACATAGAATCATTGTAGTATCCATCTTCAGGTCAAAGAGACCTGATATCAGCTTTTGAAGCCATATGGCTTCACAACTTAGTATAGCAATCTACTATGTATTCTTCTTCAACCGTGCTAAGAGAAACACTAGACTCTTTCCTGCTAAACCATGAACTCATAGCAGAACTCAAACAAAATCATCTACCTGATGTGCTTTTCCTATCTGAGATACTTCCAGCCCAATATGCATCTGTGTATCCATACAATATATAATCATGGCTACCGTCATAGTATAGACCAAAGTCTATAGTCCCTTTCAAATATCTCATCACATGTTTTGCAGCTACTAGGTGAACCCGTCTTGGTTGAACAAGATATTGACTTAAGGTGTTCACAACAAAACAAATGTCTAGTTTCGTATTTGTTAAGTACATCAATGACCCAATGATCTGTCTATAGTGATTCACATCCACTAACTCTGATGAGTCATCAGCTAACAGCTTTAGGTTGGAGTCCATGGGTGTGGCCATGACTTTGCATTCCAACATATTGAATCTCTTCAATATCTCTACCACATACTTTCCCTGGTTGAGAAAGTTTCCTTCTGAACTTTGCCATACTTCCAGACCTAGGAAATAATGCATTAACCCAAGGTCTTTCATCTCAAATTCTTCTGCTAGTTTCTTCTTGCTTTCCATGATCTGTTTCTCATTCCCTGTCAAGAATAAGTCATCCACATATAGTAATATAATGACAGGTTCATCTTCTACAACCTTGTAGGAAAGGTTAGGATCGAATTTACTCTTGGCAAAGCCCATGCTCATCAGGAAACTATCTATTCTTCCATACCAAGCTCTAGGAGCTTGCTTCAGGCCATAGAGGGCCTTCTTCAACTTGGATATTTGATTCCATCTGTCTTCCATGTCAAATCCTTGTGACTATTCGATGTAAAACTCTTCCTCAATCATACCATTAAGGAAGGCTTGTCTTTACTTCATCATGGAAGAAACTACCATGATAGTTTTGAAGGAAGTGTACCTTGCTTCCTGGAGTAAGTGTCTCTTTAGAATTAATTCCCTCTTTCTGATAGAAACCTCTAGCCACAAGTCTTACCTTAATTCTATATATCTTATCCTGCAAATCCATTTGGAAGATACCACATTCTTGCTTTCTGGTTTGAGTACTTGTTATAGCGGATTTCACCACACTAGGTGAATCACACATTGTATGGCCTTCCCTTGTCCCGCTGCAGACTCATTCCCCCCTTTGGACCACTTTATATCTTTTGATGTTACCTTGATCATCCCCAAAAAACATTATAATATTGATATACGCGGCTTTTTCCCCGATAACCGCGTACATACGCGTATATTCCCTCGATAGTCGCGTACATCGGGATGTGTGCATAAATCCAAATCCTTTTGGACTGTTCCTTGACTTGGATCCGACTCATATGACTCCTGGCCTTCCATATGCCTTGAGATCGCACGGATTCAACCCTTCAGTATCCCTTTGAAGAGCTATATAAGGAACCCCTTGGTACATTGAAAGTATAAGAGAAAGTTGAGAGCATCGAAACTATAGTCCATTGTTGCCAGAACTGTATGCTTGAGTCTGCATCCCTTTGTCCCTTGGAGCACTGTTTTGTTCTTCCCAAGCTTGCCCATTTTCAGTAAGCTTGCTATCGAAGTGATGGAGGATTGAGGTGGTGGAGGCCCAAGTGGGGGATTCAGTTTCTCTGGTTCGCAGACGTGCCGTCAGAGGTTGTCACTTGTAATCTCTGATTCTTATTAATAGAAATATCTTTTCCTGTCCAGTAATGTGTATTTGAATGAATATTGTTTCCATTGGAATATGTCAAATGCTTTTACATTATTGATTATATATGCTAGAATAGATCTAACACCATGAAATATAGTATGCTTGTATTGATCAGCAACTTGATTATAACTTCTAGGAATGTGTATATATGTAATACTCTCAAATTGCCGTTCTAACAATCTTACTCGCAAGAATCTTCTTAATAACGTAGGATCTCTAACATGGTACAAACCATTCAAATGTGACACTACTAACTCTGAATCAAGACGTAGCTCAAGAGAGCGGATACCATGTGAGATAGCATCCCGCAGAAGCTCAATGACGGCGCTATATTCAGCAACATTGTTGGAAGATGGCCGTAGACATACCCCTCCT
>LPNX010445434.1:299354-389089 GCA_001517045.1 Pseudotsuga menziesii
TACTATATCCAAAACATCATTCTAGTATCATAACATCTTCTATGAGTTTGTCTTCTCAGGTCATCAACATATCCTAGTATTCTACATTCAACCTTGAAGGTTGGAACCCACTTTACTCTTAGTAAAGTCTCGATCCATCACGAAGCTATCCATCATGTCGTACCATGTCGAACTCGGATATAATTTTCTGTAGTCGCTTCCCCTGAAGTGGAGTATCATCTTCCCTCTTCATTCTGTACAGGTCGTTCTATGCTTGATATGTACTGGTCAATAGAGTATGTCATGTCATAGTCTATTCTTTCTGAGGAAAATCATGAACCTTTCTTTGTACACTTGTTCTTGTAGATCCATATGGAAGATACTACATACTTCCATTTATGTCTCGAAATCATATCGTATACATCATTCCCCATGCTCAACTATTATTTTTTGATCATAGCTTCTTTCATAGCATTCTTTTCTTCATCTTGAGTTATCTCTTGTACCCATGGTGGTATTGATCCTTCAAGGTGGATCTACCGCTCTCTGAATCTCTTTCTTCCATCATGGTGTCTTTGACCCTGGGAGCTTCATATTCATGTTTATTGGAGTGAATCTTGAATTGTCATCACTTGTTCTTCAGAACAAGTCTCATCCTTCTTTTCTTGTAGGAGGTTGTACAGGACCTTTCCTACAATTCAAATGCACCAGTTGCATGGTTAGAACTATTTCATAAAACATATGCATAACGACAAATTCTTATGCATCATGCAACTGTTTAGTCAATACAACATTCATCCATATCTCACATAAACTTTCTAGATGCCTTCCATCTCTACCATGACATCATTGATATTGTGCACTAATCCAATATGTCAGCAAAGAGGTTTGATAAGTAGCAATGGAGATTTGTATAGCACCATGAGCTACTTACCCATCACATGCATATTAGTAGTATACAATCATTAATACAAACAATCTATCATGCATAACACATCAACTGGATATAATCAAATGTATAACAAAACAATATCATGAAATGACAATTGAATACTTATCTTTTATTTGTTTCGTGGGTAGAATCCATCTTGATCATTCTGCTTTATCATCTTCTTCATTCATGAAATCATCATTTCTTATCCAAATGATAAGATGAATAAGAGGTTCTTCAAGAATTGAGTTCTTCATATTCCTCATCGCTTGAGGGATCTTCTTTGAATGGTGAGAGCTTGATCTTCAATTGCTCCCATCTTCTTCTTCTCTTCCCAGAGTCAACTAAAAGTAATCAATTCCTTCTAGCATGCATTCTTGGCGTGAATGAATCCCATGATCCTGGGAGACCATTCAAGGTGGCTATCACCACTTCTGCATTCTTCTCTTCTTCTTCTACTACTTCAAGATCTTCTGCATTCTGGATCTTCACATTCTTAAACTGTTTTCTTAAAGCCATCTTCTGATTTTGTTCTTATCTTCAAATAGCTTGATCAAAACATCTTCGGTGTCTTTAGGAAAGACACTTGTGGTACAAGTTGATCTGTGATTGAATCAACAATGATTGTCTTGGCCTTGATCAAGTTCTTCTTGTGTGAGGCTTTGAGCCTCATCTCCATATGGAACTAGAACCTCTCTACTCATGTAGGTGTCCAATTCATTTTCTTCAGAAAGATCAAATAATTCCATGCTTGGAAGTTGTCAACTTCACCAAGCTTATCAACACGCTGATGTGATAGATTACTTTGAAATGAGAACCTCAAATTCAAATAGCAAAAGATTAGATCTTACCAATTTGAGGTGTCCGTCTTGCTTCCGGAGCTGGCTGATCTAGGGTTTGTCAGAGAAAACCTAATTTTCAAAACTTGTAATCTTTCAGATCTATTTGTATAGAAATATATATCTCTTCAAATGGAGCTTTCCAATGTACTCCTTTTCTGAAAAAAGTGGAGGAAAGCTCTCAAAACAGGAAGCCCTAGTTTTCCAATTTCTTCTGCAGAAACACCTGTAACTGCTTTTGTGATATCTCTGAAATTAATGCTCCTCTGTGTCTGAAATTTCACACTAAGATAACCTCACATGTCCCTGATCCAGCACCACATGTTTCATCACAATTGGTTTCACCAATTGGGATTTATTATCCTTTTCCCATGGTGACCCGTTACAGGACTGTTCAAAATAGTGAAGTTGTACATCCTGCCATGTGTCACTATTTCATCTTCTGGTTCTGAAATTTGGACCAAAAAATGTATAGTCCGTGCTCTTTCTCGAACATCTTCAGGAATTTAATTTGGACCTCTGTAGCCCACGCTGTAGACATTTTCCCCAGGTGTCCTGTTTAGGGATGAATTCTGGAGGAGGCTGGAACCCTAACATTGAGGATCATATCTCCCAGAATATAGCGACAGTGTACATCAGGATTTTATCTTCAACCTCTAAAATTTTCAACACCTGAGCCTTTTCCAATCTTGGGATATAGCGAATGTACCAAAACTTAGTAGTTTTAGTATTTAGGGTTTTTCTAGCTCGGGGTCAAACTAGGGTTTGACTTTCTCGGAGTTTCACCCAACCAAAAATTTTGATCTAGGTCTCTAAACTTTGATTTTGATGAGGAGAGAAATCCTATGTCAGGATCACTCAAAAATTCCTCTTCAGTAAGAAGCCCTAATTTCCCACACCGAAAACTGAAAATGCTCGGAATCGAATTTCGCTTCGACGAAAAGATGCACCCTTCAATGGAGAGTCAGGAAAGCCTTCTTTTACTGATCGATTGCGGAGAGAGAACCAAAAAGTAAGAAGCCCTAGCTTCTGTAGCTTGTGAAAGTTGTCCTATTTAGGTTAGCTCTGATACCATGTTAATTTTTCATATTCTTAGCTAAGACATCAGTATATCATTTCATTTTTCATAACAAAATCATATAAACAGGATCACTGAAAGAAACAGTATCAAAAGAACAACACAAATTTATCCTGGGAAAACCCTAAAGGGAAAAACCCAACAAAAGATTCCTCAATATAGATGCCCCAAAAAGGTAAAAGATAAAAGTAGCAATGAGATCAAAGCCTGATCCTCCTCCTTCTCCTACTACTCTTCTCTTCTCCACTAATGCGCTATACAAGTGTGTGTGTGTGTACCAAATGAGGAGCACTACAGCTCTATTTATATTCATCTGTTCACTTAAGTTAACTCATCTGTCATGTAGGCTCGAGTTACACATGTAGGCTCAAGTAACCACACTGGGGTGCTAATGACCCACCTTTACAATTAGAGGGGACTTCCTCATGACTCTTATTAGTTCTTCCGATTAGGAGAATCGACGTACAAAGTAATACAAGTGGTTCTCCTGGTAGGACCATCGGGGACCACAAAGAAATACATATAGAATATTCTTTGAAGTTACAATATTTCAACAACCCAAACCCCCACCCCAGATCTACCTGCTCCTTTGGGACAAGTGTTTGGATAAAAAAACCATCCCATTCAACCAACCCCCAATAACCAACAAGGGCAAGCTAGAAATAACTGAGCCCGGAACCAAGACAACAATCAACAGCAGGGAGGGGGTCAACAACAAAATCCTCCCAACAATTTCGAGGAAAAAAGACCAGCCCAAAATCCTCAACAACCAAATGCACCTAGACACAATGCTCTGTTGCACACAAATCAGCCATGTAAGCTATGTGAGGTGTATGGGGACTATACACATGAATGCCCCTTCATGGGTCGTGCCAAACAAGCCAGTCACAACGAGGTTCATCATGCTACCAACATGGAAGCCCAAACTCAACCCAATCTGGCACCACCAGGACAAAACCCATTACCATTCCAAGGATTGGTATCAACTGCATCCACTCCCCAACCCAATCCTAATGCCCCAGGGCCACCTCCAACAATAGAAATAGGTTTTCACCACCTACTAGCCATGACAACTGAAGAGGTCAATTTAAAGACCAGATGAAATCAATACTGAACTAACACTGAACCCGTTGACCCATCAATGGCTTCCACAACCAATACACCTTTTCATCTCCCCCTTTTCCTCTGTGCCCCCCCATATGGCAGGTTTCGAACAACGTCACGGCTAGAGGTACTGTAAGCTACAGCATCATGGATGACTTGGCCCAAACAACTATAGCTATGTCCACTCTTGAGGTACTTAAAAATTTCCCAACATAGCGGAAAGCCTTACTATCCGCCCTTAGTGCTATAGACCCCTCTGAATCCAAGTTGATCACATTCGACATAGAGAACAGAGAACCACGGATGCCATCAACAATTTCTTTCCAAATCCTGGTATCCATTCAGAATTTTGTCATGCACCGATGCATCGTGGATGAGGGGGAATCCACATGTGTTATGTCAACCTTAGTCTGGAAGAAGCTTGGATCCCCAATTCTACAACCATCCTCTACTACTATGTGGGCTTATGATGGCCATCCCACTAAAGCCAAAGGATTCCTCCCATACATTACCATCACATGAGCGGGGAAAATAGTATTGATTGACATAGAGGTTGTCAATGCTTAGTTGGACTATAACCTTCTCCTCGGAAGAAGTTATATGTACGCCATGAGAGCCGTAGAATAAACTGTTTTCTGTCTCATGATGTTCCCTCACGAAGGGAAAATCGTGACTATTGACCAGCTAACTTATCACGATCTGCAAGGGCTAACTGCACCAGCCAATGTTATCCCCACGATCAACACCATTGATCAATAAGGGCTAACCGCACCCACCAATGTCATCCCTATGGAAAACACCATAGTTGACAACATACCAGCCTCCCCATTGTTGAATGTGGGCCTTGGGTTCTTTGCAGATACCGCCATTATGGCTTCTTTCCCCTTAATGTCACCACCGCCAACACAAAATGAGACTGCGGATTTCTGCATGCTCTCATCTAGAACTGTTGCACCTAAACTTCAACTGCAGCCACAACCCAAACAACAGCCTCAACATCATCTGCAGCCACAGCATTATGCATAGTTGCAACCAAAACCCCATCCCCACATGGAATCACCAAGGAGTTAATTAGTCCACACAATTCCCTTCCTCTTTCCCCCGCCTAGTGTCATGAGTAAGCCAGTAATGGCTACCTTAAAATTACCTAATTTCACATTGGGGATTCCCATGTGGTACCTCGATCCATCGACCCAACCCCCAATGCTCTAGGTAGTCTTAACCCCCGTGCAACCCATTGCAGTCGAATATCATCCTCTACCCATCCCACAAGAACTAACCACTGCACCTGTACCCACACTGCCCCACCCAAAAAGGGCCAGAGAAAAAAATGCGAAAGATACCACTAACCCTCGACAAATCCTGCCTTGCACTATCTGTGAAGAACAAGTCCATCTAACTCAAAAATACCCTGAGATTCCCATAATCTCCATGGATTTGGATACCCTGGATACATTGAAAAACCTTTTTGTGGTTGAACTCCCAAGCGGGCCAATAGTGTGAAACAAGTCGTTGAGAACAAACCATGCTTGCACCCTTTGTGAATTGTATGGACACTATTCTCACCACTTCCAAGACTTTTCCAAGTTTTGAATGGCCTTAGCCAACCTTCAACAACTTTCCCTTGAATCTAAGATCACTTTGATCGAAAAATTCCATCCCTACCTCCTTCTTCAAACACCATGTCCATTTACATGATGTCCACTTCCACAGACCCTCTTGTCTCCACCATCATCAATGGTCCATCAAGCCTATCTCTTCATTGCTTTCACATTGACGAGGAGATATTTGAATCCTTAACCACCCTGGAATACCCATGGGATGACATGCACCATTGCTCGTTCTTCCTCCCCGAAGAACTTGTGTCGTAGTCTCACCATTTTTCAATGGAAACCAAAGATTTCATTCATGCGAAAGTTGATTGGTTCAAGAATCCCATCCTGGAACCAGATGCCTTCAAAGAAGGGAACATGGCCAACATCTCGCCAACAATCAAAATCAACATCTCAACCAATCCTGAGGTTGTTGAGGAAATCATGCTGGGGGCATCTTGCTCCTCGGAAGAAGTCACTTCCTACAAAGCACTCTCCCAAGAATTCCGCAACATATTTTCCTGGTCATACACTAAAATTCCTAGGTTGGATCCATCCATTATGGAGCACCACATCGACGCATGGCCCGATGTGGGCCCTATATGCCAAAAGAAATGGCCCATCCATCCCTCCAAAGTTGTCACGGTCAAAGCTGAAATCAAGAAGCTATGCACAGTTGGCTTCATTTATCCCATTGCGTACACCACTTTGGTTTCAAATCCTGTTCCCATGAATAAAAAAATAGGGTACCATCCACGTTTGCATAGACTTCTACAATCTAAATTGGGCGTGTCCCAAAGACAACTTCCCAACACCCTTCATCGATCAGATTATCGATGCATGTGCTGGACATGAGGTATTTTCCTTCATGGATGGCTTTTCTAGATATAACCAAATCTAGATCCGGAAAGAAGACATTACAATACTACATTCACAACCCTATGGGGCACATTCATGTATCGAGTAATGCCCTTTGTTCTAAAGAACGTTGGAGCCACCTTCCAGCGTGCCATGACATATTGTTTCCATGACCTAATCTACATCATATTCATCTACCTAGACGACCTTACTGGTCGATCACCAAAATGAGCACAAGATATAGATGACTTGCGGCAAGTATTTTTGCAATGTCGCAAGAACAAAATTCGCTTGACCCCCTAAAGTGTGTTTTTTGTGTCCCAGCAGAACGTCTATTCGGGTTCATCGTATCCCATAAAGGGATAATAGTTGACCCCCTTAAAGTTTAGGCTATCCTTGATCTCCCTTCACCAAAAACTCAGCACCAACTACAGAGCCTCTAAGGCAAGGCCAACTTCATTCTCCACTTTGTACCATAGTATGCAACAAAATCCCATAGATTCATTCACCTGATCCACACAAAAATCCATTTTGTTTGGGATCAGAAAGCACAAAAATCGTTTGATGCACTCAAACAAGCTCTGGATTCTGCACCATTTCTCTCAGCACCAGACTTCACCCGAGACTTCATTCTCTAATTGTCGGCCTTAGAGAATGTCATTGTTGGAGTCTTGGTCCAGGAAGATTATGCTCACCATGAGCATGTGATCTATTACGTTAGCCAGAGGCTGACAGGTCCCCCACTATGATATCCACTCAATGAGAAACTCGCCCTCACCATCGTCTTCTTGGCTCAGAAGTTACACCACTACATCATTGCAAACCATACCCGTGTAGTGGCTGATTCCAACCCAATATGATACCTCTTAAGCTGAAGCCTTCTACAAGGTCGCGTGGCCAAGTGGGTAGTCGTCCTCCAAGAATTCAACTTGGAATTTGTTTCCCTGAAAAGCACAAAGGCACTCACACTGGCCGCGATAATGACATATCTTCCCCCATTGACCACGCCACCACCACCCAAGGATGACCTCCTTGATGATTTCCTATTCATCATATCCATGAAAGACCCATGGTATGGGGACATTCTCCTATATTTACGCACACAAAAATTTGTAGCTTGTTGCCACCTTTCACACACCTGGGTCACGTGGCAGAAATTTTCAAGCCACTCGATGTGTCCTTGGGGGCAAGTCTCGTGTCAAGGATGTCACCTTGTTCTTGACTCCTGCGTTTAGGCTCAACTCCTAATGAAGCCAAGGAGGGTAGACCCTATTAAGTTACTAAGGCTATATTACTTAGTATGGTGATGTTAAACTAAATGAGTTACTTAGGAGTTTGAAATTTAACCATAAACAACCACGGATGACAAGATACAAAATGAGCGCACGAAAGCACAATGCTGAGACACAATATATATATATATAGCAAGAAAATAACCAGTGCCTTAAAATGGAGTCAAAATAAAATCAATGTACTTGCATGTGCTTGGAGTGAATGTTTTGCAATTGCCTCTTGGTACGTTTTAAGTTAATGTGAAATATGAGTTGATTAAAATTAGGCAAAGGGGTGGACTCCAGATATACTCGAGAGTACTTGGAGTATATCCAAAACTAAACCTTCATGGCTACCCGCAAGGAATATGTGGGCTGAATGGAGTCTCTGGGGCTATTATTCATAACGCACCCGTTAGGGTGTGACAGAGATCAGTGCCCCGAGGTCACTTTTTAGGAGTTCCCACTTCCTTTGGGTATTTTGCCACCATAATGGTTTGATCTAGGTGTTGGATTTTCACCTGATGGTTTGTCAATTTGGGCGAGTGAATCCTAATTATTTTAGTCACTTGAGTGCTTTTTATATAGCTTGACTGATCGAACAAACCGCAGCCAAGTGCAGAGCATACACACCGGAGTCTTGTCAATTTTAGTAAATGTTGAGATGGGTGTTGTTGTTAAAAAGAAAACCCTCCAGCAACCTCTTTCGATCCAAGTGGATCTCAATCGGGGAATCAAGGAGGGGTTAATTTTCTAATAGCTGATGAAACAAATGATGAAAAGGAAAACACAGATACACAATTCCGGTTTTTTAATTAGTCCTACCACGCATCTCTTTCCCCTTTTGGGTCAATCGGGAAGTCGTGGGGTAAGTATTAAGATTGCTTTGAAATATCAAATATAAAATATGAAATTGATAATAAATATAAGTATACTATCCTCTATATTAGAACTACGCTAGTTTGCAAAAAAAAACGAAAGAAAAGAAAAAAGGAAACACGGACACAAATCCCCCCAGGGGGGATGGTGAATAGGCTCAAAAGAGCCTATTCGAAAGGACCTTTTATTTTTATTAGCAGCAACTTAGAATATCAGAAAATTAAAATTGATGCACTTTGGTCCTTGTTATCTGGGATCCAAAGGCTTACAACAAGCTTGTAACAAGCTAGAATTTAAACACAGTGGTGGGGGAAGCTTCCGAGTAGCTTCGGTTCGTCCAAGAGTTAGAAATTGGGCAGAGTCTCATTCTCTTTTATGTTAGACCTGCTAAAAAATAGTGAGAAATTAAAATCAAATGTGTTTAAACACACTTTAAAAGTGTTTTGGGTCACCACGCTAATTACCAAAAAAATATTAAGTAAAAAATGTTAAACATGGGTAATCTAATTTCTGCAAAAAGGAACCAAGGAAAGCAAGATTTTTGTGGGATCTTGGCTTGATGTTTTGGTAGACAATGAGATGTGTACTTTTATTTCAGAATTTAAATCTTTGAAGAACAAAAAAGGAAGCTACCTTATGAGAAAGCTTTGGATCTATGCTTTAGCTACTTGCAAAAAAGGAATTTCCTACACCTAGATCTATTTTTATGAACTGATATTCTTTATGAAATTATAGATCTAAGAATAAAAACTCTTATAAAATAGATCTAACGATATATATTCAATTCTTGGAACTAGATCTGATCATAAGAGGAAGAGACAGGTAACCGGAAGATTGATTTTAAAAGAAAGGAGGAAGAGAAGGGGAAAGGCCCATTGTTGGATGGATTTGCAATGGAAATTTGTTAGTGGAATACAGAGGGGAAATGTCTTCACAAAGATTTTGGATTTATAGTGGAGTCAAACTAGATCCATAGCTCATCCAATCCTTGATACCTGAAAGCTAAACACACAATCCTGCATGAAACCTCATGAGATCTGGATATATATATGAAAAAGAGACAAGAATTACATGCAAATAAACTTATTAAACATGTATAATATAGATCTTATAACATATATGCTGTGAGATATAAGAAAAACAAGTAACCTTACTTGCCCAACTATACTCCTATTGATTCAGATGAATCGTTCAAGCCAGAAATTGAGAGAAAAGCCGGCAACATCAATAGCCGTAATACAATGCTTAATCCACACACATGAGTGCATTACACCATTTGACCTCCAAATATTCTTTATTCCAACAATCAAAAGATTACAACAGTATTACAATAGCAAGACCTTCAATCCAACTCTAACTAGCTTGGAAGAGGAGGCTTATTCTTTGACTTATACAAAAACCAGGAAATCCAGCCCAGGGGGGGCGCAAATCCCAAGGATACAGATCAATTCAACTGATGGAGAGTCAATCAATAAAGATATGAAGATAAATTGAGCCTACTTGTTAACCAGGGGGCTGATTGAGCTGACACATCAACCCATAAACTGACACATCAGTCCATAGAACATTCAGGAGAGTCCACACGTGTGGAGGAGAGAGAGAGGGCACAATTCCCCATAAATACTGCTGAAGATCAACTCTAGATCCGATTTGATCACCTCCTTCAATCAATGATTTGTTAGATCCAGTCAATTTGGTTCAGATCTGACTGATTTCAATCAAATCGGCTGAGAATCCACTGATCTATGATTTTGGATTTGCTCCATTATTCGTCAATTTATTAATTAAAATAATCAATAATTGATTTTTGGCGCTTCCTGACCTGAGTGATGGAAAATCACTCAAAACTATGAAATAGTGGGTCCATGGGTTTACATGGTGCTCTTAACTTGAAAATGAGCACCTACATGACTGAAACTGATTATTTGGCCCACTTTTATTACAAAATCAATTTTTCTAATTAAACTATTAAAAAATAGCCTAAATTTTGGAAAAATTAAATTTTAATAAAAAACACTGAAAAAACTAAAAATTTGAAAAATTGAAAAAACCTAGGGGGACTTAGACATGTTTATATGACTCGACCATGATGTCTAGAATGTTTATACATTGACACATAGACTCTAATAACCTCAATAGGCCTAAATTCCAAGCCGACGACCCCAACTTTGGAGGTATGGAGTGAAAAACTCAGAAATTATTAGTCGTTTATTCAACAACCAATAATAACCAAGGGAAAAAACACCTTGGGCTGATCAGATTGACAAATAAAGTCTAAGAGACCAAGTCTTTTACAGTCACTATCATGCTAGAAAATTTATTACAATTCCCCCATGGGGTATGAACATGTGATATAGTACAACAAGCACTTCCCATAAGTACTTCCAAAGGTCTTCTTAAGTCCGAACAGGTTATCCTTATCCAGTTCACCAGGATCACTTGATAAAAAAGCACTAAGTACAAATTAGGTGGTAACACAGCCCACTTAAACAGCGAAGACAGGAGACATATCCGACATCAATATGGTTGCCATATTCTAATTGGAGATGTTCTGTATCATCTAGGCATTGATACCATCCTATGTCGTTGCCTCACCTGTGACAAGGCTGAGACCATCCTCAACGACTATCATAGTGGAGCCTACGGTGGAGACCTTTCAGTTTTGGAAACCACCCAGAAGATTCTACATGCTGGCTACTTCTGGCCTTCCATCTTCGTCGATTACATAGAGGAAGTCAAACACTATCGCAGTTATTAGCTCTTTGCCCCAAAGGAAAGAACCCCCCCTGCACCATTACACCCCATAGTCATAGTTGGTCCCTTCTGCAAATGGGTAATTGACTTCATGACAATCAACCCTGCCTCGGCCAACGACCATAAATACATCATTATGGAAGTCGATTACTTCACTAAGTGGGTTGAGGCCATGCCCACATTTGATTGCAAAAGTGAAACGGCAACACATTTCTTCTTTAACCACATTATTTTATGATTTGGTGTTCCCAAACAGTTGGTCTCAGATCATGGTAAACATTTTGAAGACGTTGTTTGGACTGAACTTTCAACCATGTTGAAATTCGAACACCAGTACTCATCTTCCTAATACCCCCAGGGCAACGACCAAGTCGAAGTAGTCAATAAGATCATCAAAACAATGCTTCAAAGGACGGTAGGAAACCATAAAACCAACTG
The DNA here is from genome assembly GCA_001517045.1 of Pseudotsuga menziesii. NCBI lineage: Eukaryota > Viridiplantae > Streptophyta > Pinopsida > Pinales > Pinaceae > Pseudotsuga > Pseudotsuga menziesii. The sequence continues at coordinate 311,078 of LPNX010445434.1, forward strand.
GCATCACATGTTATTTTCTTCCCTATGGGCTTATCGCACATCCCCAAAAACCGCACCTGGTTTCACCCCTTTCCGTCTAGTACATGGCGTTGAATCAATACTCCCTATAGAGTGCTAGATCCCATCACTCCGCCTCATGGTTGAAATCCTTCCTGATACTTCGCCTTTGGAAGAATGACTCCTCCAACTCAAGCAAACCATAGAAGACCATCAAGCTTCCCTCCAATCCATTGAAGCAAATAAAACACGGTCAAAGGCCCATTATGACTCCCATGTCCACCCTTGCACCTTCAATGAAGGCGATATGGTTCTGGTCTATGACCAACCCAATGACAGCTTAGGTAAAGGCAAGTTCGAGTCAATGTGGTACAGCCCATACATCATCCACCATTGCCTCGAAAAAGGGGCACACACCCTTATTGACTCTAATGGATAAGTCTTCGAGAATACTTGCAACGGGCTCTACCTCAAGAGATTTTATGCTTAACATCACCAATGAGTCACTTGGTTTTCTTTTTTGTTTTACAACATTTTTACCACAAATCAGAAACCCCCCATTTAGGGGCAGCACCATTAGCTTCTAGTTCAGATTCACCCAGATCCTGTTCGAGACACCCCTCACACCTCCGGGCTCAAAATCCTATCTTCTAATGAGATCGTCATCTCATGTTTAACAAGCAATTTTTGGGACCACTTCCCAGAAGTTACCTTGGTTTACATACCACATTGTGATACAATTTTATTCAGACCAGTACTTGCATCACACATGCCTACCACAACTCATGGGGGAATCTGAACCATCTCCTTAGAAGGCACATCATTTTATCATTTTAGCATATAACTGTCTAATCCATCCACCACACCTTACGTGGGTTTTCGAACCACCACCCGGAGGGTGGATCATTTATTTTTCATATAACTGCCTCTAGACTTGCTCTCACACCATATGTAGTCAAGTCCATCGACCACAAATCACACATGACTCTCCTAACCTCTGTCTGATATCCACCTTGGTTTGCGTGCCACTTCCGCATCGACTCGCGTTCCTCTTCCGCGATCTATCCCATGCATGTATTGGTATGTTTAAGAGTGACCTACACCATCCATACTGCACTGATGACTTTTCAACCACTGTCTATTGTCCCGACATGGGGGCACCATTAGTGCCCCCTCGATTGGTTGACCATACTGGAGTTTATTTTAAGCTCTTTTCTGACTCCTAAAAGAATGAAAATATTGCCGAGCGTAGCTAATTCCTTTCTCACTCGTTAAAGTATAAGAAAGGGTGTCTACATCATCTCATTTATCTCTTTTTGCAAACCATGTAGAATACCATATGAAAAGGACCACCCACCTTGGCACATTCAAGCCAAGACCGTTCCCCTCTGCATCCTTTTATGCTTTCTCGGGAATATGGGCCAAACTCTAATAAAAAGCTCACCATGGGTTGTTGTTAAGCTATTTTCCAACCTTCTCATCAAGAAAATATCACCAAGCAAACTCAGTTTCATTCATGCTCATAAAAGTATTTGACTGACCATCCAATCAGTACAGGTTTAACCTTTTCCATCCTGATTGGACTACCAATGGTAAAGAAGTCTCTCATCCCCTAAAGGATGGGAGAGCTCTCCTATGTGTACTTTTATCCTTTTTTAGGAATAGGAGACTACCAACAAAAAATATCCCCCATTAGAGTCTTCTTCATGCTTTTAGACTCTCTAAAATTGAAAGCACCATCGAGCATTTACTTTCTTGGGATCGCTAAAAATCCATGAGATCATACCACAACGGTTTCTTTAGACACCACCCCATATATAATAGTTTGGCAACATTCCCACTTTGGGTCACCTTTGTTTAGATTACTCTGTGATGTGTCTTCATTGGATCCGATCAATACCAAAAGTGTCTACCTCCCCCAAGCATTTCCCATCTGCAGTTACATTCCCGGTATTACAGCTATGATCCCTTTCCCACGAGTCAGTTTCATTTCTTGCCTGGTCTTCCTTGCCATCATACTCTGAACAAAGGAATTTTGAGTCCACTGTGATTCCCTTCCCCTGTTCAACTCCTCCCCCCCCCATTCAGTGGGGAATTCCTCATATTGCCTCACATATTTTGGTTATCTCCCTCACGCTTTTGATCAAGGAAATAGCATTTCCTTGGCCACTTGCAGGTCTCCCTCTATGGATGACAACACACATATTCCAGAGGATAGACCCAGAGGTCCCTGTATCCCTATTTCATTGACCTCATTGATGAATTCCTTGGAGCACTTGAGAGGAGTCCTTAGTTCCTCTCGGGATGGTTGTTTCTCACGTGCTCGACTCCAGCTAAATCATCGCACCTTTGAGATTCATGTAGGGTATTGGTCCATGTGTTGAGCCCAGAAATGGCCTCTTTTGACCACCTTTAATCACCTCTTCTTGTTCTATCCTACCCCATTCAGCATACCAATTAAACATGTTATCCCCACTCTACTCTTCAAACAACCAAGGTATGATTGGTCATAGTTTTATTTTATTAATATTTATGATTGTGATAATTAAGGCTTCGTATCTCTCAATGCGCTAACATATTATGGTTTATAAAGGTATTTTGAGATAAGTGGACTGCAGGAAGATTGGGCTGAACAAGTCACAAAAAGGATGGGCATTCACTGCTCAAGCTAATCCTCATCCATCCTATCATCACCCAAAGAATTTGGTTCCAGTACGATATCCTGGACAAAGTTGTGACAAGGTAGCTGTAATAGAATGCGTCAGATTTGGAGATCCATAGTGCATTGCTGCTCATGTGTAGTCGTAATTTGAAGATATCATCACTCCTAGGGCGATTAACAGTTTTCCTATGTTTCCTATTTTTCATCCTGCCACGTTTGTAACAGCTGTTGTATTTTAGGGCGCCTGAAGATCAGAGATCTTCATGGATGCCCCATAATAGGATAGGATGTTACGATCCGCATGGTCTAAATATGGAGAATTGTTTCGAGCTTGGGGTGGCTGAACATAGAATCAATTCATTGTATTAGCTGTGAGGAGGACTTGTGTAATCACTCTGTCTTTTAATACAAGGGGTTACTTCTGATCTAAGGTTTTTACGTCTGTTCAGCCAGCATCTCTGTCTGAAGGCTGGGCCTGCCTTCCACAGGGATTGCTGAGTTAAATTAGGACTTTCCAATTCCTTTGTCATGTGATGTTATGTTAATTTTATTCTTTTCATAAGAAGATGTAACAAGTGTGGATTTACAGTGTGTTGTGATTGTATTCCTTCGAGATTTATAGTAGTATAATGTAACAGTCGACTGAGTAGGTAATTATCTCTTATGCGATTTGTGTGGTAACTGTAACAGCTCTGTTCATCCTTAGATCTTTTAGTTGTTGTTCCATGAATATTTTCAGCTTATCTTTTATTGTTATGATTACGGAATTTCATTCTTGCACTTTAGTTTCCCAGAATAGCTTAACTCAATATTTGTATTTGAATTCCTAGATCAATATTTAAATTACGCTTGTGGGTTCCTAGAATAATCAGATTGGATAGGTGAATTAGTAATTCAGTGATGCGAATAGGATTTCCCTTCATATGCAATTTTAATTTAGATATGACTTTTATCTTTCCATTCTTAGATCAAGGCATAGCAGAAGTTAATTGTGATTGTATTGCCTAGAAGATAATTGGAGTAAGTAGGTTCTTGGGATGAGCATAGCTGAACAGAGGATAGTATGGTTCAATTACAGTGACTTTGTCTTTAAGCATATACTGTGCATGTTATCCTTGAAATACAATACTTTCCCGGGTTGACAATAAATATTGTACACTCTGTATGTTAATAGTAATCCACTTGCATATTGGGTGCTCGACATTTTGGCGTCGTTGTCGGGGAAGGATAAAGATTAAACACCATCATTAGTTGCATTCTGTAATTGTTTCTAGTCAGTCTTTTCCAATCTTTTTTTCTGTAATGATTTGGGTTGCATGAATATGAGAAGGGTAAAGTGTGATCATCTTTCAACCCCCAAAACCCCACAAAATACTAACATTGCAGGTGGTTTGGGTCGTGGTTGAGGTCCATAATTGGGCAGAAGGACATTCATTAATGATCTTGTTGACAGGACCGATTCATCCACTAGGGCTTACCATCAAGAAACTCCTATCAGAAGAAACCCTACTAATCCTGGGGCGCCAGCATTAGGGTCCACAGTGGAGAACACACGAGTAGCCGTGACTTCCTCAAATATCCCTGCAGGAGAGGACAAAGCTGGTACAACTAGATCTACTGGTAAAGGCCCAATCTACCACATTTACGGGAAGGTTGTAACTGAGGAAGAGTGGATGCAGTTCCACCAAAATATTACTGATCAGTGGAGGAATGAAGAAAAGAATGAGGAAAAGAACGCTGAACGAAGAAGAGAAAATAGAAGAGGAGATGAGTAACAGACATGAATCTGATGAGGAAGAGGCAGTGGGGGAAAACTATCATCATGAAAATCACTGCTTGCCTGAAGGAACGGTGGCTACACTTCAATTCCTAATTCAGCAGCCAGAAGGGACAGCCCCTATGAAAAATATATCGCCATCAGTGTTGCCTCGCTTCCATGGAAAAGAAGCAGAGGATCCAGACAAATTTCTTTTCGAATTCGATATCCTCTATCGCTTCTACGATTACGTCACCAATGCACAAAAGATAAAACTCGTGCCTGCCACTCTGAAGGACAATGCATTACGCTGGTTCATGAGCCTAGGAGGAGGAACTGTTGCTAATTGGGATAGGATGAAACAATTGTTCCTGAAGAAATACCAGGAATATTGCAACTTCAAGGACAAAAGAGAAGAATTGTTCAAAATGGTACAGAAGGAGGACGAGAGTCTGGAAGATTTTGTAGAAAGGCTTTTATACAACGTGCAAAGGGCTGGACAGACGAACATGGGGTTAGATGTGCTCAAGATAATCGCAGGATTATGGATGATTGTCTAGATATGTTAAATTTGTTGGGAAAGGGGGATATCAATCTTTCAAAAAGATTGTGGAATTATGTAAAAGGTACTCTAGGGGATCTTCCAGGAACAATAGGCGGGACAAATGGGATAAGTTAGAACACGATGTCTTCAACAGAACTCAGAAGTCATCTAATGGAGGAGCCACCCATGTAGAAATAGGCAATCTCCTTGAAAATTTTAAAATAGAAATGATGAGCTCTATCTCTGTGGAAATCGACGTCCTAAAGGCAAAACAAAAACAGGAAGTAGAGGACCTCACACTAGGTGGGTTCTTCCCTAGATGTAGAAAGAACCATCTTCTGAGGGAGTTCCCGCTTGACAAAGTAGAGGTGTGTCAGCTATTCAAGCTGAACCATGACATGAAAGAATGTCCCTCACTTCCCCAAGTAAATTTTGTTCTGCAGGCATCAACTCCAGAGGTGGAATCGACCTATTTCATTGCACAAAAGAAACCTTGGTAGCCTCGAAACCAAGGTATGTCCCCAGACTCGTTTCCATTTTTGAATAATATGAGCAATTGGAATAATATGAAAAATGTGAATACATAGTTCCCCTCAAATTATGCTCTGTAGAATCCTTCCCAACCTGCAATACAAAACTATAACTCATGGAATCCCTAGACACAGCCACCACACCAACCTACTTCTTGGTCTCCTGGATGGAGGAATTTCCATCCAGGGAACTGGTCTCCTCAACAACCTCCACCTCAATAGCCACCATACCCTCCTCAATACCCTCAATCTCCTCAATATCCTCAATATCCTCATCAGCAGTTGCAGAACAACTCTGTCCTTAATGCAATGATACAACCTCAACTGCCTGCTCAACCTAATCCTAACCCAAATAATAAAATAGTCCATCAATTTGATACTGTCAACATGCCATCCTACTCCCTTTCTCATGTGCCTTGCAATGATATTCGTTTATGGTCAAGGAAAATAGTAGAGCCTGTAATTATAGAAGATGCTCCACCCTCTGTACATGAAGAAGGGTTGAATCCACAGCATTTGTCCGATACAATTCCTATTATTGAAGATGCTGAACATCCCATAAATGGGACGGCTGAAACACAAATTGATAAATCCAGTGATGCGCAGCCTACCTAGCTGATTAGGCAACCACCGTATCCTGAGAGATTAATGCTACCAAGGGCAGGGGGGCAACCTCAGTTTAACCTCCTAGGAGAGTTAAGGAATCTTTATGTTAAAATCCCCCTCTTTCAAGCTCTTCAAGACGTACCTATTTATGCTAGAACTGTTCAGGACCTGTGCACCAAGAAACCAGGAAGGAAGCCCAGACATCCTCCCACTGTCCACGTCATAGGGAAATTATTTGCATTAATAACATGAAAAACCCTAGTGACCAAGTATGACGACCTTGGAAATCCCACTGTCACTGTGCAGAGTGGGCATACACAGATAGCCAATGTACTAGTAGATTTAGGAGCATCGATTAATGTCATGACAATTGAGACTATAAGAAAACTTGGGCTCACTAATCTTAGGCTGAACCCCACCATTTTAGAACTAGCATACGGATCCACCATTAAACTTGAAGGAATTCTGGATGATCTCGTCATCTCAATGGATTCATGGGAGTATCCTGCTGAGTTCTTGGTTTTACAACCAAAGTTGCAGCTTGGAGGACACCCATTAATCCTGGGAAGGCCTTGGTTGGCCACAGCTGATGCTTGCATCAGCTATCGATCTAGGTCTATGACCATATTTGATGGAACCGAGACTAAGAACCTCACCCTTTATCCTCCATCTCAGCCGAGTCTAGAAGCTGAAACCTCTTTTTGGATGGAGCCAGATGAAGAGGAGTGTGTTCAACCATTATTAACTTTAGGGAAGGCCTTAACTTTTAAGAATGAAATGGAAGACAATGCCATTAATAATTTCATCATTGAACCCACTTCAGTCAATAAATAAGTTTATCAAATCTTGAACATTACTCTGGGCAAGGAAGAACAAGAAAATATCACAGAGGAAACACTAGTCGATGACACACACATAATCCCAGTATTGAAAAATTCGAAAAGTATTCCTATTGAGGTAGAGTCTGCAAAAACCTTGAATATTAATCCCAATCTCTCCTTAGATGAACATAAGTGCCTAATCAGTCTCTTGAAAGAACACAAGGGGGAATTCTCCTGGGAGTATACAGACATGAGGGGTGTTCCCCATAACGTGTGCACCCATCTTATTTATATTAAAAGCGACCCTCGGCTTATGTGTTAGCCTCAACGATGAATGAACCCCAATCTTAGGGACATAGTGAAGGAAGAAATTCAGAAACTCTTGGAAGCAGGATTTATATATCCTATTTTAGACAGTGAGTGGGTTTCCCCGCTCGTAATTGTACCCAAGAAAAATGGTAAATGGAGAATCGGTGTCGACTATAGGGAGTTGAACAAAGCCACACAAAAGGACCACTTCTCTTTGCCCTTTATTGACCAAGTACTTGACACCCTATCGGGGAAGAAGTTCTTCTCCTTCTTGGATGGGTTTAGTGGGTACAATCAAATTCATATTTCTCCTGAGGACCAGGATAAAACTACCTTCACTTGTCTGTGGGGAGCATTTGCCTACAGAGTGCTTCCCTTTGGTTTATGTAATGCACCAGCAACATTTCAAAGAGCTGTAATTGGCATATTTTCTGAATTAGTTAATGATAGTATGGAAATCTTTATGGATGATTTTACTCCTTACGGAAAGGATTTTGAAGAAGCATTGGAAAATTTAAAAAACGTTTTAACTCGCTATGAACAAACATAGCTCTCTTTAAGCACTGAAAAGTTCCATATGATGATGAGTGAAGGAGTAGTATTGGGGAACTTCATCTCTGTCGACGGCATTCAGGTGGACCCCTCAAAAATCAAGGTGATAAAAAATATACCTACCCCTGCAACTCAAAAAGAGGTGCGAAGTTTTCTGGGGCATGCTGGATACTACCAAAGATTTATAGAAAATTTTTCCAAACTTGCTTCTCCTTTGTTTTCTTTGTTAATGAAGGATGTGCAGTTTGTTTGGAGTGAAGCATGCCAGACAACGTTTGTTAAGCTTAAGGAGAATTTGTCCATAACTCCTATCTTAAGAGGACCTAATTGGACCTTACCCTTTCATAGTTCTTCAGATGCTTCAGATATTTCCATTGGAGCAGTTTTAGGACAGCAGGATGGTCAAGTACCTTATGCAATTTATTATATTAGTAAAAACTTAGCCCTGTTGAACTTAATTATACTGTCACTGAAAAATAATTCTTAGCTATTGTCTACTCCATTAATAAATTTCGACATTACATTACTGGGTATCCTACATTTGTGCACACTAACCACTCTGCCATTAAATATCTAATGAAAAAACCAGTCACTAATGCTAGAGTGACCAGGTGGCTCTTATTATTACAGAAATTTGATATTACCATCATAGATAAACCTGGAAAAGAAAATGTTGTCGCTGATTTTTTATCTCGTTTCACTAACAGTGATGATAATTTGCCTGTTGAGGACTCTTTTCTAGATGAACATTTATTTGCACTTTCAGCTCATTCCCCTTGGTATGCAGATGTCGCTAATTATCTGGTTGCAGGAAAGCTTCCCCCACATATGTATAAAAGAGAAAAGAGAAAAATCATCCAGCAAAGTGCCAGGTATTGTTGGGTAAATGGTCATCTCTTTTACACAGGTCCTGATCTTGAGATTAGAATGTGTGTGCGGGAAGATGAAATCTTTCACATACTAAAGGCCTGCCACGATGAACCTTGTGGGGGACACTTTGCAGACAAAAGGACAGGACACAAAGTGCTGAGGATGGGATACTATTGGCGAACTCTTTTCAGGGATGCAAAAAGGTATGTTCAGTCCTGTGATAGCTGCCAAAGGATGGGCCAGTCCAACAGATCAGATCAAATGCCTCTACAACCACAATTGGTAGTTGAACCATTTGATAGATGGGCTTTGAATTTTTTTGGCCCTATCAGTGCTCATTCCAAATAGAAAGCCTACATCCTGGTCTGTACCAATTATATTGCCAAGTGGGTGGAAGCTGTAGCTCTGGCAAGGGCTAACGACCAGGCTGTGATTGACTTTCTATACAGTGAAATCTTTACCCATTTTGGGTTACCTAAGGAAGTAGTTACCGATGGGGGGCCGCAATTTATGTCACATCAATTTGAAGCCCTACTACTGAAGTATCATGTTCAACATAGGGTAGCTTCACCTTACCATCCCCAAGCCAATGGCCAGGTGGAAAGCACTAATAAAGTTATTAAATCTATCCTTACTAAAACAATTAAGAGCCATCGAAAAGATTGGGCTAACAGCCTTCCGGAAGCACTGTGGGCATATCGCACCACTTGGCGTAACACCACAGGTTTCTCTCCTTATGATTTGGTGTATGGAAAAAGTGCCATCTTTCCAATTGAGTTTGAAATCAAGACCCTAAAGATAGCCACCGAAGTGAACCTGGATGTAACTGAAGCCCAGAAAAGAATATTAAATCAATTGAATGAACTGGACGAGAATCGGTTAGCTGCAGGAGACCAGACAATGTTAATTCAAAAACAGAGATCCAATTGGCACGACTGATTCATTAAAAAGAATGTCTTCTATAAAGGAGACTGGGCATTATTATATGATTCCAGATTCAAAAGGGATTTCAAGGGCAAACTACGCACAAGATGGCTGGGCCCATACCTAGTAGACAGGGTATTTGATAACGGCACAGTCCACCTGGTAACCATTGATGAAAACCGTGTACCATTATTTGGTAATGGCCACAGGTTGCGACTATACCGTAAGCCAATTTCAAAGGATGCATTTATCTCACAAATTGCCACTGACCTAGATTATCAGCTAGCACAAGGGCAGGAACTTCTCTCTGCCTCTGTCAATCTTTAATTAATCACTATAAATCGTGCATGAATCATTGTACATAAATAATTGTTGTTGTTTTTTTTTCATTATATTATCTTTTCTTTTTGCATTTGATCTTCTTTGTTTTATGTTGTTTTTCCAAGATTTGTAGGGAAGCGCCCAGAGATGAGCATCAGATTGGGCTTGCTGGTCGGAATTCGTTTTTTTGTGCCTTCCCGCGCCACATTTTTTTCTTTTTCCTTAAATAAGTTTGTTGCAGCTGCGACACTTCTTTCTCAGCGGTTGCGACATCTTTCCCAGCAGCTGTAACATTTTTCCCAATAGCTGTGACATCTTTCCTTGCAGCCGTAACATTTTTCCCAATGGCTGTGACATATTTCTCGGCGGGCGTGATCCTTTTTCCCGACAGCTGCGACATCTTTCCCGGCAGCCATAACATTTTTTCTGGCGGCCGTGATCCTTTTTCCCGATGGCTGCGATATCTTTTTCAGTAGCCGTAACATTTTTTCTGGCGACTGCGACATCTTTCCTAGTGGTAGTGATCTTTTTTTGCCTAGCATCTCCTCTTAGCAGTCCATGCATACTTTGTGTCGTAACCTCCATTGTCGGAGTCTGTAATCTGTTGAACAACAAACTAAGTCTGAAGCCAGAACCATGGGGATTCCATCTCTTCATGAACCTTTAAATACACGAGCGCTCAAGAGAAATGCTGTGGTCTTCTCTATTTTTCAAGCTGTCGGTTGGACGGAATTTTTTGAACGTCTCAACGGATTTAACTGTGAAGCAGCCTTACAGTTTGCTCTGAACCTCTCAGAAACTCACTCAGAGGTTTGGGGATTGCACATTGAAGTTTCTGAGGTCATTATAGCTGAGGTCATTGGTATCCCTCAGGTGGGAAGGGCTTGGTTTGGACGTCAAGTCCCCACTACTACATCATTACAGGATTTTCTAATAGAGGGGGAGCAGGTTCACACGACAAGAAGGGGGATAGCACTGCAGTCATTGCCACAGCCATGGAACCAGGTTGTTGTTTTCCTCAAGAAATATATCACTTGTGAAGGTAGGTACCAAACCATTTATAATTCTGAACTCCCTTTACTATCTCATCTCCACCATAGGATTCTGTTAAATATTCCATATTATCTGCTTCATGACTTGCATCATATGGCGGGGTTTGTTCAAGCTGCCAAGCATCCACTTGCCTCACTAACCCACCATGGCCTCATTAAATTAATTATCTTAAGGACCCATGCTCAACATAATATAACCTAGGAGAAATTTACATCTCAAGTTCAGGAACCCGCTCCTTTGCCCGATGTCCCAATAGAAGAAGAGCAGGTCCATCCACAGTTGGGGGTACACGAACCACAACAGGAGGACTGGAGCCCCTCAAATATAGTTGGGGGGGGGAGATGAAACTGGATCAGAGGATCAACTAGGGGCACAAACAAAACAATTGAGAGAAGATGTACATAAAAACCCCGTGGAAGACCCAAATAACAGGGTAACTCTGATAGCAGAAGGTGAAATTGGAGCAACACTAAATGCTACGACAATTGAACCCGAAGATGACAGAGCCATAGCAATGGAAGGAAATATTGAGCTGGTGACCATTGAATCCTCACCCGAGTGGGGAGGAACTTTGATTGAGGAAGAACAGCTTGAGGAACAAGAAAATGTTGGAACTAGGAACATTCCTTCTACCTCAGCTGTGAATCCCGACATTCCGGCACTACAAAAGAAAAGGAAGAGATCAATTGACGAAATTAAGATAGCCCCACCAATAATAAGGAAAAGAACCAGGTCAATTGCAGCAGCAGAAGCAGCAAGAAAAATATGGGCAACCTTAGAAGCACAAATTGAGTTCCCCACTCTTGAACCCAGGCCAATTGATGCCCCACAAAGGTCGGTTGAAGAAGAACCCCAAATTGAAGGACTTCTGTTTGAGAATATGCTATTAAAAGAGGAAGTCCAAATACTTAGAAGGGAATTGGAAAATTGGAAAGAAACGAGTAGAAAACAGGGTGAAAGGAAACTGCACACATTGGTGGAGACCGCAGACCAATTAGAGGGACCAAATTCTACTGAGCCTGGCAATGAGGAAGAAAGAGTGGTTTGTCCCACCTACAGGGAAATATTTGAGGAAGCAGGCCATAATATTGTAATTCGTTCCTTTACAACACAACATTCTGCACCTACAATAGAGGAAGCTACAGAGAAAGAAGATGATGTCACACAAGAACCAACATCTTTGAATATGCTTGCTGAAGTTGCCACTAGCTCTGGGACAAAGGAACTAAGGGATGAAGTTATTCCTGATAGTGGAGACGAAGATTGTACTTTAACCCTGGAGTCCTCCCATGACACAAAAATTATAGAAGCAGAACCACAAAAGCAAGATAATGATGATATTGAACAGGGTGCTTCCACACAAGAACCAGCATCCCTAAATGTGCTTATCCAAGCTGCTGACCAGATGGGAGAAGAACTTGGGATTGAGGGCACTCTGGAGTTTACTAAAGAATTTTGTACTACAACTCCAGAATGTTCCCATGACATAGAATTCATAGAAGAGGAGCCACAACAACAGGGAGATGAAGAAGTGAGCCAGGATGTTGTCACACAAGAACCAACATCCTTGGGGCTTGCAGTAAGGACTCTTGAAATGCAACAAGAAAATAACCTTGAGGTGGACATCATCCCTGATATGCATTGGAGTGAAGATGAAAAAGTCCAAACACAATCCTCTGGTGATACTGAAATCCTTGAAGAGCAACTGCACACTGAAGAAGACACCCAATCTCAGTAGTATAAGGACAAAGAAGAACATGGCTCTGCTCCACAAGAACTAGTAGCCTCACAGCCTCTGGCTGAGATAGCAGCTGAAAATCAGATAGAACATGGAATTCGGGAGGAATTTGCTCCACAAGAACCAACATCCTCATAGTCAGCTGCCAAATTTGTCACAAAAGAACCTCAGAAAGAAGACGATGTTACACAAGAACTAGTGTCTCCAAGATTGGTGGATGTTGTTGCCGAAGAAAGTTCAGAAAAGGTTGCTGCCACACAAGAACCAACAACTCTCAAGATAGCTTCAGATGTGCAGGGTGCCGAATGTGGCACATCAAGCGACAAAGTCGGGTTTGAGCCCCTTAGAAATTTCATCGACCTAGATTCGGACAAGGAGGAACATCATAAAGAAGAAATCCTGAACCTTATAGCAGAAGTCTCAATTCTGAGAATGGAGGTAATAAAATGGAAGAGCCAGGTGGAGGAATACCAAGGACGGATAATTTCTCTCACTGAGCATAAAAATATTATCAAGGGATTGGAGGAGAAATGGACAGAAGAACGTATGACGCAGAGAATTCGAGAGGAAGAGCTACAGAGCAATTTAAGGGAGCTGAAAAAGTTCCAATTTATGCAGAAGGAAAAAGAGCAGATGTATGCTCTCTCTCAAGAACTCCTGGGCACCAGGGTACCTTATTTTTCTTACCCCGTCTTCCTATTTGAATAGTTTGTTTGGTTTAAGTTGAGAGCTATGAAAGAAGGGAGGTCATTCAAGATAATGACCTCAACAAAATTTTTGGAAACATTTTTTAGAAGTAGTTTTGAAGACCAAAATTTGTTATGTGAATTATATTTGCATGAGATGGCTTTCCCTCTGGACCGCCATTCAAATCCTGTCCCTTTTTTAGGGGATGTTCAGTTGAGGGATTTTTATTCTTTTGTGAGCAATCATGCTCAGTTGGAAAGGTCTTTTGAAACCTTTTCTCACAATGAAGCTCACTCCAACCTGTGGGTTCAAAGTGAGCCTCAGAATCCTGGTACTCTTCTTGCTCGATACCAGAGTTTGCTTTCATGTCCCGTCCAGACTTGGAACATAATGGGACTTCAGGAGGAAGTGATTTCTACTTGCACCAACCATATTTCCATACACCAACAAGTAGAATTGGAAGGAAGTAAGCACAGATGGCAGGTTGCCTCTCCTATACTCAAAATCCGAGACCCCTATTGTTTCAGGAATTTTGAACAGGCACTTTCCAGGGTCAAGGGCTATGTTGGATGTATCAGGGAATGTGGGGCTAATTGGTTGGGTCTGAAATTTAAATTCCCCCTCATCTGGTGGCCGGAAAAACCATATAGGGTGGACTTCTCACTAACTAAGGTAGAGGAGCAGCGATGCTAGATATATTGGGTTGCTCATAGAGGGTTCATAGAAAAAGAAGGGGTGCCTGAGTTCCCCTACAACTTCTCCTCTATTCACAAATAGAGCTCAGTACAAGATTCAGATTCAGAGTAATGGAGGTCGTTGCATGAGGACATGCAACAAGACAGTTGGGGGGAGATGTTGAGCCCAGAAATGGCCTCTTTTGACCACCTTTAATCACCTCTTCTTGTTCTATCCTACCCCATTCAACATACCAATTAAACATGTTATCCCCACTCTACTCTTCAAACCACCAAGGTATGATTGGTCATTGTTTTATTTTATTAATATTTATGATTGTGATAATTAAGGCTTCGTATCTCTCAATGTGCTAACATATTATGGTTTATAAAGGTATTTTGAGATAAGTGGACTATAGGAAGATTGGGCTCAACAAGCCATGAAAAGGATGGGCATTCATTGCTCAAGTTGATCCTCATCCATCCTATCATCACCCAAAGAATGTGGTTCCAGTGTGATATCCCAGACAAAGCTGTGACAAGGTAGCTGTAACCGAATGCATCGGATTTGGAGATCCATAGTGCATTGTTGCTCGTGTGTAGTCGTAATCTGAAGATATCATCACTCCTGGGGCGATTAATAGTTTTCCTATGTTTCTTATTTTTCATCCTGCCACGTTTGTAACAGCTGTTGTCTTTTAGGGTGCCTGAAGATCAGAGATCTTCATGGCTGCCCCATAATAGGATAGGATGTTATGATCCACATGGTATAAATATGGAGAATTGTTTCGAGCCTGGGGTGGTTGAACATAGAATCAATTCATTGTATTATCTGTGAGGAGGAATTGTGTAATCACTCTATCTTTTAATACAAGGGGTTACTTCTGATCTAAGGTTTTTACATCTGTTCAGCCAGCATCTCTATGTGAAGGTTGGGCCTGCCTTCCACAGGGATTGCTGAGTCAAATTAGGACTTTCCAATTCCTTTGTTGTGTGATGTTATGTTAATTTTATTCTTTTCATAAGAAGCTGTAACAAGTGTGGATTTACAATGTGTTGTGATTGCATTCCTTGGAGATTTATAGTAGTATAACGTAATAGTCGACTGAGTAGGTAATTATCTCTTATGCGATTTGTGTGGTAACTGTAACAACTATGTTCATCCTTATATCTTTTAGTTGTTGTTCCATGAATATTTGAAGCTTATCTTTTATTGTTATGATTACCGAATTTCATTCTTGCACTTCAGTTTCCCAGAATAGCTGAACTCAATCTCTGTATTTGAATTCCTAGATCAATATTTAAATTACGCTTGTGGGTTCCTAGAATAATCAGATTGGATAGGTGAATTAGTCATTCAGTGATGCGAATAGGATTTCCCTTCATCTGCAATTGTAATTTAGATATGACTTTTATCTTTCCATTCTTAGATCAAGGCATAGCAGAAGGTAATTGTGATTGTATTGCCTAGAAGATAATTGGAGTAAGTAGATTCTAGGGATGAGCATAGCTGAACAGAGGATAGTATGGTTCAATTATAGTGACTTTGTGTTTAAGCATATACTGTGCATGTTATCCTTGAAATACAAGACTTTCCTGGGTTGACAATAAATATTGTACACTTTGTATGTTAGTAGTAATCCACTTGCATATTGGGCGCTCGACACCATGCAGTATTTGGTCAAAGACCCCAAATGTCACCTGACTCTAGAACATTGATGAGTCTATTCGAGGGACCCAAATATGTTCATGTCCCTTGTGCTTTTCGGGTTGCATTGGAGACAGTGTTCACAAGCCCCAGAAGTGCTTCTATATAGATTTATGATTGATGTAGCATATTTGTACCATAGAGACTCTGACTCTCTGTCTGTAAACTATGTATCATTCAAGATCCAGCAGACCATCAATCATGAAGATATAGCATTCCAAGGGAATTCCATGGGTCCAATATAGCAGTTATTTAGATCAGTATTGTATTCAGCCTCTCATTGAGGAAACCACTATTGTAACAAGAGTTGTACATGATCGGCTCTTGTATTATAGAGCTTAGATCACATTAATATTTTGACATTGTTATGAGCATGGGGATGCTCGCCTCATCCATATACATGTCACACATTATTTATATCCAACCCATTGATTGTAACCATATTGATACAAAAACCAAAAGCCACCATTCCCCATCCCAAGAAGCACCACCTCTTCCCAGAAAATCCTATGATGTCCATTGGCCATACAATGAGCTCCTTCCCTCACACATCAGGGGGAAATCTGTTAACCCAAAAAATCCCTCAATGAGCTCTACATGACCTACACCACCCAAACACATCTATGTACGACCCTCATTTGACCCCCACACCCTTGCTAAGGCTTAAAAATATGAAAAGGGCTTAAAAACCCCTAAAAAGACCCAAAATATCTCTCATAGGGGCTAAAACCTCCAAAAAGTGGCTAAAACCCCTCAAAGGAGCTTAAAACTCGTAAAGGAGCTAATAATTGGGCAAAAGGGGCTTAAAGCCCAAAAAAGGGGCTAAGGCCCTAACCAGGGGCTTAAAACCCTAAATCTCTAGAAAAAAAACTATAAATAGAGGGGTGGGGGTCACTCTCAAAACTCTCCTTCTCTCCCTATCATTATGCTACCCATGTGAGTGCCGTGAAACCCTTTGCCTCTCAAGCCATTCACCCTCCCTCTTCTCCATTGCGCCACAAGCCAAGCTTCCATTCCATAGAGAGAGGTGCTTCCCCAAGCTAGGGCATGGTGGCCCATTTCCACCCAAACAGAAGGTATAACCATTAGTTTTTCATTGTTATTTTAGTTTTTCTAACTTATTGTGTTTGCAGGTTTGTTGTCTAATGCTTTGATGTAGGGTTTCCATTTGATTTCTTGCATCCATAGTTTGCTCCCTGACCATTTCATGCAGGGTTTCATAGCTTAGGTCTCACATTGTTTTGCATGTTTTCTTCCACCTCATAGGAACCCTACCCTTCCGTCCTATAGACGGAAGGTAGCCATTCCTACCTGTAGCTAGGGTGAAAACCCTACTATAGAGTTAATAACTTTTTCATTAAACAAGGTATTATATTTTACAAGGAATAACTAGCTTTGCTTGCTCATAGATTATTATTATTGTTTAAATTATATTAAATATACTTTTAAAAGACAATATTAATAATTTATTTATATGATTGACCTTTGATATCATACTATTTACAATGTTAATGCATAGTATTTCACTAAACCCTAATTTGTTGTTGCCGTGAAGGATGAAGTTTAAAAAACGGATTGCGCACCTATAGAAGACATGTTTTTGTGTGGAGGACTATAATCAAACCATGAGGAATTAGCTCAAATAGTTGAAAACCCAATTGTCAAAACAAGACCATTTACCCTTTATTGCAGAACTTTTTCAAATATATCAACAATTTGGGAGAAAATTGTGACCAAATAGAGATGAAGTTTCTAGAAATTCATTTCGACCATTTTTTGCATAGTTAAATGAACCAAACATATGGGGATTTGATGTTATCCTTCCCAATGCTCTTCACTTCTATAAATTTGACCTCAACATTCATGTAGAAGGGTGAAGGCATTCGATAGAGCTGGAAATATTTCTCTTTCAGAACTGAGGAGACACTGCCAAGGAGAGACCTTCATACCAGAGAATCAATGTTTTCGTCTTTGCAATCTTTTGTAAATTTCATTCAAGGGATAATGTATGAAGGTTCTATCCACATGATTTTTAGGTGGATTACAAAGCTTTGTAATTTCTTTTTGAAGATGGAATAAAATACCATAAACCACTACAAAAATCATTCATCTAAGTTATATTGTATTTTTCTGTATTTTGTCATTTGAATTAATAATTAGATTTGAACATTCTCTGTGCAACTTTTGTAGCTAAAGTTTTACTACATTATTTTGTGGCAGGTTTGTTTAATCTGATTGTGATAAATGACTAGAGTTTTAATGTATAAACAATATTTTCCAAAATGAAATAATTTCTTATTGTTCATTTTTGTAGAAAAAC
Source organism: Pseudotsuga menziesii (assembly GCA_001517045.1). Lineage (NCBI taxonomy): Eukaryota > Viridiplantae > Streptophyta > Pinopsida > Pinales > Pinaceae > Pseudotsuga > Pseudotsuga menziesii. The sequence continues at coordinate 329,150 of LPNX010445434.1, forward strand.
GAATGTGCCTATTAATTCCTGAGTTGTTTGAGTTTCTTTAAGCAATGCAGTAATTATTTTTTATATGCATTAAATTTCTCTTAAATTAGGCTCCCGGGATAGATTATTAGATAGGTTTTTAATTAGATTTTAGTTTAATTAGTATTTTATTTTAATATCTTCGGTTTAAATCTTCATTTCTGTAATTATAGAATTTCTTCTTATAGTTGCAGAATTATTAACTTTAGATTGCACTCAAACTACATTTAGGATTAGTTCCAGATTTAATTCAAAGTGTCCCTTTTAAGGAGCAAACCTGCCGACTCAAAGCGTTCCAGTGGATGCCGAATATCTGTGGGTGTTAACCACACCGAACAGCTTGACGATAGGGTAATACTTTTGTAGTATTATCAGAAGCCTTTGGCTGGCTTTTCATCCCCTGTTGTTTTCCTTGGACACCATTCCAACACCTACACTAACAAGGCATAAACAACGATGAGGGGATTTTTTCTTTTTTGGAGGGGGTGCTTACCAACTCCTCATTTTGTGAAACATGTTTTTCTTTTTGGGAGGGGGGGTGTGCTCACCAGCCCTCCATTTTTCAAAATATGTCCCCTCTTTTGGGAGGGGGTCACCCAAAAGCTCCCCAGCCCCTCATTTTGTGAAACAAATCTTACACATTGGTGAAAAAGTGGGTGTGGTGAAACATTTTTCCAGGTCCACTATCCCCTGATTTTTCAAACCATGTCCCCTATTTTGGGAGGGGTTTTTTTTTCATTCTCATGTGTTGTAATCTTACTAGATTGAAATTCCTCTTATCCTTTAAAAAGCACCATTCAATGTGCTGGACCAGTTCCCATGACCTACTAACTACCTACTCGGTAAGGAGGTCTATGAGGAGTTTAAAGTCCCTTTTGTTTCACATATTTGGGCTAGGTTCCCATGGTCATTGCTTCCTTCATTCCTAATAGTGCACCTTGGCTTTTGGGCATCTTGTTTCTTTACACCTCTTCTAGGTATTCTTTCCCTAGTCCTTTCCCTTTTATAGAAATCTATGATAACAACCACCCTTTTTTGTCTATATTTTACTTTATACGATCTTTCAAAAGTTTTCTTTGAGCCAACCGGAGTTTGGCAGTTTGAAGGGATCAATTAGTTTTTTACTTTCTTTGATCTACCATTGATTTATATCTACCTCAATTTGGATCTTCTTCTTTGAGTTTATTTAAATCCTTCTGTTTATTTGAGGCAATAAGTTTTTTTTTCTTACTGTATCTATTTCTATCACAGCTCTTTTAAAATGAATTCATACTAGCCCTAGTTTTAATACTCTGTTTACATATAAATCATATTATAGACATTGTTTGAACTATGGAATAAAACTAATATACATAACACAACATAAAGGAAAATTATTCCATATCATATTCAGAAACTAAGAAGCTAACATGCTAAACAAATTTCAAATTGGTCCATTGCTATGGATAGTAGACTATCATCTAGGCTAGATTTGGAGCCCAAATTTTCTTTAGAACATTTCCTTATCCTGTGGATTTTCCCCATTTCTTGGGAAACTCTTTGGTAGATTTAACATTTGTGTTGGCCTGTCTTGTCCATGTGTTCCATGGTTCCCATAATTTGTTGGAAAATTCGCATTTTAGGTGCAGTTGGTCACAGATTTTTGCATCTCCAAGGAATTGTCTAAAGTCTAGACCTTGATGGGCTAATTGTTTATCTCGCTCTCAACAGTTCTTCTGTTACTATCTTTTTGTGGATACTTTTTGGCTTTCTTGGATATGGCATTGATGTAGATCTACCTTAATTTGGATCTGCTTATTTGAGATTGCCGATTTCCTTCTGTTGATTTGAGGCAACATGATTTTTTGTTCTTATTGTACATTTTCCTATGAAAACTCTTTTGAAATGAATCCATACTAGCTTTGATATTAATACTTTGTTTACATATAAATTTATTAACTAGATGATGGACATTTTGAACTGTGGAATAAAGAAATTATACATAACATAACTCAATGCAAAAGTATTCCATATCAGATTCAGAAACCAAGTACCCAACAGGCTGAAAATAGTTTAGATTGGTCCATTTCTAATTTTTCTATGGATCTAGGCTATATTTTGAGCCCATATTTTGCTTCAAAACTTTTTCTTATCCTCTAGATTTGCCCCATTTCTTGAAAAAAGCCTTGGTAGATTTAACCTTTGTGTTGGGTTGGCTGGTCTATGTGTTCCATAGTTTCCATAATTTGGTGGAAAATTCACATTTTAGGAGCAGTTGGCCACATATTTTTGCTTCTCTAAGGAATCATATGCCAATACTTCATCTGGCCCTCATTGGTTCTTCTGTTACAATCTTTCTGTAGATTGTCAATGAGGAGAATAAAACCAATTTTGGCAATATGTCTAGATTTGGTACCTGCTACAAGTTTCTAAATTTTGCTAGTTTTTCTTCATTTTATATGCAAACTCGATATTGAATGTTGCACTGGTTTATGAGATGGGGGGACATACCCCTCGGATGGTTAGACCACATCCCCAAATTTTTTAAGGGGTGGCAAGTTGAGGATAGAAATAAGATGATAGTCTATTTATACTCTGTTATAACTATATCTTGTTCTTAGTTTATCTTTTCTTTTTGTCCTAATTTTCAACTGTTGGTTTAAAATGATTTTACATTTTATGATGATTTTAAGAACTTTTAACAATCAGTAATATTTGTTGGATTTAATGCTTTTAATGGTTGAACTATTTCATTAATTTAGTTTTAAGGTTTGTCTTTTGGGATTATTAGTTAATATGTATATCTTTAAGCTTTCAAAAGTTTATAATAAAAGTTTATTCCAAGTTTTCTTTATAATCGAACCCTCATTTTTGAGCCCTTTGTCAAATATTTTCATGAGGAGATTCTTGTAGCAGCTCTCTTTTTCCTGTTTTTGTCATTATCATTGGGAGTAGATTTACAAGGTGATGGAAATGAATTCTGAAAACACAAAAGATGTTTTTGTCCACAACAGACTCATTCACAAAAACCTCTCTCATTTTTGCAACAGCTGTTATCGTTTGAGATATTCGAATTCATCTTTGTGGCCTATTTTTATGGTTTGAATTATTTAATAATTTCGTGTTTTAGTCACACATTTACAACACGTATTTCGATCAATTGAAGGGTAATTTTAAAAAAAAGAGGTTTTTGTTCACACTAGACTCATTTAAAAAAACCTCTCTCAGTGTTTTCACAGTTGTCCCAGATCGAGAGATATGAAAGAGTCTTTGAGACCCAAATTTTCAGAAATTTGCCAAATTTCCCCAAATCCAATTTGCTATTTTTGGGTTAATTGTCTTTAAATATTTTGAGTTATCATGTAACTAATTGATGTAAGTGTTTCAAATTTTGACCTCGAAGGTAGTTATGGAACCACTTTACCTTTGTAATGATAAAAGCAAGACAAACATACAGTTTTGTGGTTGGATTTTCACTGAAGGAGAGGCTTTTGGAGCTTTGATTTCTCAAGCTAGCATTTATAACTCTTATGTAAGTGGATTACTGTTATTGATTATATATAAAATGATAAGCCCTTTTACTTGTCATGCTTTTTCATTTCTGATCTAGTTGATTGCTCAATCTACAATTTCATTTCCTGTTTAAAGGTTTATTCATGTAAATGCATGTAGCATGTGGGTGGAATTAGTATTTCATGTGTAATGTTTATGGCTTATTGGGATGTGTTTGATCCCTAGTTTATCCAACTTGCATGATTCAGTTATGTATTAGCTTGTGGATGTTTATTTCCTCATTGTTGATGAAGTTTTTAAAACCATAAACCAAAACCCTAAAAACCAATTTTATTCTATTTGATTTTGAGATTGGGTTAGCTTGTTTTTGTTGTAGTCTAGGAACAATTTTTAGCAGTAACATATTTGGCGTCGTTGCCGGGGACGAAGCTGAAGAATATTTTCCTTGGGATATCATTATTCATCTGATTTTGAGAGGTGCACAAAGTCAGAAAATCTTTTAGACTACAATTTTTCACCGGCGACTCCACGATTAAAGATTCCACTGCAAGGAGAATTTTGTTGATAGAAAAATGAAGAAACCAAATGGAAATATTGGGTATCATCTTGTTACCTTCCTCCATGATTTTTTGTTCTTATTCATCAGTTCTTTCCTGTCTTTCCCATTGCATGTCAAAAGAATTATTTTTTGTTTTGCCTATTCCGGTGATCATAAACCTTCAGGTACATATCCCTCTTTGGAAGAAGAAAGTATGCATTCTTCTTGCTTTATTGATGTTGATCCTATTCCTTTATTTGAAATACATGTGCAACATGATATACATATACCCATATCTCTTGAACTTGATTATTTTGGTCATCTTGTAGAGAATAAAGCTTATCTATTACTTTCTACCGTCACTGCTGAAACTTGTGAACAGCTTGTTGAACCTCATTTTCAACTCACAGATTTTCAGTCTAGGCTCAAACAAAAGATGTTTAAACCTCTTAAGCTTCCATCTCTCTTACATCCTTACACTTCCTACTTTGTTGAATATCTTCCCCATTTTACTGGAAAAGACCATATTACAGTAGAGAAGCATTTCGGATCTTTTCATAATTTCATTAATAATTTTGAAATCATGCATGAGGATGTTGTCATGAGGTTATTTTCAAAATCCTTTGCTAGAGATGCTGGGTTTCGGTTCCGAAATTTAAAAGCTGATTCAATTGGATCATGGGAAGAGTTACATGATGTATTTTGAAGTATTGGGGTAAGAATAAATCTGATGATCAATTTCTTTCCAAATTTTATAGTTTGAAAAGGGAGAATGATGAGCCAATTACTAAATTTAATTGGATGCTTCAAAGTTTTTATATTAGTATGCCTACGCAGATCAGACCTTCGGAAAAACTTGCTATAGTATATTATGTTATGGATCAACATTCAGATGTTTTCTTTTTTCCTATTAGAAAGGAAATCATCATCTTTAAGACAATTGTTTGAGGATGCAAAAGGAGTGGAGGAGAACATCCGAGCTTGTAAAATGCTTCGAGATCAGGCTCATGGTGAAGATATACAAGCTTATGAACAGGAAGAAGAACATAGGTATCATTCAGATCTAAGACAATTTTCTTCATCATTTTCAAATTTTCATATGAACAAGGATATAAATGATGCTTGTGTTGATTCTTCATATCAGTTTGTGGACTTTTTCGATGATAATATACTTTTAGTAGATTATAGTAGAAATTTTCTAGTTCCTGCTATGAGATTATCATGTTATGAAGAAGAATTTGCTACTCTTCAACCTCTTACTATTGATATAAGAAATAAGATGCCATTTTTAACTTATGGTCTCTTTCATAATTTATTTGTTCAAGTTTTGTTCAAGGGTTTTATTTAAAGGTCAAGAAGCAGTCTGAAGAGCCCTTGGTTTCCATTCTTGAGCCAAAGTTTAAAAAGAATAGTAATGGTGAGGAAGAGAATGCTTCACTTTATGATGAATATAATGAAGATATTGAAGTTTTAAATCAGAAATTTAATGATCCCGTGGCTTCTTGGATGGAGTTGTATTTTTCAAAGGTTTCTAATGCTCCATCTTTTGGCATACTTCTTATTTCTAGTCATAAGTATCAGTTGCCTACAGACTCATTATTGAATTTATCACATATTTTGTGGGTTTTCTCAAACAGTAACATGCATGGAATTATGATTCTCATTCAAATGGTTTCTTGGCTTCACTAGAAGTATGATTACACTTGATTGGGTTGTTTCCTCCGATTAGAAGTAGGAGTAAATAGAAGAATAAGCTCGCTATACGAGCATATAGATTCTTTTCAGTATGCTTGTTTGTAGCAGTATTTTTGTCATTTCAGAGGTACGTCTTCAGAGTTTGAGAAAGTTGCAGAGATTTGGTAAATGACTCCATCACCCAATGAATAAGGCACAAGGTCTACAGGTTCTTGAAGCCTCACAAAGAGGACTTCATCCCGCAGCAAGAGCTAGATGTTATAACTAGATCTTGTTCTTAATTTATTTGTTATTTTTGTCCTAATTTTCAAACGTTGGTTTAAAATGATTTTACATTTTATGCTGATTTTAAAAACTTTTAACAATCAGTAATTTTTGTTGGATTTAATGCTTTTAATGGTTGATTTTTTTCATTAATTTAGTTTTTAGGTTTGTCTTTTGGGCTTATTAGTTAATATGTATATCTTTAAGCTTTCAAAAACTTATAATAAAAGTTTATTCCAAGTTTTCTTTATAATTTAACCCTCATTTTTGAGTCCTTTGTCAAATATTTTCATGAGGAGATTCCTGTAGCAGCTTTGTTTTTCCTGTTTTTGTCATTATCATTGGGAGAATATTACGAGGTGATGGAAACGAATTATGAAAAAAACAAAGAGGTTTTTGTCAATAACAGACTCATTCACAAAAACCTCTCTCCGTATTGCAACAGCTATTATCATTTGGGATATTCGAATTCATCTTTGTGGCCTATTTTCAGGGTTTGAATTCTTTAATAATTTCTTGTTTTAGTCACAAATTTCTAGCACATATTCCGATCAATTGAAGGGGAATTTTTAAAAACAAAGAGAGATGTTTGTTCACAACAGACACATTAAAAAAAACCTCTGTCATTGTTTGCATAGTTGTCCAGGATCGAGAGATATGAAGGCGCATTTGAGACCCGAATTTTCCGAAATTTGTCAAATTTCCCCAAATCCAATTTGCTATTTTTGGGTTAATTGTCTTTAAAGATTTTCAGTTATCATGTAACTAATTGATGTAACTATTTCAAATTTTGACCTAGAAGGTAGTTATGGAACTACTTTACCTTTGTAATGATAAAAGGAAGACAAACATATAGTTTTGTGGTTGGATTTTTCACTAAAGGAGAGGCTTTAGGAGCTTTGATTTCTCAAGCTAGCATTTATAACTCTTATGTAAGTGGATGACTGTTATTGATTATATATAAATTGATAATCCCTTTTACCTATCATGCCTTTTCATTTCTTATCCGGTTGATTGCTCAATCTAGAATCTCATTTCCTGTTTAAATGTTTATTCATGTAAATGATTGTAGCCTGTGGGTGGAATTAGTATTTAATGTGTAATGTTTATGGCTTATTGGGATGTGTTTAATCCCCGGTTTATCCAACTTGCATGATTCAGTTCTGTATTATATTGTGGATGTTTATTTTCTCCTTGTTGATGAAGTTTTTAAAACCATAAACCAAAACCCTAAAAACCAATTTTATTCTATTTCTTTTTGAGATTGTGTTAGCTTGTTCTTGTGGTAATCTAGGAACAATTTCTAGCACTAGCATACTCTATACACTTAAACCAATTCTAAAAAATCTCATGGATTTAAAAGGACATGAGAAAAATGCAATTTTGCTACAAGAAACTTAAGTGCAACTATTTTTCAATTTGAAATAAGGTCCATGAAGGGGATATGAGATGAATGCCTGTACCTATAACTAATTTTATTCATATTTCTTACTTATGCTGATTAAATATATATTTGGGAAATTTTTTAGCACTTTTGGATAATTTTGAGTGTGAACAACAACAATAGGTATCCTCTTTGTAAGTTTGGATCAATTATGGGCTAATTCTTTGAATAGTTTGGGAAACTTTGGCCCTATTTTGACCTCAAATAAGTTATCTTTTTGGGATAAAATGAGATTTTGGGTGATTACAAGTAACAATGGGAATGTCCTAAACTTGTTACATAATTTATACATTAGTAAAATTTAAAAATTGATAAACCTCAACTTTGAGAAATTTTTATTGCTGAAAACAACATTAAAAGAAATATTGGTATGTTTTCCCCCCTAACCAAATCAAATTTCAAATAAGCAAGAAGTATCTTAGAAGAAGTCCAGGTATATGATGACATAATTATTTTAATCCTTTTATGAAGTAGTTGGGGTCATTATTGTTTGTCTAAGCACTGTTAAAATGTAATATCATCAGTATAGTCCTCTTATTCTCATGTTTACAGACTACAATGTGAGTAATCAAGGAATATATTTGCTATACCTACCATAAATGAGTATGTTTGTCTTTGAAAGGATTATTATTGATTGTGGATACCCCTTTTTTACAGTCTAGAAGGTATAAAGAATCCCTTGATTTATCACTATTTTGATGTGGCAAAGGCTTGGTATTCTCACTATCTTCTGGGCCTATGCTCTATGTTTTGAACATTGATTGTTGTATTCTTTGACGACATCTTTGTGGGGTTTTTTTTTCTTCTCTATCTTGTGGATGTGCCTGCAAAAATTCAGATCTTAGTTTGATATTTAGATGTTGAGTTATTTTTATGCTATCAAATGTCCAATTTCTTGAAACAGGTTCACTGCTTAGCATTAAAAGTTCAATTGGCAGAGTTTGATAGATGATGTTGATTATAGTGTGATTACAAAAGGAATTATAAGCTGGCGGGGGATTAGAAGTCAAATAATTAGAACCTTGGATCATGGTATAACTCTTCTCTTGTCTCAGAATTCTACTTAGATTCTTACTATATTTGTGACTAGAAAGATGAAATTGTGTTTGATACAAGATTAGACATGAGAACAATCAAGAGATGTATTTTTTTTTATATAAAGAGAAGTACATAACTATTGTTAAATTTGTAATAATAGCTTTGTGTGCCCATCCTTGTAAGCATGAGGTTAAACCACAATCGAGTTTTAGTATCCATGATTCATGTATGGTTCTAAATGTTAGGTTGTTTTGGGTACTAAATGACCCATATTTGGTAACCTCAACGATAATTAAATGGGACACTAGGTATCTAGTGGATACTAATGACTAGTTACAACCACCTATTGGTCCCAAAGTATGACCTAAAGAACAAAACTACTTTTGATTGGCTAAGAGCTCATCTTCCTTGGACATAACAATGTAGGTTAATGACCCAAGACCCAGAGGCATTTGGTAGGAGTAGAAGTTAATCCCATTATAGACCACTAACAAGTTATTTCAGGTGGCCTTGTTTTAATCATAGACATTTATGTTGTTTCATATAGAGGCCTTGAGATTATATAAATAGAGGCTACACTACTATCCTTGATTTTTACAGGGCTCTCTTGCTTTAGAAAGCTTTGTTTTCCCAATTCTTGTGAATAAGGAGGTAAGTGAGCCACGCTAATGCACATTGCAATCAAATCACTAAGTATACAAGTGGACATATGATACATATTTATAAAGTGATTTTATTAGTGATTGATATACCATCAAAGAAAAATTCTAAGAATTATCCTTAGGAATGATGTACAAAGTTCATCACCACTTTTATAGGCATTGTCATGGTCCAAGTTGATCATCAATGTTGGTACAGATCAACAGTTTCCCTGGTTTTAGTCGATTGGTGATCATAGTAGTGCCATGGGGCCGCTTAGCCATGGAAAAGATCACTATGCAAGGAACTTGACATCGGTGCAACATTTTCCATCATTGGTGTAGGCGTTGAAACTTGGTTAGTGGCGTAGAAATGGTCATAGTGGTAGCACAAAACTAATGCAATTGAAATGGAGCATGTATTGACATGACATGACATGTGCAATGTCCTAATTAAGTAAACACATAGGTGTATAACAAATATCTCTAACATAAGCACACACTTATTAAAATTCACACGTTCTCCTTGTGCATTGAGAGGTTAGGGATGATACCACAAAGCAGTCTAATATTGTAGCAAATTTCCCTCTAGTGACTAGAATCTGACAATATAGAAAACCAACTTCTCGTTGATCTAGAAGTCTAATATATTTTTGAAAATTTAGGTTGAATGAGAATTAGACAAAATCCCTAAAGGCTTGCTTCCATCATGAAAGATCCTTGGATCATGGTAGAACTTTTCTCATGCCTAAAAATTCTACTCGGATTCTTACCATATTTGTGACTAGAAAGATGATTTGTTCCCTACAAGATTAGTTTACTATGTGACACAACTAAAGGGAAATTTTAGGGAGCCATCTAATCTTGTAGCAAACTTCCATCTAGTTGTTGGAATCTAACAATACAAAAATTTGGAATTCTCATCGATTCTGAAGTTTGATAGACTTTTTGACAATCTAGGTTGATTCAAAATTGGGAAAAAACCCTAAAGACATCATTCCACCAAAAACAAACCTTGGATCATGGTAGAAATATATTCATACATAAGATTCCTAACCAAGTTTCACTAAATTTATGATCGAAAAAGATGATCTCTATTTGCTGTAACATCATCAATATACTCTAAATTTTATTAAACACTTAATTCCCATCTTTATGTTGGTTTTTAAAAATATTGATTTAGTCTTGATTTGACTTAGTCCAAGTATAAAACTATAATTGACCAAAGTCATATTTGATCACTCATATTGTATCATCCATAGTGGGTCACTAAGCTTTGTGAATTGGCAGGATCCAATTCTTTTAGATGAGATTATTACAACCTCAAGGAACAAATTCAGTCAAAGTCAAAGTACAAATCAATTACTCCACACCCAACAATATCTTTCAACTGATAGAAACCCCCCTCCCAAGTGGTAAAGGGAGTGAAAACCTCATAATTACCTCAATATTTTTACGGACACTCCAACCCAAAATTCCCTTTATAGGAAATGATAATTTCACTACCAATTGTTGGGAATTTTTGCAGCACGACTATACCCATCAGCTCAAAACAATTGATATCCCTGTCAGTTGATGAAATCCTTGGTGGTTGCTGGGCTAAGTTAGTTTCCTTTTCCCTAGCCAGTCAATTACCTAGTTTCTCAGCTTTGTTCTCACACGCCAATAGAATGGGGGTACGATGGATTCACACTGTATATACCAACTTGGAGGAATAGAGGGATTTGATATTTTCTAGGGGTTCTACTGAACATATCGACAAAAAGTCCTCTATATATTGATTTGATCGAAATCTCTTTCGGGTTCTGGTTCTCAAATGATTGATTGGTATGCGAAGCTCCTGGGAAATCTATGGCGGCGAGTGAAGAAAATAACAATATGGGGTTTCTATATTTTAGTCCTATGATATTTTCCTCTATGATGGGTGAGGAATTCGGTTCCTGTTCCTTCTCACAGGTCCCCAGATCGAAACTCTACAAGCCCCAGAGCAAAACCTGAAACCCTTATCGCCTGCAAGCTTTAAAGGAATTAGTAGTACAAGCAGGAGTGGTAAGGAGAATTATCCTTTTAGTGTTTCATGAGTTTTTCCTGTTGAATCCGTGCTAGTGAGTAGTTTTGGGAAGGTCCAAAAACCACCTCCAAGTACTGGTGGGGGCAGTTTTGCGGAGATATTGGTTTCTCGAGGGGGGTTTAATGCACCCAGATTAAATACAGCTCAGTTTAAGTGCTTTTCATCTATTTCTTCACCCGGTGGCATGAGATCTCCTTATTTGACCATCCCCTTGGTCTCAGCCCTACTACCCTACTGGATTCCCTTGTTCTACTCTCCAACTCTCAGGTATGAACAAATCAGGTTTTGAGATGTGCTTTTGAATACCCGTAATGACTACCAAATTTCATGATATGCAAATATCAGATGAAATATGAAATAGTGGGATAATTAGCTTATATTTGTTCTTGGAATTTGGTAAGGGTCGATATGGATTATTTGAAGTTTAGAAAATGTTTATAAAAAATGATATTATCTCTTTTCCAGTTGCAGATGCGGTCAATGCACAGGAGGAGAAATTTAGAGGGAAACCCTCAATACATTTTGACATAATTGCTTATTTTTGGATAGGGTTGAGCATATTAAGTAGAAGAGTTTACCTATTGGGTATTGAGTGTTAGTGCTGCTCTAGTTTCATTATTCATATAATTTCTTTAAATTGAATAAATATGAAATAGGAGAATTGCTTCCAACTATTAGTTTATTAGTGAGTTTGACGTTAAGTCTTCCACCTGGGATCTGTTCTCATTGTTGTCATCCCCTTCGAATGGCAGAGATTACAAAGAGACTAGGCTGCATGGAAGTCTCAGGTGATTTGGCAGTAGAGTTTCCCCTCAGGCCTGGTGCCCAAGTTGGGGAAAATCTTATCTATGCAGTAATGGGGCTTGGGTTGCAAAGGTACAAGGCTACGTGCAAGTCCCATGTGATTTCAGTGTAATAGTTAGCCCTCATAATTGGCACCTTAAGCCATAGGAAATTAAATCTATGCAGTGCATCCCCCCAGGGTGTGTTTTGCGAAGAACTTCTAACTAAAGGAAAGAAATAAAAGAGTTATTTTAGTTAACAAATGGTACTTTTTATGCAGAAAATGTGTTAATAAAATTTCTTGAGCGAGGAAGATGGAAGACTAAGCAAAAACACTCTTTAGATGGGTTTTAGCCTTGCTTGATTTAACCACTATTTTGGGAACATCAAGGAAAAAATTACCTTAGCTCAATTTTAGTCATGGATTCGGTTCACTCATTATTGGGATAAAAGCTTAGCTTTGTTTCAGTCATCATTTTTAGTCTATCTTGATGTGATTGCTTGCACTTTAGAGTAATAAATAAATAAATGCCTTATTTTAGTTTTGGTTATGAATTTTGCAAGGTGTTGGCACTTGGCACAGGCCTTTGTGGTCTATGCAGGAAGATTTAAGGAAAATTAACCTTAATTTAGTTTTGGTTTTGAATCCACTAATGTTTTTTTTTTTCTAAATGCTTCTTATATTACACAAACATATGTACACGGAGAAAAAAATATGTGCAAGAGAGGATAGGATTATACAATCAAACTTTTCTCGGAGCTTACTAAGGTAGCAATGGAATTAGAATAAGCAGCAGAAGAAACTCTTCCCATTCCTAATGAATAAAAAGCCTTTACCTTGTCATTAAAGATGTATCTCATCTTGCAAAAAATCAAGAAAGGAAGAGATAGAGATGACGTTATTCTTGAAAATATACTGACGACACACTTCCCAAAGAATATAAGTGGCTGAAACTCTAATATCAATCAATGTGTCAAAGAAAATAGATAACACCAACTGGTTTGAGTCCCCAAAAGAGTTGCATGTTAATGGATTTTTCCTTGAAAAATAGAGGGCATTTGGAGTTGAATAAGTTGGCAACATTCTGGTGTAAATTTTTTCTTCCACATAATATGCTTAAGAGTTACTACCTTCATAATCAAAAGACATTTGTTATCCATGAATCTAGACTTGGAAAACTGAGCCTTTGTTAGGAGCCCCTGATAAATAATAAGCCATGCCAAAACTTGGAGCTTAAAGGAGATTCTGAAGGACTAGACACTGCCATATTTCAATCCATATCGTATGAGGATCCAAAGAGGAAAATCTAGGGATCAAAATAAGTGTCAGAGGCATCCTCTTGTGAAGAAATTTATATGTTTTCTTGGTATAATAAAAATGCACACGCTTACCAAAAGACCACTCCCGATCTCTCCAAATAGGGTACCTGCATATGAATAATCATTTTGTATTGCTCTTTTGGAGGAATGATATTCTGGGTCTTGTGAATAGTTAGGCTCTAAAAGGTCATAAGGCCCTTTTTTCGAGCAAGCACACTTCAATCTATCCATGATCTAGACTCCATGTTACAGGGAATTGGGTAGAGTTTGATAGATGATGCTGATTGTAGTGTGATTATAGAAGGAATTTATAAGATGAATTTTAACAGAGCTACTAGAAAACTGTAGCTAAGCAAGGAGGAGAGTGTAGTGAGGATTTCTCCTCACTGTAGGAGTAGGAATGGCTCCCTTATGCCTATAGGGCACAAGGGTAGGTTCCTATTGCTGAAAAATAGGAAAAAACGAAATGGAAATGCAAGTAAATAGAATAGTAAATTAAACTAAACTAATCTAGTGAGAGAAACCTAGAACTAAACTAAATCATAAGCAAGAGCATAAAGAAGAAGTGGAAGCTTTGTGAACCCCTCTGCAAAAAATGGGTTATGGTTCCGCCTCCTTAAACCCTGCAAAAAAAACCTAAGCTACAATGGAGAACCCTGCAAACAATGTTAAATAAAACCTGCAAGAAACAATGGTTAGAAGTCAAAGAAATCTAAATAGCTAAGAAGAAAACACAAAAAACACAAATATACCTTCTCTTAGTGGGTAATGGGCAAGGGAGAAGTGTTTTGAGAGTGACCCCCCACCCTCCTTTTATAGTTTTTCAAAGGGATTTTAAGGTTTTAAGCCCTTGGTCAGGGCTTTAGCCCCTTTTGCCCTAACTTTAGCCCCTTTTAGGGTTTTAGCCCCTTTTTTAGGGCTTTAGCTCCTAGGGGGATATTTTGGGCTCTTTTTTTGGGTTTTTAGCCCTTTTCTTCCTCCTTGGGCTCTTTTGGAGGTGTGGGGGTCTAATGGAAGGTCTGATGGAGTGATATGGGGGTTGTGAGATGGTGTCCTTGGGTGGTGTAGACCATAGAGAGCTATGTGGGGAATTTTTGGGTTAACAGATTGCCCCCTGATGTGTGAGGACATGAGCTCAACGTATGGCTGACAGACATCATAGGATTTACTGTGTAGAGGTGGTGCTTCATGGGCTGGGGCATGGTGTCTTTTGGTTTTTGTATTAATTTGGTTCCCATCAATGGGTGAGATACAATAAATGTGTGACATGTATATGGACGAGGTAGGCATTCCCATGCTCATGACAATGTCAAAAGAATCATTTGATCTATGCTCTAAAATACAAGAGCCGATCATATACAACTGATGTTACAATGCTGGTTGCCTCTATGCGAGGTTGAATACAATAGTTATATGGTTCATTGGACCCATGGAAACCTCATGGAATGCTACATCTTCATGATTGACACTATGATGGATATGGTACATAGCTGTGTGGACTTGCTGATTAAGAGTCAGAGTCTCTGTGGTACAAGTATGCTACATCAATCATAAAGGTATATCAAAGCACTGTTGGGGCTTTTGAACATTGTCTCCAACGCAACTCGGAAATCACAAGGGACATAACCTGTTTAGGTCCCTCGAGTAGACTGACCAATGTGCTAGAGTCGGGTGACATCCGAGGTCTTCAACCAAGTACTGTGCGGAACAAACCCTGTATGAATCTCAACGGTGTGATGATGGAGTTAAAGTCGAGCACGTGAGAAACAACCACCCCAAGAGGCAGTAAGGACTCCTCTCAAGTGGTCCAAGGAACTCATCAATGATGTTAATGAAACCAAGGTATAGGGACCTCTGGGTCTATCCTCTGGAATATGTGTGTTAGCATCAATAGAGGGAGACCTGGCCCTAATCAAGGAAATGATGTTTCCTTGACCAGGAGCGTGAGGTGGATAAATAAAAGGTTTGAAGCAATCTGAAGACTGACTCACTGAATTGGGGGGGAGGGGAGGGAAGGGAAGGAACTAAATAGGGGAAGGGGGGGAGTGGGAGACTCAAACTTCCTTTTTTTAGAGTATGAAGGAAGGGTAGACCAGGAAACAAATGAAACTTAACTCATGGGAATGGGATCATAGCTGTAATACCAGGGATGTCGCTGAAAATGGGAAATACTTGGAGGAGGTGGACACTTTTGATACTGATGGGATCCAAGGAAGACACATTGCAGAGTAATCTAAACAAAAGTGACCCAATGTGGGAATGCTACCAAACTATTTTTTGTGGGGTGGTGTTTAGGCACACCATTGTGGTACGATCTCATCGATTTTTGGCGAGCCCAAGAAGTTAAATGCTCAATGGTGCTTTCAATTTTAGAGAGTCTGAAAGCATGAAGAAGAATTTAGTGGGGGATCTTTTTCATTGGTAGTCTTCTGTGCCCGAAAAAGGATAAAAGTATACATAGGAGAGCTCATCCATCCTAGAGGGGATGAGAGACTTCTTTAACGTTGGTATTCCAATCAGGCCGGAAAAGGTTAAACCTATACTGACTGGATGGTCATTCAAATACTTTTACTAGCATGAATGAAACCAAGTTTGCTTCAACAATATTTTCTTGTTGAGACGACTGGGAAAGAGCTTAACGACAAACGGTGGTGAGATTTTTCATAAACTGCGGCCCCTCTGCCCGAGAAAGCATAAAAGTATGCAGAGGGGAACAGTCTTGGCTTGAGTGTCCCAAGGAGGTCCTTTTCATGAAATGGTCTACATGGTCCACAAAAGGAGATAAATGAGACAATGTAGATGCCCTTTCCTATACTTTAGCAAGTGGGAAAGGAAGCAGTTGCGCTCGACAATATTTTCATTGTTTTAAGGAGTCAAAAAAGAGCTTAAACAAAACTCCAAAGTGGTCAACCGATTGTGGTGGCACATGTGGTGCCCCATGTCGGGATGGTGGATAGAGGTCCGAAGGTCATCCACGCAGTATGGACAGAGCAAAAGGATCTCAAACATACCAATACATGCATGGGATAGATCGCGGCAGAGGCCTACGAGTCGGTGGAGCAGAGGCACGCAAATCGAGGTGGCTCTCGAACAGAGGTTAGGAGAGCATGTGTGTGTGTTGTGGTGGACAGACTTGACCACATGTGATGTGAGTACAATTTTGGAGGCATTTATATGCCAAATACGTGTAAGAAAAAGAAATTGTTTTGTGGATAGTGGTCCAGAGGTCCGCGTAAGGTGCAGTGGATGGAAAAGATAACTATGTGCTAAAAATTCAAAATAAAAGCTAAAATTACAGTCCTTAATGGGCGGCTGCTCGACAACTTGCATGAGTAGCGGTTGAGAAGTGTGATACGAGTACTGGTCCATAGACACTCGCATTGTCATGTCATGGCTCGTAAATCGAGGTGACTTATGGGAGATGGTCCCGAAATTGATTTATTAAACATGAGACGATGGTCTCATAAGGAAATGAACATTTGAGCCTGGAAGTGTGAGAGGTGTCTGGAACTGGTTCCAGGTGACTTTGTACTAGTAGCTGATGGTGCTACCCCTGATTTGTGCTGAGAAATGTTGAAAAACAAGAAAAATAAAATAAAGAGACTCATTGGTGATGTTTAAGCATAAAATTTCTTGAAGTAGAGCCCATTGCGGGGGTTCTCCAAGAGTTGTCCATCAGAGTCAATGAAGAGGTATGCCCCGTTTCCAAGACGAAGGTCATTGGCAAGGCGGGGTGATGGAATATAGTCTTTTATGGGAAGAATCGATTCCATACTATGGTTTAAAGGGAATGGGGTAAAACCTAAGGTGATTTTACATATATCTCCATCATTGCATAAGTGGTGTCAGGATAGATAAAGTGGATCTTCCACAGCCGATGAGGTGAAATGGAAACTGGTGCTAGATATCATGAAAGTGGTATTGGTTGTGGTTTTTGTGGCCTTGCCCCCACTCTCTGTTGGAGGAAGAGGGGTAGGCCTGTAGATGGGAGGAGTCTTTGATGGACCTAGAGATAGGTACAACATCATCTTAATTGGATGGACATGAGTCAACACATCCTGGGGGCTTGGAGGTAGGGTAGGTGGTTCAAGGTACCACACAAGATCTCTCAATGTGAAATCCTGTAGATTGCGGGTTGCCAAGACAGACTTTCTCATGATCTCGGATGGTAGGAAAAGGAAAGGGAAAAGAAGAAGGAAAAGGATCATGTTGATTGGGAATGAACCCCACTATTTCCCTAGTAACTGAGGTTGAGGTTGTAACTAAGGTTGCAGCTGTGGCTAGGGAAACAATGGAAGAGATAGGTCTGATGGACCATTGGTGATGGTAGAGACAAGAGGGTATGTAGAACTGGTCATCATGTAAATCAACACGGTGTCTAAAGAAGGAGGTGGGGGGTGAACTTCTTCGATTAAGGTGATCTTAGACTCAAGGGAATGTTGACGGAGGTCAGCGAGAGCCATTCGGAATTCGGGTAGAGTCTTGGAAATGGTGGGAGTAATGTCCATACAAGCTGGAAAGGGCGTGAGCATGGTTTGTCCTCAATGCCTTGTTCCTGACTATCGGCATGGTTGGGAGTTCAACCACGGGGATGTTTTCCTTTGTATCCAGGGCATCTATATGCACATGGATCATTATCATTTTAGGGAAATTCTAAGTTGGATGGCCCTATTGTTTGTAGACAACATAAGGTGGGACTTGTCATGGATCTGCGGTGGCTTTGGTATTCTTTCCCCTAGCCCTTTTTCGGCTGGGGCAGTGCAGATGTGGGTGCAGTGGTTGGCTTTTGCTGGCTAGGTGGAGGGTGAGACTCAACCACAATGGGTTGCACTGGGGTTAAAACAACCTGGGGCATTACTGGTTGTACTGGTGGATCGAGATACCACACTGGGATTCCCAATGTAAATTTGGGTAGGCTTAAGGTTGCCATAACCGGCTTGCTCATAACACCAGGTGGGGGAAAGAGGAAGGGAATCGTATGGACTGGGGATATTGAGCCCACATAACTCCTAGCTGGTTTCATGTGGGGATGCGGTTGTGGTTGCGGTTGCACATAATGCTACTGCTGCAGGTGATGTTGTAGTTGTTGTTGGTGTTGCAGCTGCGGATGATGTTGTGGTTATGGTTGGGGCTGCGGCTGCAGTTGTTGTTTGGGTGCAGCAGTGCTTGATGAGACCATGCACAAGTCTGCAGTTTGCTTTTGTGTCAGTGGCGGTGACACCAACCGGAAAGGAGCCATCATGGTGGGATCGGTAAACAACCCAGGGCCCACATTCAATGGTGGGGAGGTTGGTGTGTTTTCAACCACAGTGTTGGTTGCAGGGATGATGTTAGCGTGTGCGGTCACCCTTTGCAACTCAATGGTGGTGATGGTAGGGATAATGTTGGTAGGCATTGTTAACCCTTGCAGATTGTGGTAGGTGAGTTGGTCAACCGTCACAATCTTCCCTTCATGGGGGAACATCATGAGGTAGAAGACAGTTGACAGGACGGCTCGCATGGCATACATGTAACTCCTTCCGAGGAGGAGGTTGTGATCCAGTTGAGTGTTAACAACTTCGATGTCAATTAGGACTGTCTTCCCAGCTAACGTGATGGGGACATGGGGGAGGATTCCTTGGGCTTTAGTGGGATGTCCATCATAAGCCCATAGAGTTGTGGAGGACAGTTGTAGAATTAGTGATCCAAGCTTCTGCCAAACCAAGGTAGACATGATGCATGTGGAGGCCCCCTCATCCACTATGCATCAGTGCACAACGAAGTTCCGAATGGAAACCGTTATTTGGAAGGTTATAGTGGAGGGCATGCGTGGTTCCCTTTTCTATGTGTAAAAGGTAATTAGCTTGGATTCGGAGGGGTCTACTGCCCCTAGAGCGGCTAGTAAGTCTTTCCACTGTGTTGGGCATGTTTTAAGTACCTCCAAAATGGACATGGCAGTTGGTGTTTGGGCCAAATCGTCCACAATGCTATCGGTGACTACAGCTCTAGCTGTGGAATTATTGGAAAATCTGCATATGGGGGGTGTGGGGAGGGGGACCAATTGCCACCAATCCTTGGATTGGTAGTGGGTTTTGAAATACCATAGGAGGAGGCCCTTGAGGTGCCGAGTTGGGTGGTGCTTGGTTTGCAGCGTTGGCGGCCTGTTGGGCCTCGTTTCGAATGGCCTGTTTTGCATGACCCATGAATGGATACTCAAATGTGTAGTGCCCATAGACCTCATAGAGTGTGCATGGTTGGTTTGTGTGCAACGGGGCGTTGTGTCTTGGTTCATTTGGTCATGGCGGGTTCTCGGCTGGCCGGTTTGCCACAACATTGTTGGGAGGGTTCGGTTGTTGACCGCCTCCTTGCGGTTGGTTATTGCCTTGGTTGTGGGGCCAGTTATTCCTAGATTTCCCTTTTTTATTGTTGGGGGTAGGCTTGTTGGGACAATTTTGCTGTCCAAACACTTGTCCCAACGAAGCAGGTGGAGTGGGGGTGAGGGCTTGAACTGGTTGCACTGGCGGTGCATAGTAGATTTATGGAGGTGGTGGTGCCATGAATGTGGGAATTTTCCCCACATACTTCTATGTTGGCCAAGCCATGGCCTGGGCCTGCTGCGGTGGCGCAAGTTGTGCATAGGAAGTTGTCACTCCAGACTGAGACATCATTCTAGCATAGTCCGGAGCTTGGTTTTGGTAAGCAACATTAGGGATGTTGCTTGGTTGTGGTGTAATAGTAGGTGGTGTCATTCGAGGCTGTGGTTATTGGGAGACTGACCCTATGATGTCGTCTGCAATGTGGGATGCCCCCAGTGCGTCGCGGTAGGAGGTACTTGGATGGGGAGCATCTGGAATGACGGTGTACAAGTATCCATATTGGGCATAAATGAGGTCAAATTGTTGGGCCTTTAGTATGACCTCTTCTTCAAATTGGGGACATTCAGATGCGATGTCCTTTGCGATGGGTGGGAGCAAATTCTTGAGGAACTAATCCAAGAAGATCCTGTCGTCTAGTTGGAATTTGCATAAGCTACGGCGTCGCCGCCACTCATGGATATGGTCAGTTATGTGAGTGGCGGTGCTTTGGCAAAAAGATAACAGGATCTCCATCTGTTCGTCATATCTGACAGGGAGTTGGAAATACTATAGGAACATGAAGGCTAGGGAGTTGAAGTTGGGGTACTTGGCTTGTGGCAGCTCAATGTACCATTTGGCCACGGCACATGTAAGTGTGCATTAGAACAGCCTCAGCCAGAAGGAGTCATCTACGATGCTATTGGATGAGAACCATAGATGGAATATAATTATGTGGTTTTGGGTACATTCTCCGACTTTTCCTTCAAACTTGGGGATGTCTGATGGCAGTTTCATTGGCATAGGATGGCCAAAAATCTTGGTGGCGGATGGGGTCATTTGTTAATCTGGCCAAGTCAGGCAAGTTGAGATGAGCCATGAAGGGTAGATTTGACCCCAAGTTAATGTGGGGTGGTGCTGCAATGGTGGTGGGGTTTGCAGGTGCATAGTGCATCTGCATAGCTGGGGGTGCTTGCGGTGGCACCATGGAGGATGGGCCAATGCCCCCAAGTGTTGTGGGTGGGACGGTATGGGTGGCGGGGCAATTTCCCCCATGTATGATAAGAGGGGCAATGTAGGTGGACGGTGCACTGCCCCCCTATGTGAAGGCAGGGGCAGTGTGTGTGGAGGGGCCACTGACCCCTGTGTGTTACCACTGGGCCAGCTTGGCTAGTCACTATGTGTGGTGGAAGCTAGCTAATGACAGTATGCATTAATGTGCTTGGGCCACTTTCCAATTTGTGGGTAACTGGTTGTGATGTGAACATGGGTCCACTTTCTAAGGTTAGGCCAAAAAATGGATCCGAATTTGTATTAGCCATGGGGCTAGATGGTGCGGTGTGAAGGTCTGGTTCAGACTAATATGGGTCTGAATCAAAATTAGAGGCTATGTGGCCCTCTGATGGTGTGGGAGATCACTAAGAATGGCTTCGACAATGTTGATTGAGTGTTCCAAATGGTGGTGGTTTGCCTCTTAGGCGTGAGGAAGATCGTGGAGGATCAATTGTGTTAGATTTATTTCTGAAACTTGGTGGGAATGATGTTTGGACCTCAGTTTTAGTGGCTTCCTATTGGCTGAAGGTGGTCTCTCAACCACCAAGATTACCAGAAGACAACGCTTGGATTTTTCCTCACAGGTGTTTCTACTCAATTGAAAGGGGTCGTTTCCCATTTCACTTGGAAATTCCTCTCAGCGACCAGCTACTTTCAGGTTCCTGTGGTAATCCTCACAATGAGTTTCTAGGAAAAGCCCAAGTACTTCCCATAGTTGAATTAGTCAAGGACTTATGTCCTCAAAGACTGCAGAATTGATTGAACTTAGTGTAAATTTGGTAGATTTTAAGGCTTACTCAGTGTCATGAA
Source organism: Pseudotsuga menziesii (assembly GCA_001517045.1). Taxonomy (NCBI): domain Eukaryota; kingdom Viridiplantae; phylum Streptophyta; class Pinopsida; order Pinales; family Pinaceae; genus Pseudotsuga; species Pseudotsuga menziesii. Next base: position 350,865 of record LPNX010445434.1, read on the forward strand.
CTTAGTTGGGTTAATTATTCGGTATGGTGTGTTGGTTTCCTTGTTTTTTCTGGTATTTGGTTGCTGCAATATGGTTTATGAATTCATCATGGTAGAGTTCATGTCATGGTTTTGTATGTAAGCATAAACAAAAATTTGTAAGAAAGTACAATGATTAACCCTAGATGTTTGGCCTAACTAGATGTCTACCTCACAGTCATATTCCTCTTCAACCAAGAGAAGGTGTTGGGCTCTCAACAAAATGGGACTAAGCCCATCCATAGATCCTCAGGTCACCTCCCGGATGCTAGGTTGGTCAGCAGGGAGGATGCTTAGTGCCATGAGAATCCCTCCTTCTCTACCCCCTCTACCTTCCAGGTCACCCAGTTTTAGTGGTTTGGAACAATATCATGGATTGCCTAGATCTATATGAGCTTGCCCTTTGTTGTATCCTAGAATACCTTGGAGGGTGATGACTGGGTAGAGGAGGAAGGGGGAAGAAATATGGTTACTTTTAAGTTACTTTTAGTTAGACTAGTTCATTTTATTAAGCCTTAATGATTCATTTAACATCTACACATTGTTCATGGATTGATTTGTAGAAAATACAAACTTGAACTAAAAAAGACCTGCAATGGTGGAAAGAGGCAACTGGGCCGCTAACAGTCCTCTGAAACTAAAAATTACTGTCCATTAAACTTAAATTCAACTTCTGTGTGACAGGCCGCACATTTCTAACCAAATCTAGCGATGGGGCCATGAGATTTTTTCAGAAATGAGAGAGGGGGTCGCACAGAATTCAAAAATAGCCGCAACCTGATTTATTGGGTTGAAGTCACACTTATCGGGGGATTAAGTGCACCCTGGGTGCACTTGTTTTCCCATTAAGTGTGTCCTAGTCTCACCTTTTTCCCCGATATGAGCGCCCTGCTCCAGAAAGGGGTTTTTTGGTGAGACAGGGTCAGATCTGGACGATAGTAACTGGTACTGGGGTCAGTCTGACTCGGCTTGGCCTAGTAGAGGCTTCAACACTAACTAAAATAGGAAATAAACAAGATTTAAGACAGATTTGACATAAGATTTCTAAAAACTAGGGTAAAATTGAAAAAAAAACTTGAAAACTTGAAATTTTGACCCAGGAATCCTGTGGGATCGACCTGGTATGGTCACCAATGCTGTAGTGAGGATTTCTCCTCACTGCAGGAGCAGGAATGGCTCCCTTGTTCCTATAGGGCACAAGGGTAGGTTCATACTATTGAAAAATAGGAAAAAATGAAATGGAAATGCAAGTAAACAGAATAGTAAATTAAACTAAACTAATCTAGTGACAGAAAACTAGAACTAAACTAAATCATAAGAAAGAGAAGAAAGAAGAAGTGGAAGCTTTGTGAACCCCTCTGCAGAAAATGGGTTAGGGTTCTACCTCCTTAAACCCTGCAAAACAAACCTAAGCTACAATGGAGAAACCTGCAAACAATGTTAAATAAAACCTGCAAGAAACAATGGTTAGAATTCAAAGCAATCTAAATAGCTAAGAAGCAAATGCCAAAAACACAAATATACCTTCTCTTAGTGGGTAATGGGCCACCATGCCCTAGCTCTTGGAAGCCTCTCTCTCTTGGTTGGGGGAGAAATGGCTCAAATGGGAATGGATGTGGAGGAGAGGGAATGTGGGTGGTTTGAGAGGCAAAGGTCTCAAAGCATCCATGGGAAGCATAACAATAGGCAAGGGAGAAGTGTTTTGAGAGTGACCCCCACCCTCCTTTTATAGTTTTTCCAAGGGATTTTAAGGTTTTAAGCCCTTGGTCAGGGCTTTAGCCCCTTTTTTGGGCCTTTAGCCCCTTTTTCCCTAACTTTAGCCCCTTTTAGGGGTTTAGCCCCTTTTTGAGGGCTTTAACTCCTAGGGGGCTATTTTGGGCTCTTGTTTTGGGATTTTATCCCTTTTCTTCATCCTTGGGCTCTTTTGGAGGTGTGGGGGTCTAATGGAAGGTATGATGGAGTGATATGGAGGTTGTGAGATGGTTTCCTTGGGTGGTGTAGGCCATAGAGAGCTACGTAGAGGATTTTTGGGTTAACAAAGAGGAACAATTAGAAATCACAAACATAATGTGCTTCTTTCCCAGAATAGGAACTACCCAGGCCTAAAATAATGAGGATTAATTATTGGCCCTTGTTCAAGGAATAAAATTAAGCATATTGGTGGGAATAAGGAAGAGGTTGATTCCCTCGTGTGCATAAAATTAGTAAAAGGAAAATGGTCCAATCATGATGGGGAATTAGAAATCATTGTTGAAAAGAATAGAAATTCCCTTCCTTAATCTAGGAAGATTGACCTAGAGAATGTTTGAAGAGGAAAATAAAGGCTAGCTAATGAACTAGACAATCCAAAGATGCATGGAGCAGTTAACAGATACCAATTTAAAGAGTTCCTCAATAGGACAAATATAAGGGACTCCATCAAACAATATGATTGGATAGAGATCTCCATGGAATATAGAATGAAGATACTTAGAAAGTTCCAAACAGCTCCTCAAGTCTAATTTGAACTTCAAACTATTAAATTGACCATCAAATTAGGAAGGATGGCAACACAGTTAAAAAAATTATCCCTGTCAAGTGTTGACAAACGTTCTATACTAGGGACGAACATTTTCGTCACTAGTATAGAAATTTTGTCGGATTTTTTTTAAATGCCTTTCGTTGCTATAGCGATGAACCCTTCGTCGCTACACTGATGAAGCTTCATTGCTAAACCAACAAAGAGTTCATTGGAAAATTCTGTAATTTAAAAAAAAAATCCCCTATCATTGTTCGAGCGACGGTGACTTCGTCGCTACACCAACAAAAGGTCATTGCTAAACCAACGAAGTGTTTGTTGCAAATTTAAAAAAAAAAAATTCCCTCCATCGCTAAACCAATGAAAAGGCATCACTAAACAAATGCACAGGTGTCTCTAAACCAACAAACATGCATCGCTAAACCAACGAAGTGTGCATCGCAAAAACATTTTTCTTTTATTTCCTTCCTTCACTACAGTGGTGAACACTATGTCGCTACTCTAACGACAATCCGTCGCTAAACCAACGAAAGCAGGGTTACAAGAACTTCACTCATTTTTTAATAACATTGCATTTTTCGGCTATAGAGATGGCCAGTCAATCCTTCATCACTAAATTTTGGTTGCAATAGCGACGAACATTGCATCACAATAGTGACAGAACTCTGACATAGTAGAGATCATTTTTTCATATCAATTCCGACACATTCCAATCGTCGCAATTGCGATAAACTATGGAAACTGTTGCTATAGCGACGAAAATTTTACCACAAACCGAAGGGGCCATTTTCACTGCTGAAGAAATGAAAAAGTGTTGCAATATCAATGAAAGTCCATGGGAAAAATGTCCACATGTACTAGTTCCATATGTGTTGATGACTGTGTAGAGAGAGAATACCTTCCTAGTTAAGAGGGAGTGTTGATGTATTTGAAACTTTGAAATATATTCTGATGTATATTATCATTGTATGTCTTTATACCCCCATTGGGGATGTGTGTTACCCATTTATGGGGTGTCTAAATTGTGTCTATATCTTGAGGTACAACCTCCGTTGTAATTCGGGGCAATAGTCCCCAGTATAACATCATGTAATATGTAAGTCAGGGAAATAGTCCCCAGTGTAACATCATGTAATATGTAATTGTGGTCTCTCTAGGAGAACTAGGACCCATGTGAGATGACATGTAGGCTCGGTTCTTATATTTGGTCAATGACTTGAAATGGTATAAATAGGGAGGTGCTCTCCCTCATTTATACACATCTCACACACTTTGTAAGGCATTTGAGAGAGAGAGATAGTCACAGGAGGAGAGAAAGATAGTTGCTGAACATTTCTTATTGCTGCTTTTGAAGAAGTTTGTGGAGTTTTCTCCTTTATGGTTTCCTCGATGAAAATATTTGTGTATTGTGCATCTCTTACATTTTATGCATTTTTTTTACTTGTTATTCTCTCAGATAAACATCTTAGATAATCTAATCATATCTTAAGAAAATATAACATTCACATCTCCTTTGTACTCTGCCTCTGTAGATGAAAGTGAAATTTTACTTTTCTTCTTACTTGACCAGCTGATTGGTCCATCTGCAAGCATAAACACATATCCATAAGTTTATTTTCTATCAGTGGTATCACCTTCCCAATTAGATTCAGTAAAACCAACTAACTCTAGTCTAGATTGTGCAACATAGTGAATCCCGTGAGTTTTTGTTCCGTGTACAAAGTTTAGGATTTATTTGCTACCCTCCAATGGATTTCATGAGGCTGATGCATGTATGTATAATCCACACTCACTACATAAGATCTGTAAATTTGAGTATTATTCAAATAAAGAATACAACCAACCAGTTTCCTATATAGGGTGTTGTTTTCCAATGGAGTTGACTGTGCTTCTTCAAGCTTAGCTCTTGAAAGGAAAGGAGTATTGCTTGGATATAAATGCTTCATTTGAAATTTGTTAGAATATCTGAAGCATAATTTGACTGATGTACCTTGATTCCAATATCTCACTGAGAAATTTTGAGCCCCAAAAGTGGCTTAACAATCCAAAATCAGTCATAGAGAAGGCATGGTTCAATGCACTCTTAAAAGAGGAAATTTATTTCGTGGAATTTCCTATGATCAAATGGTCATCCAAATACAATAAAATAATTATTAAGGAACCATAAATAAACCTCAAATATACATTTTGATCATACTTTCATCTAAAATGGTTTAGTGATAGCAAAAAGGAATCAATCTTGGCATACCAAGCTCTCGGAGCTTGTTTTATCCCATACAATTATTTCTTCAACCTGCACACAAGATATAGATTAGTAACAAATCCTTATGCATGCTGCATATATATTTATTATTTCTTATCAGCATGTAGTAAAGCACTCCTTACATCCATGTGATGTACTTCCCACTGCTTTGAAGCCACAATGGACAAAACTAGTCTTATGGAGTCTATCTTTGCAACCGCTGGAAAGGTCTCATTGTAGTCAATTCCTTGGACTTGGGAGAATACCTTGCCCAATAAAATATCCTTATATTTCATAGGATAACCATCAGAATAAAATTTTGTTTTTAATACCTACTTACACTTGATTATGTTTCTCCCTGGGGGGATATTGACTACTTCCCATGCGTCATTCTTTTGGAGCGAATGAAATTCCTCGCTCATGGGTGTTTTCCATATTGGGTATTCAGATGATTATTCATATTTATTTGGATCATATTCAATAATTATAAGACACCTATAAGAAAATAAATTGTCCTTGCATAAATGGCACTCTCGAATTCAGATCTAGTCCTCCTAGAATCACTAGGATTCCCAGCTAGTTCCCCAGCTGCTTGAATGCTATTTTCTTCCCAATTTGGTATTTTGGATATTCTTGGATATGAAATTAAATCATTAATATCATAAATATCAGAATCATAAAGTACATTAGTTCCTTCACTTACAACCAAAGGTGGAGGAGGTGAAGAGGACTCTCCAATTTCTGTTGCTACCATAGGTTCTTCTTCAAACTAAACACTCATTTCAATGAAATTTTTTTGAGTGATCATGTCAATAATATTATACCCTTTTGAATATTCAAAATAAATAACAAACAGTAAATCTTGACTTTGGGGTTCCCAAGCCCTCCTTTTATCTAATGGAATTATATCTCACGCCCTTGAGCCAAAAATCCTGAAATGAGACACATCTTGTTTGTGCCCACTCCAAGATTCAAAATGAGTAACTCCATCAATTTGCTTTTGAGGTACCCTATTCTAGATGAAGAATGCAGAGTTTATATCTTCATCCCAAAAATTTGGTGGAAAATTATTAGACTCCAACATACAAGTAGCCATCTCCTTGAGGCTTCTATTCTTTCTCTCAACTGCACCATTCTGCTGAGGTGTGTAAGGAATAAAGTGTTGCATATGGATACCTACATATTCATAATAATTAATGAACTCAGATTTTAAATATTCACCACCATTATCAAATATGAGGATCTTGAGTTTCCTCCCATACTGGTTCTCAACCAAGGCCTTCAAAACCTTGAAGTGCTCAAAAAATTCATACTTGAGTTTAAGGAAGTAAAGCCAATCGTGCCTGGAAAATTCATCTATGAAGGTAAGTGCATATTTGGCTTGACTCATGTACATATGAGGGAAGGGACAAGAAATTTCACTATGGATGGGCTCAAGAGGTTCATAGGTTCTCTCATTACTAACTATCTCATACTTATGTTCTGGATGTTTTCCTATAATGCAACCCTAACAGAATCCTTTAGAAAAAATTAATTTTTGCAGCCCTGAAACCATATATTTTTCACACAAATATGAAAGGTATTTATAGTTTAGATGACTAAATCTCTCATTCCAACATTTTATTTCTTCATTGGCATGGGTGAGGACACCATAGGGGTTATAGAAAGGCATGAAGTGTGAGAACCTGTAAAATTTTGGACTATGATCCATAAGACCTTTAGAAACGACTCTACCATTCACAATATCAGATATTTCAACTTCATTAGGAGAGAAAACAACCTTATTAGGATACCCATTGCGGGTCATCTAGTATACTGAAAAGATATCAGCAGCAAGACCTGGGAAATACAAAACATTATTGAAGGAACCATGGTCAAAATCAATGTTACCTTTACCCTTACTTTCAATTTCTGAGTTATCTCCCAGCAAAATATTTGGACCCTTTGAACCATCAAGATATGAGAAGGCTTAATTTGTTGAAACCATGTTCCTAGAAGCCCCAGAATCGATGATAAAGGAAGATAATATTACATTGCTTGCAATGAGGGCATGAACTCTCTCTTTGCCTTCATAACTGGTTCCTCCTTCCTTCTTCTCTGTGCCATCAAAAATGGAGATGTTGTTCTTTTCCAGTAGTTGATTCAACATATCCATATGCTTTTTCATGCAATAAATTTAAGGATGAAAACCCTTACCATAGTATGTGCACTTTCTACCTTCACCTTTACCTTTCTTCTTCTAAAATTTATTCCTCTTGGAGTTTGAGGAATCCTCATGAGACTTGGAATTGTCTCCTTTCTTATATGGAGGCTTCTTATCCTTCTTCTTTCCTTTGGAATCTACCTTGGAATCTCTAGCAACCAAAGCTTGATCTATGGAAGTTTTGATGGTTCCCATCAAGACCAATTTGTGTCTCTCCTAAGTAAAGGATTCCATGAAATTTTTCAGTGAAGGAATATTCCAGTTTCGAATTGTCAACTTGGTGGCATGAAAGGTCAAAAAAAATACTGAGTATTCAGGCTTAGAAAGGATGTCCAATACTAGTTTTTCATCTTCTTTATCAATACCACACTATTTTAGCTACAAAACGAGTGATTTGAATTTGGATAAGTATACTTGCAAGTATTCGAGGCTGCTTGGACTCAGTGAAATCAACTCATTCTCTAGCTAGTGACCCCTCATCTTATTTGTCTTCCAAATAAAATATTGAAGCTTCTCCCATACTTCATTCGATTATGTAAGACCATCTAGATGAAATAGAAGGTATTTGGAAATTCTTAGACATAAGATACAATATGCCTAATCTCTACTTATTCCATTTAATATTCACTATTGGTGCATTAGGCTCAAATTTAGTTTCCATGGTCACTCTGTAGAGCCATTTACTGCTCATCAGAATATGCATCCTTTCCTTCCATTCGAAGTAGTTTAAAGGAGTGAAGATGATTTATTGAGGTTGATCCAGATTCCATTCTTCAACAACTACGCCTTTTAACATACAAAATGTGCTCCCAATGAGTGATTTTGTCCCTACAAAAGCAATTAGAAGAGATTAATAATCGAGATACTAAGGCTCTGATAGCATGTGGAAATTAAGCCCAAACATAGAACAAATGAACTCACAAAATTGCTTGAAAATATACAAGAAACACTCAAGAAGGAGACTAAATATGTGCTAATCCAAAAAATGTTGTTTATATTAATTTACATCATCCACCATTAATAGATATAGGCTTCTCATAACGTATATACTCCAAGGATTTGAAAGCTCAAAGATGTTATTCGAATCAATACAAATGCAGGCTTACTAAACTAGTCAAATCCTCCATAGGTGCATAAAGGACTTTCCAAACCAGTCAAGATGCTCATGAATTTGTTGAATGAGTAGGTATAGCTCATAAGTGAAGGAAAGTGAACTTTATCATTATTTTATATGAGGAAAATGAGGGAGGTGAGTTGGTAAAAAAAATAAGGCAGTCTACCTTAAAACTAGCTTTAGCTTTTTCCTTAAAACTGTAGAAAAGCTACAAATGCCAGGAAAAGAAGAATTGTGCACTTTCCAATCTGGGAAGACTATAGAGGTATCAGAATATTATCCAGGAGATTTCTAATTCATTCCAGGAGGAATTTTAGGAAAGTTTGACCTTAGAAATGGAATTGGGTGTAAGCTAGCTAGTGTAGGACCTAGGAAATTAATCAAAAAGATTAATTATAGTATCCTAAGTATTGGGATGGGTTTTGATTATTTTAACATAGATGTGTCCCAGAATATATTTCATTGGCCTTAGCATGCAGATCTTGGATCAATTTTTCTAGTGTCATGACTTTCCTTTCTAGAGAGCCATCTTCTTCAATTTGACGTTCTAGAAGCATACACTATACTTTCTCCATGGTTTTCTGCAGTTTTATGGTTTGTTGTTATGCTTTCTGAGATTCATGCTTCAATAGATCACTTCTAGTGATTTCTTTCTCTGCTTTGAGCTGTATCTATGACTCTCTCTGCATATTATTTTCTTGTTTTGTCTTCAGTCTAAAATACTCTTCTTGTAGAACCTCCTTTTATTTTTGACTCTTTTACCAGTCAATGGTAGTGGCCTTGTGTCTCCATCTGATTTCTTATGCAATTGTTGTGTAGTACATGTAGCTCATTTATAGACAGTTTTGACAGATTAAGACCAACATGACTTACCATATTTTTTATTTCTTGAGGAAGAGTCAGAGCTATGGATTTTATTTCTATGAGTTGATGTGGTTATCTCTATTTTGTTTGGATAGCTTGATTTGTATGCGTCTCTAAGTTTGTTTTCTCGGATTTTTTGCTCTCTTCCTCGATATGCAATATTATTTGTTTTATTTTTGTATATGTTTTTTCAATCTTCAACATGACTTCTTCTTTCCTAGTTGCAAGTTCTTTAATTTAAGTCTTTGTTGCCACACTTTCTATGGCTTCATCAACTGCATTTCAAGTCTCCACCTAAATTTGTTCTACATCACTCATTACCAGTGTCTCACTTGACCTTGGTTTTCTTATCTTTATTTTCTTCTGTGAAGATCCTTCTAAATGAGTTACTTTTTTTCTCTTTTCAACTAGCGCAGTTCGCGAAGATTGTTGAAATCCTTTTTTGGAAGAAGTATTCATATTAGCATCCTCCTCTATTGTGGATGTTGGCTTGTTTGAGTGTTGTTGTTTGGATACTTCAGCTTTTGTCAATAGGGTTTTCCATTTTGGATCCCATTTTTGAACGGTTTGTGCGATATCATCTTTAGAACAGATGTACATAGTGGTGAACCATCATTTCTCATGGCACCTTTTGGCATGTATGTACATATGATGCATTCCAATCCTGAATCGCACAAATCCCTTGAAATCCTCCAATATGTGGGGTTATATGCATGGATTTATTATTTATAATATCCCTAATTTGTTCACGATATGTAAATAAATTAATGTTGTTGTCGTTTCTTCTTTCTGTAGTTGTGGAAAACCACATATTTCTATATCTGGATGCTTGAAAGGGTCTTTTATTGATGTCAAAGAATTGAATCCCTTCTAGTTTCTTCAAACCTATAAGAGAAATAAAAATCAATAGCGATGTAAAGTGAAAATGTTTACCTTTTTCGTGTCCTTCTATACAGCCAGCGCTAAATTCGTTCAACAAGAAGGTTGACTAGTTGAATTGTACTTGCACAATGCACTTTTCTGTAGCCATAGTGAATGATGTTGATACTTGATCAGGGGGACTCTTTTAAAACATCATGCATGCCAATAGTTTGGATATGAATATTACTACTTCATCCTTTATTTGTGTGACAAAGAATCCTCTGCTAGCTCGCTTAGTTCCATAATTCTCAACCATCTCCTTTCCAAGAGATTTTTCTTGACTTCGATCCATGAGAAGATTCTATATTCCCCAACAGAAAGTAGTCCAGTGATTGATTCGATTAGATTGACGTAAATGGAAAATAACATGTAAATCGAAAGGTATCCTCCATGCACTTGAAATAACAACAAACTTGCACAAATATTTACTTGTTTTGTTTTTTTGAAGAAAGGTATTTCCAATAGATTTAGTATCCATGTTCTTGACAACCCTTTTCCCTGTGTTTGAACTTCGATAACAACTAGTGCTTTAGGATTTAGGCTAGTCATTTTGATTAGATAATTCTCTTTTTAAATACTGGGAAATTTCTCCTTGTCAGTAGAATCATAGTCTTTATAGGTAAATTTGTACGCATATATCCCTTCTTCAACTATTACTCCTTCAAAATTTGTTTGTGCTGAAACTTTTGGGTCTTCAACATTCAACAGATTCACATGTGGTGCATCCACTTTTTTGGAAGGAATGTGGCCATGAAGAACTTCAACAAACTTTGATGATGATGCACCAGGGGTCAATATGGGTTAATTTTCCACACCCAATAATGGATTATTTGTTCTGCATTGTCTCTTGGCGGCCATGGATTCTAAGCTTCAACATCTTCCTGACAAACACTTACTATAGAAATATTTCAGTAATCAAAGATGATTTTTTGGAATGGAGAAATTCATGCCTTATAAGGACCTCTTTAGCTTCTCATATCATTAATGAACATTGTAATTTGTGGGTTTGCTAGATTTAGTTCTTCATTGAGAACTAGAATGTCTCGAGATTCTCAAGATTTTTGTTGATTTGGTCTATATTTAGTCATTTGTATTCCATTATTAATGTTGTTGTTGTTTAAGCATTTATTATCCTTCATACCACTATTCCACTTAAAAATTAATACTCACCCTATCTCGAACTTCATATTGTTGAAAAATAATCAACTATTATGGGTGTAATTGTTAGCAAGTCATCCTTGTATTGAAGTGAAGATAGATTGGTCTCCCAAGTCCTCCACATTTTTTAGTTAGAGATCTAAGATTTTTTGAATCACTAGGGTTCTTTCTCCAAACTATTATGCAATGATATATTCTTTGGTTCTTATAGATACTACATTTGTTGGTAGATTGGAAGTCCTTATGAACTTTCTTTATCCATATGTTTTCTATGTTCCTTGACTTTCCACAGTTCTGCACCTTGTGACTGATTTTGTTACATTTGTAAAAGATAATGATGTTGAAATATTTTCCAATGTGTATGGCCATTGTGCATTTCCAACATTGAACAATTTTGAGTCATTTTGATTTTCTTATTTGTGCCACCCCTCTTATAACCTTATTACAATCATCCTTAAAATGTGTAACGTTTTTTTCATGAGATGATCTTTGCTTGCAGAGAATTTCATTTAATACCTCTAGGCTTTTGGAAAAAAAAATTGATTGATTTTGCATCCTTTCTATGTCTTCTTCCTTTTCTTGTAATTTGATTCTCTCCTCATCAAAAGCAAATTCATACTATTAATTCTTTTCTTTGAGGAAAATTACTTTAAGTTGTCTTTCTTGAAGATGAACTTGATCGTCACATTTTTTTGTATCTGGTCCTCTAGTGACTGAACATCCTTGACATTTTCCTCCTTTACTTCTATGGCATTCTTCAATTTTTCTCTCATGAGAGTAATCTCATTTTCAAGTCTCGTATTTTCTATAACTGGCTTCTTTAGCTCACTTTCCAAGGTATCACTTCTCATTTTCACAATTTGACAGCTCTCATTAATTTCTTGTATCTGGATGGGAAAAGTTGCCACCATTTATTTTGACACTTCTTCTTTTCTTTTCAGAGTGTTCATAGTTTTTGTTGGAACATATTTTGCATGTAGACCTTGGTTAATAATATTTGCATAAGGTTCTAAGTGTTAAGAGTAAGTCGTTCCAAGTGAAATGGTTCTAGTTACTAGTCTAGTGTCTTGGACCAAGAGTTTCTCCACATTTGACCCACTTAGTGCTGTAAAAATGGATTATATTTGTCATTAATGTTAAAATAAGTTCAGTGGTGAAAAAGGAATAGCCAAGGACATGATGGCAGAGTGAACTTAGTGAAAGACAAAGGAAAGACAAAGGTAGTGATGACTTGGCATGAATGATGAAATGGAAGATATGATGACATAGAATAACATAATGGATAGAAAATTGGTAAGAGACATTTCCTATGATGACAAAGCAAATGATGTGACATCATTATGGAGAAATATGGAAATTGGTGAAAATCAGGAAATTGACCAAGTATGGGTAAATAGTCAAAACTAGTATAAGAGGATCTAAAGAGAATGATTACCCTAAATCATGGGTTAGAATAAATGCCTACAACACATAGGGGTCTTGTAGACTTGTGTTTTCTATGCCTAACCATGTCTTCAAATTGTCTTGGAAGTAGCTGAGGAAGAAGTCATGGACCTTCCAAAACAGTGTTTAGGTAGATTGGATCAGACTAATAAATTTGTCTAACTTTGATAACAAAAGGTTCCAAGACTATTTTCAAATGTCCTATAGGAGATGTTTGTGTGTCAATAATATCTAAAGATGACATGATCCTTCTCCCTGGTGAACTAGCTATCTAGTCATGAAATTAGATTCTCATTTGGTTCTTACACGAGAAAAATATCAATTCGCCAAAAACAAGAGAAAAATGTCACTTTGCATGTTGAGATTAAAATTGCCTAAGTGTTAAAGAAAATAAATCATGCAGATCTGGAAAGTCATGGTGATATCCACATTTGGTCATAGATCCGACAGTCAGGAAGCATCCCGTACAGGATCCAACAGTTAAGGATCTGTTTCACAAAGGACATGAGGAAAAGGTGAAGTTCCGCAAAAGAGTATAGATCGATGGTCGAGATTAGATCCACAGAATATCTAAGGTCAAGAAGAGTTTTGCATAAGAAAAGAAAACAACAAAACGTGGAATATCATGGTCTAGGATAATATGGGTTTCCGTAAACCGAAATCCGTAAGGTATAAAGTGGAAGGAGAAAAGAGGAAGGAGGAGAATCGCAAAAAGAATGTGGGAAATGCAACAGTTCTGCATTTTGCATCCCACAATATGCAATGTCAATGGTTAGAGACAATTCCATGTGAAATAGATGGTGTGGAAATGTTAGTGTAGAAAACAGAAGATGAAGAATCACAAAAAGAATGTGGGAAATGCCACAGTTTCGCATTCTGCATCCCGCGATCTGGAATATCGATAGTTAGAAATAATTCCATGAAAGATCGGTGGAGCTGAAAGGTTAGTACAAAAAATGGAAGGCGAAGAAGTGCAAAAGAAATGTTTGAGCTTTTGAGAGCCTGCACTCTGCATCCTGCGTTCTGGAAGATCAATGTTCATGAAGAAGCCTGGAGGAGATCAACAGTGTAGAGTGATTGGGAAATAAATATTAGTGCAGAAGCGAAAATATCGAAATGACATTATGGAAAAGTCACAAACCCACATTTCACTATCCACATATTATTGAAGATCAACGGTCACAAAGAATCTCGCATGAGATTAACAATGTGGAACGATTGAGGCAAAAAGCTAAGTGCGGAAAGACATTTTGAGAAATGTTGTGGTTCAGAAATCAGCATACTGCATCCCATCTCAGATCTATTGTTAAGAAACATTTCGGGATAAAGATCAACGACTCAGGATGAGTGCGGAAATATGACTGCGGAAAACGATAATGGAAAGCTAATAGCATGGAAATACATTTTTGATATCTACGGCCAGGAAGAAGCCCGAAATCATATCAGCGGCTCAGGTTGATTTTGTAAATATAGACAGTAGAAGAACGCAACTAAAAAGGTTAAACTGTAAATTGATCAACATGATTTTATGGAATGTCCGTAGCGAGGTCATTGAGGAGAATATAGCATGGGGAATCCTACATGGAATAAAGAGAAGCTCGAAGAGGACATGAGAAAGATTCCCTCCTATAAATGGAAGGTAAGCTAGCATAAGGGAATTTATAGGGATCCCATAGAGGAAGAGAGGCTCACATATATGAATATGGTTTTTCAATTAAGTAATTGATTAAATAATTATAAACCAATAAAAATAATTAAGAATGATGAATGGAGAAATTAAAGAGCATGTTCACTTGGAAAAGGTGTGTTTGTCCAGATCGAAGAGGCGTGAATAGATTTGAAAAGGTATGTTTCTATATTGATATTGAGAAGAAGTACTTAAGCAAAACATTGAATTAGAAGAAAGGTGTCTCTTTCATCCATATCTATGCAATCGAAGCATAAGATAGAGACCGAAGAAGAGTAACAGGAGATAGTGTTTTTAAGAAGATATATAAGTTTAATAATATCAAATTAGGGTGGTAGGGTGGTGCTAGGGTAGGCTACATGCCTGCAAGAAGTTCTTATCCTACTTCTAGTAGTGGCTGGAGAATCAGGGCATTGGTGTATCCTTATTTGTAGGTGCAGACAAAATCCAGGGTGTGGGTGCATCCTTTAGTAGTGGCTGAGAAACTTGGGGATTGTGGTCTACAGGAAGTGGGTGCTTGCAAATAACTATTATATATTGTAAAAAAATGTTTTGCAGATAATATAAATGAATTGGTGGTTTACCTTATTGGGTTCCACAATAAATCATTGTGTCCAAATTCTGTTTTTACATTTGCTAAATTAATAGAAATTATGTGTCAAGTTCAGTCACTAATTCACCTCCCACCCTCTTAGTGACTAGACTTGATCCAACAATTGGTATCAGTACCAGATCCTTCACCATAGTTTAACCACTGGAAGGAAGATCTTATTACAACCACTATGGATCAAGAGATGAAGATGTCAATAAGAGGCCCCATATTTGATGGTGAAGACAATGTCTTCTTGAAGATTAGAATGAAAAAATATATGATGTCCATTGTTCTGGAAGTTTGGGAATTATTTGAAGAAGGATATAAAGTTCCACAAGTCACTCCCATAGAAGCAAAATAAAGGAAGAAATTTTGGGAACATGGAAAGGCCTTAAATGCATTACAAGCTGGAATAAGTAAGAAGGTTCTTGCAAAAGTACTGACCTATAAAAGTGCAAAATATATCTGGGACAAATTGGAAACCATATATGCAGGAGAATCCAAAGTAAAGATGCAAAAAATTCAATCTCTCAAAGTACAATATGAAAGTCTAAAAAGGAAGGATGAAGACAATTTTTTAGAGTACTTCAAAATAATTGAGAACCTTGCTAATATAATCAAAGGTTTGGGGGTATAAGTACCATACTATGAGTTAGTTGAAAAGATACTAAGAACACTTCCTATGGCATATAATCCCAAAGTATCCACTCTTGAGGATCGATAGAAGCTAGAATATCTTACTATGGATGAATTGTATGGAATTCTCACAGCCTATGAATTAAGAATTGGTATTTATAATATCCCAAAAGGAGAAGCAATTTTCAAAGTAATCAAGAAAACAAACCAGAAGAAAAAATATCATACCAACCATGACGAAGAATTTGATGAAGAAGAATCCAATTTTGTTAAAAAACTTCAGAAAGGATTAGGGAAGTACAAAGGCAAGCTCCCCTTCAAGCACTTTAATTGTGGTAGAATTGGGAACTTTCAAGCCTAGTGTCCTTATCCCATGGAAGAATTTGAATATGAAGATGAAAATAACAAACAATACCAAAAAGAGGGAAAATTCCACTATAAGAAAAATTACAAAGGAAAAAAGAATTTATACTCAAAAGAAGAAGAAAACAATTCATCTAAGATAAGTGATGATGAAATTCCTTTTTCTAGGTATTGAAGAGTCGAATGAGATAGAAGAAATTGAGCATAAGAAAGAGTCAGATGATGAAGAACAGGTTAATATGGAAAAATAACTATTCAGTTCTTTGAATGGACTAAGAAGATACAAAAACAAATATAGACAACTGAAAATTTTCGTAGCTGAACAATAGGAAGAGCATTAACAGAAAGAAAAAGAGATGAAGACAATCATGAGCAATCTGAAACACAAAATTCAGGAGGCAAGTAGGATAGAAGAAAGATTGGACAAATATCTTAAGGGAAAAAAAATCTATGAAAGAATGGAGGCAGAATTAGTTCACTTAAGAAAAGAGCTTGATGCAAAATCTATTCAAACTAGATATTAAAATAGTTCTGAAATTTTAGATGAGATTATAACCACACAAAGAGATCCAAGTAACAAAAATGGAATAGGTTATTCTCAAGAAGAAAATCAATTTAGCTAAAAATCCTATGCACTTTCTCTTCTTAGTACATTCAAGAAGAAAGAGGAGGAAAAGACAAGGAATGCTCAGGACTCTAGAAAATAATTTCCATTGATCAAGAAGGAATTCAAGACAACTCCAAAGAAAGTTAATCAAAACATGTATCCTCACAATTTCCTTGGTTATTTTTTGCATGCTCTAACGTTGGGCACAAAGCTATGAATTGTAGATCATATGACAGGAACATTTTGAAGGTTAAAATTATAACCTCAAGGACAATCAGACATTTGTTCAAGTTAAGAGAATAAATTATAACTCACTTACAACTCTACAAGAAAGGAATTTAGAATGATTCAAACGTCATGACTATGGACATAAAGCAAGAAATTGAAGATTAATGGAAATACCATAAATACCAAAGGAAATTAGAGAAAAAAAGAAGTTGTGGAAAGAAAGAACATTAAAAGAGGAATGTATGACTACCTAGAAAACACAAGATAAAGAATATCTCTGGTGCGTTGATAGTGATCGTTCAAAATACATGACAGGAGATGATGACAAGTTTTGGAATAACCTGAAGAAACCTCATGGAAAGATTTGGAGAAGAAAGGAAGACTCCAAAGATATAGAAGAAACCATTATTTCAAATATCAAAAAGGTTTCTGAAGATGATGAGGGTTTTAATAGTGTTGTAGATATGATTGAAATTCATTATGATCAAAATAAAGATGATGATGAAGGAATTAGTGATAGTGGTGGAACTGAAGATGGATGTCTTTTCTAAAAAGTTCCACATAACCTAGAAGAGAACCCTGAAAAAGCCATTCATAGGAATCGTATACTAAGGGGGAGTTAAAGTAAGAAAAATCCAATTGGTATATAAATTTTAATGAGGTTCTGCAGGTAATGAAGATCTAAATGCACAGGATTAAGGAGGATTTTGATCAAAGGCTAGAAATAATTCTGCAAGGTGAACTACCGTGGAGAATGTCAGAATGGAGATAAGTGGAATTAGGTAGGGGTCACATACTGTGACGGTCCAGATGAAAACATGGCTTAGATCAACGTATGTGAGCCATTTATTTCAGTGAAATAGAATGAATAAACAAAATCCTAATGAGCGTGATATTTGATGAGATCTGCCTAATTATATTTGAGTTCCACTGTTGATCTAGATCTGACGGTCCTTCAGTCAATTCGCTGACGAACTAAAAATTAAGTTAATTGTTGGAGATGGGAGAAAAATATTTATGAAATCCAGTTCACAAAAGGTTTTAATTCCACACATTGTTGAGCACTACTTGTGGGACCATTGGTCAGGTGACGTTAATTTAGTAGTTCTATCAAATTTAGAACCGGACTAAATCTAGTGACAGTCCATCTAAATATTGTTATCTCATACCAAGGATTATGTAAATACTTATTGAAGAGAGAATGTTACATAATACATTTTTAAAAAGTTGGGCGGAGAACAGTGTGTGGAAGAAAATGCTGAGTGTAAACTCTATCACAAGAATGTTGGCAAAGGAGATGAAGTACAGTGACAAGGGGAGTCCATGGATCTATCATTTAAGTTATCATTCAAGAACTTGTTCAAGAAAGGAAATGTGAAGTTAAATGATAATACATTGATTAAATACCAATTTAAGTTAACAAAGGGGAGATATGATGATAGGGGGAGTTGTTAGAAAGAAGAAAGACACAAAATCCTATATCAAAATAGGTACAACATTGGTATAATAGGTTATCCTTTGTCATTGTTTTCAAAGGGGCAGAATGTTTAGGTGTTGTCATCAATGCCAAAGGGGGAGATTGTTGGAAATATGGATTATAGTTTTCATTGATGTCAAAATAAGTTTAGTGATGACAAAGAAATAACCAAGGATATGATGACAGAGTGAACTCAGTGAAAGGAAAAGCAAAGACAAAGGTAGTGATGACTTAGCATGAATGATCAAATGGCATATATGATGACATAGAATAATATAAATGATGGAAAATTGGTAAGAGAGATTGCCTATGATGACAAAGCAAATAATGCATTAAAAGAAATTTCAATTTAAAATGGGCCTTCCAAAAATAATACAAATTCCATGTCATCATGTACTATCCAATCAAAATGCTTTAAAATTTAAAAAGGGATCATTTCTTAAAGAATTTTTTAATATAAATTTGGGGATAGGTATCATAAAAAAACATACTTTTTTTGTTCGTATTTTCAACATATCTCCCTCTGTTTTTACACAAATTTTGATTGAGAGAGATCATTGGATGTAAAATTAAATTCCACATCCAAGGAGTACCCACTAGGCATACTTTTGATGGGCCCCTCTACCCCAAAAACAATAAATACCTGAAAAACTGTGATGATGACATCATCATCACATTTTTTCAGGTATTTCTTGTTTTTGGGGTAGCGGGGCCCATCAAAAGTATGCCGAGTGGGTACTCGTTGGATGCGGAATTTAATTCCACATACAATGAGCTCTCTCGATTGAATTTTGAGTAAAAACACAGGGAGATATGTCGAAAATATGAACAAAAAAGTAGTTTTTTTTTCTTTCTCCAAAATTAATAAATATAATTTTATTAAGGTTAGCTGAGATTCCGCAGTGAGGATTCATGGCATCTAATGGAGAATCTGCGATTAGAAGATTTGTTGTCGATGTTTCGAACCAAGCATGGTTCATCTTCAGGACAAGGCGATGCCTAGAGATTGTACCTCTTTCATTGGTGTATTAATATAGGAATCGTCCCTTTCACTTGAGATGGCCGACAAGGTTGTCTTGTCCAAGGAAAAATCAGGGTTAATAAATTTATGATTAATATAATTTATTGTTCTTTTTATTGTTTTTTATAATCATAATTAATTTATTTTATTTAAACTTTTGGGATAATAAACTTATTAAAAATTTGTATTAAAGAATTTTTAGGATAAACTTATAAGAATTTGTATTAAAGAATTTTTTTTAAAATTATTTATTAAGGTTTTTAAAAAATTTTAATTATAGGCTTTTTTTATAAACAATGCAAACCTTTGAATAAGGTTCAATAAATTTAATTTAATCATTTTATTATTTTAATTTTAAACAATTTATGTTTAGTTTTAATAAATTATTCTAATTCTTATAAATTCTTTTAAATTCTTTTTTAAAAATAATTTATTATTATATTAGTTTAAAAATAACTTATTTTAATTTATTAAGGGAAATATAATTAAAAAATTTTAGGAGCTCAAACATTAGGTTTTTTAATTTAATTGGGAAAACTTTTTATTTTAATTAGGGCAAAAAAGTTTTTAAGGTAAATATTTTTAGGGTAAAATTAGGGAAAAATTTTGGGGAAAACATTTTTAGGGAAAGAATTTTTAGGGTGAAATTAGGGAAAGTTATTTTTAGGGAAATTTTTTAAGGAAACCATTTTAATTGTAATTTTATGGAATAAATATTTAATTATAATTTTAATTTGAGCTTTTTAAAATTGTTAGGTTTTTAATTCTTATTTAGCTTGGTTAGGTTGGGCAACCATGATCGACTAATAGACAGGCCATCATCTCTGTTCAAGCATTTAGGGTTTTTTACTATCTCTATAGCTTCTCTAATTCTCCTCTTTGAACAGTTGTCAACTTGTGCTAACACCTGCATATCCTCGATTTTAATAGGGTGTTTTGTGTTATGCGAGTGTTCCGCTAAGGCTGACTTGTGGGTTCTATTGAGACGAATATCTGCACAGTGTTCTTTAACCCTAGTTCGGATGGACCGTCCTGTTTCGCCAATGTAGGCTTTCCCACACTCACAAGGAATGAGGTAAACCCCCTTTTTAAGACTTGGGTCAACAGGATCTTTTACAGACCTAAGTAACTTCCTAATGTTGTTAGGTGGGGAAAACACTGATTCAATATTCTTCTTTTTTAGGTGTTTGGCAATTTTGTTTGTAGTCCCTTGAATGTAGGGGAGGAATGCCTTATGATCCCCTACTTTCTTCTCTTTAGAAGAAACCTTAGGTCAGTTTTCCTGGGTTTTTGTGGCTCTTTCAAGGAGGCCCATTTTGAGTTGAAATTTCCTCTAATGTGACATCATCCTAGAGAAATATGGCAATTGGTGAAAATCAGGAAATTGACTAAGTATGGATAAATAGTCAAAACTAGTCTAAGAGGGTCTAAAGAGAATTACCACCCTAAATAATGGGTTAGAATCAAATTCCAGGACACATAGGGGTCTTGTAGACTTGTGTTTTCTCTACCTGGACATGTATTCAAATTGACTTGGAAGTAGCTAAGGAAGAAGCTATGGACCTTCGAAAATAGTGTTTTAGGTAGATTGGATCAAACTAAAAAATTTGTCTAAGTGTCATAAAAAAAGGTTGGAAGACTATTTTCAAATTTCTTCTAGAGATGTGTGTGTCAGTAAGATATAAAGATGACACGATCTTGATCCTTGGTGAACTGGCTATACATCCATGAAATTAGATTCTCATTTGGTTCTTACACGAGTGAAATATCAATCTACCAAAAACAAGAGAAAAATGTTAGTTTGCATGTTGAGATTAAAATTGGCTAAGTGTTAAAGCAAAGAAATCATGTAGATCAGAAAAATCACGGTGAGATATGCATTCGATCATAGATCTGATGGTCAGGAAGCATCCTACATGAGATCCGACAGTTAAGGATCCATTCCGCAAAGGATAAGTGGAAAAGGTGAAGTTACGCAAAAGAGTATAGATAGACGGTCGAGATTGGATCCTTAGAAGATCTAAGGTCGGGAAGAGTTCCACATAAGAAAAGAGGAAAACAAAAAGAAGAATATCAAGGTTTTTATAGCTGATTTTACCACACCAGGTAGATCGCACATTTATGGCCTTCCCTGTTGCTCTGTAGACTCCTTTGAACCCATGGACTTATATTATAATTTGATGTTCCAATATCATCCCCAAAAATTGCATGTTCATACATATACGTGAATTTTAAAGCAATACTCATCTGTATACACAACTTTTGACCTCAAACCCACATACATCATGATGTGTGAAAAATGACAAATATTTTTTGAGTTTTCCTCATTTGAGTCCAAATAAATTGACTCTTGGCTTTCCAAATGACTTGAGAATGCTTGGATTCGACCCTCCATTACCTCTTTGGAGTGCTATATAAGGAACCCCTTTGATACATTGAAGGAGGAGAAATTGAAGAGCAAGAAAACTATAGTCCATTGTTGCCTCGACTTTCCTTATACTTGAGTCTGCATCCCTTTGTCCCTTGGAGCACATAGTGTTCTTCCCAATCTTTCCTTTTCTTTGTGAGATTTATATCGAGAGATGGAGGATTGAAGTGGTGGAGGCCCAGGTGGAGGACTTGGTTTCTCGAGTTCACAGAAGTGCTGATAGAGTTTGTCACTACTGTATCTCTGATTTATCAATGGAAATATCTTTTCCTATCCAATTCATGTGCATTTTGAATATGAATATTGAATCCATGGATGTATGTAATTTCTTATACATGGTTGATTATATATTCTAGAATAGCTCTAACACATTTATATATATCATGCTTTCTTTGTTTGTTGTTGTTGACAGAAAATTGTAATTGCAATTCCATTGGAAAAGATGAATAGGGATCTACTTCAACCATTCGGAATAAGGTACGATTCGATATCCCTTAGTGTTATATTTTCTTACTATTCTTGAAAATTGGGAAATATTGATTTCTAGTGTCATATTTTCTATTGTGGTACCCCCAAGCCATAGGAAGTTTCTCTCTGTAACAGAATTGGAGACTCTGTTGGGGACATTCCCTATTTTTAGTTAGGGTTTGGGGGCACAATGTGCTTGAATTTCTCTTCATTTCTCCTCGTTTCTGTGTCACATTTAGTAGTATCTTCATACATTTACACTTCCCTAGAGTGGTTTGACCTGCCTACTTTTTACCACTTTCTTCTCTATGTATGCAGGTTTTTGGCTAAAAGTCGCATACATACGCAGGTTTTTGGCTAAAAGTTACGTATACACACATGTTTTTTTCCAAAAGTCATGTATAGATGCAGGATTTTGGCTAAAAATCACGTACATATGCTACTTTTCTTTGAATAGTCGCATACATCCTCCCTTTTGGTTGAGTTTGGTGTTGTGGGAAGTTGTTGGGTGGGTTGTGAGTGTGGTTGGGTCTTTCTGGGTTTTGATGTTGTTTGTTAACAACTTCTTTTGTGACCAGAGATCGTTTTTTCGTTGATTTTTCTTTGAAAGTAGTTCTAGTTATTTATCTCCTTTTTTGTTTTTCCATTAGTGCATTAGTTTTTTTGTCTTAGTGTCTTGCTTAGCTTGTGTTTTCTACTTGCTACAGAGACTGAGGATTTTAATGAATTTTATTGCATTTTCATTCTTTTATATTGAGAATACAAAATAGTTGCATTCTTACTTGCATCTCACATATGGATTTAAGGAGGTACTTGCATTAGATTTCTTGGATGAGAGTTTTGTTTAGGATTTCATATAGGAAGGATTGCATTGACATTGAAGGAAAATTTATGCATCTCATGTAGTGGCATACCCTGTTTTTCATTTGACAAAATTTCACTTGGCATTGTTTGTTAGGTGTGCACATTTATTTCACTATTGAGTCTAAATATCATTAGTTGCAGGGCGATTTCCTTTTGATTAACTACAACCATTAAAATCAATTCTTAATTAAAATGAATTACACATTTTTCTTTTATAGGGTTCACCAATGAGATTAGGATTTAGAGTCTTGCAATAGTTCATTGTGAGTCAATTCTCCAAGACTACTAAACACAAACAATTAGGTGTCTGTCTAGGTGAGAGGGAGAAATCCTTGGTATAATTAGTGTTTCTCAAGAAGCTCCTCTTACACAGGATTCAAGCATGAGGAAGCATGCAGGATTGTGATTGGGATAGTCCTTGGTCACTTTCTATGAGCGCCAGAGATATTTCAAGGATTGTATTCTATCTGGGGGTTATTTTGAGTTTCGGGCTTTGATATCCTCCCCATACGGTCAATCCTGCCTTTGACCATCCACCTGAGCATTGATTATATTGGGGTGATTTTAGTTTCCTTACCTAGGTATCATAGGGGGTACTTGCAGAGGTTATTCTGTGAGAGTCTTTGCCAAGTAGGGGCCAAAAAGCACAGTGGATTTACGCATTGAAGCTAAGGGAGACTATAATTAGTTACACACCTCCACTTGTAGTGTGTGGGAGTCTCGATCCTCTCTTAGGAGAGACATACCTGCTACATTCAGGAGCTCACATATCCTCCCCATGGCTTTCTTTCTTTCTAGTTGTATATTTTCTTAGGAGTATGTTCTTTGTACGCTAGTTGGATTTAGGGATCGCGGTTACTTGGGTATATTTATGTTCTCTTGAGTTTGGTTCCTTTAATGTTTGGCATGCCTGATATCACTACTAGTATCCTATCACCCACTCCAGGTCCTAGTGCGGACCTTGGTGTTGGACTAGGGGGCACCAAATCCCCTTACCTTGTTCATAGATTTGGGATTGGTCATATCACACCATTTGTCTAGTCTTAAAACTAGTGTTCACCCTCACGGGGGTGGTAGTGGATACGTGAACATTGGGTATAAACCGTACATTCCTTCTTATGTCCCATCGTCCACCATGTTGTTTCCTTTGAATGCAGTTGTCATGATTAATCCTCCCTATATCCTATAGTTTGGACTCTTTACTGACCATTTCCAGCTATTTTGGAATAATATTGTTGTCATGTAGGGTGCATTTTTTGTACACTCTCTCTAATCCTTTGACCCATTCGTTCCCATGATAGGTATAATGTCAAACTGGCATATAGGTTAGTATTTCACATCTACCTATATTTTGCATGACCTTATGACCATTTAATTTTAACCTTAGGTACGAACCCATTTCACGATATAACAAAACCTTATTGCTGCTGCTAGAAGTGGTATTGTGTTAATGGTAGAGCTTTCCTATACATGGGTGCCTTAGTTAGATCCTTTTTTACATTTTGTACCCATGCTCATTTTCCTCCTTTAGGTTGTGGGAGTCCATTTTTAGTCCCACCATGTCCTTGACCAAGAGCTTCATACTCCTCTTGAACTTTATGTTGGATTTTCCCCAAGGTGATTCCCTTGTATATATCAAGTTGTAATTGCATTTCATGAGTTTTTCTTTCCTTATTGAGCTTTATTCTAGCTCCATGCCTCAGATTTATAAGCCATATATCCGAGTTTGTCTCATGTCCAGCAAAGTACAACCTTTTTATATATCCTTTGTAGCTTGATCACCCCTTTACTGGGAGGAGACCTTCCCCCAAGTGTCGTTATCCTGCACATGTTTCCTTGTATTGAGCATAGGTATGTTCCCCTTCTTGGAACTAGATTTCTTGTCCCTAAAATTGTTGATGTCTTTTTAACTATTCACTTGTATATTTTATGTATTGTACCCCGATGTTCCTATCAGGAAGTATCTGTAATGTAATTGAGTCATGTCATACCCCGATGTTCCTATCGGGAGAATAAATAATGTAAACAAGTCATGTCAAGTCATAGAGGGTAACCCTCCTTATTGTTCAAGGGTTAAAGTCCCCACAATTTCGGGGCACTAGGGTTATTAGAATCTCCTAGAGAAGTCGACCCTAGGTGAGTTAATGTAAGTCGGGTCATCAGTACCCTAGTTGTGGTTACTCAAGACTACATAACTGAGTTAGTATTACTCGATCCTACATAACAGAGTCAAATATTAAGTGAACAAAAGAATATAAATAGAGAGTGAGACTCTCTATTTATCACACACACACTCACTCAACTGGGGTGCATGAGTGAGAGAGGAAGTGCTCACTCAAGTGAGAGAGAGAACAACTATTGGAGATCATCTTTCTATATTTGGGTCTTACTGCTACCATTGGTGCTCATTCTATCTCTGAGGAAGTTGTGGGATTTTATCCTTTATGGTTTCCCAGAGGAAAATTCTTTATGTCTCTTGTCTCTTGTGATTATTGATGTGCATGTTATTCTCTCAAATAAGATCCTAAGATCTTATTGCTTAAATGATAAAAATATAACATGGTATCAGAGCTAACCTAAGAAGACAATGCTATGTAGCTGCAGAAGATATGGCTTCTTAATTTTTGGGTCACTCTCCATAATCCATCAGCAAAAGGAGGATAGGCTAACTCTCCATTGAAGGGTGCATCTTTCTGTCAAAGCAGAATTTGATTCTGAGCATTTTTAGTTTTTGTTGTGGGAAATTAGGGATTTTTACAAAAGAGGAATTTTTGAGTGAGCCTAGCATAGGATTAATCTTCTCATCAAAATAAAATTTTAGAGATGAAGGTCGATATTTTTGGTTGGGTAAAACTACGGGAAAGTCAAACCCTAGTTTGACCCCAGGCCTGAAAAACCCTAAAATACTAAAACTTGTAGTTTTGGTACATTTGATATATCTCAGGATTGAAGAAGTTTTAGGTGCCAAAAATTTCACATGTCACAGATAAAATCCTGTTGTACATTTTGTAAAAATTTCAGCCTCATATTCGCTATATTCTGGGAGATATGTTTCCTCCAAATCAGGGTTCTAGCCTCTTCCAAGATTCGTCACTAAACAAGACACTTAGGGAGAATTCTCGGGATACAAATATCCAAATGAAATTTCATAAGATGTTCTAGAGAGGGAATGGAATTTACATTTTGTGGTAAAATTTTCAGACCCATAAGGTGAAATAGTGACACGTATCAATCCGTACAACTTAGCTATGTTGAACAGTCCTCAAACATGTCACCGTGGGAAAGCACTCATAAGACCCAATTGGTGAAACCAATTTTGGTAAAACCTATGGTGCTAGAAAGAGGATATATGGGGTGACCTCAGTACAACATTTTAGACATAGAAGAGCGATAATTTCATAGATACCGCAAAAATGGTATCAGGAATTTCTGTAGAAGAAATTGGTAAACTAGGGCTTCCTATTCTGGGATATTCCCTCCACTCTTTTCATCAAAGGAGTACATTGGATAGCTCACCTTGAAGAGATCTATAATTATATCCAATCAGATATAAAATATTCCAAGTTTTGAAAATTAGGGTTTCTTTGACACATCCTAGATCAGCCAGCTTCGGAACCAGGATGGACACCTCAAATCGGTAAGATCTAATATTTTTCTATTTACATTTGAGGTTCTCATTTCAAAATGACTAATCACACCAGCTTGATAACAAGCTTGGTGAAACTGACAACTTCCAAGCATGGAAGTATTGGATCTCACTGGTTCTTAAAGAAAATGAAATTGGACACCTACATAAGTGGAAAGGTTCCAGTTCCAGAGGGATATGAGGCTAAAAGCCTTACACAAGAAGAAATTGGTCAAGACCAAGAATTCCATTGCTGATTTAACCAAGGATCACCTTATACCACAAGTGTATTCCCTAAATACACCTAAAGAGATGTGTTGATTCCTTGACCAATCTATTTGAAGGGAAGAACATAAATCGAAAGATGACTTCGATAAATCAGTTGAAGAATGTGGAGAATGCAGAGACCATACAGTCATACTTTACAAGGGTCTCTCAAATCAAAGAACAACTTGAAGTAGTAGAAGAATAAGTGGAGAATGTAGAATTTGTGATAACCACCTCGAATGGCCTCTCAGGATCATGGGATTCATTCATTCGATGAATGAGTGCCAGAAGGAAGTGATTACTTTCAGAAGAATCTAGGAAGAGCACACACAAGATGAAGCTCAACCCATAATAAGAGAAGATGGGAGAAACTGAAGATCAAGTGCTCATGATTTAAAGAAGATCCCTTAAGCGATGGGGAATATGAAGAACTCAATTCTTGAAGAACCTCTTATCCATCTTAAGCATTTGGATAAGAAATGATGCTATTATGAATAAAGAAGATGATGAAGCTGAAAGAATGAGTCTACCCATGAAACAAATAAAGATAAATATTCAATTGTCATTTCATGATATTGTTTTGTTATGTATTTGTCTATATTCAGTTGATGTGTTATGCATGATAAGAATGTTTGCATTAATGAAAGTATACTACTAATATGCATGCGATGGGTAACTAGCCCATGGTGCTATACAACTCTCCATTGCTACTTATCTAGGATGAAACTTCTTTGCTGACATATTGAATTAGTGCACAATATCAATGTTGTCCCGGTAGAGATGGAAGGAATTTAGAAATATTCCGTAAGAAACGGATGAATGTTGTACTGGCTAAAATAGTTGCATGATTATATCTTAATGCAAAATATTATGAATATACCTTATGAAATGTTTCTAAGCGTACAAATAATGCATTTAACTTGTAGGAAAGATCGTGTACAATCACCTGCAAGAAAAGAAGGATGAGACTTGTTCCGATGAACAAGTGATGACAGTTCAAGAAAGAATCCAAGATGAAGAATAATATGAAAATACTTTCAAAGAAAGAAAGAGGCCTCTGAGACACTCTAGTTATGTGACACTGTTGAGTGACATCATTGATGCAGAATGTTTTAGCTATGAAGAAGTAGCCAAGAAGAAAGGGAAGGAGAATACCATCCCAAGAAGAATGATGTCTAGGATGTAGTATCGAGACCTGAAGGGAAGTCTGTAATGTATTCCATATGGATCTACAAGATCCATCATGTAGTAGATGGAAACATTGCATGATACAAGGAAATATTCGTAGCATGAGGCTTCTCATGGAAAGAAGGCATCAACTACGAAGAGACATTTGCAACCATTGGAAGTTAAGACACATGACAGGTAGAATCATGTGTGCAAATTAAAGAAGGCCTTGTACGAGCTCAGAAGGCACCCATGGGATAACACATACATGAGGAGCTTGAATATCACCTATAGTGATGAATATCTTAACCTTTGCTACAAGGTTGAATATGAAATCCTATAGAGGATGACAATATCACAAATGGGTGCGAGAAGAACGATTTCAAGATAGAGTATATTGGTATCTAGTGACCCTAGATGGATACATAGAATAATAGTAGTAGAGGAAGCTACTTGTCATTCCAGTACAGGATACATAGAGTATGAAAGACAGAGGGAGTATGATGCTCTGCTTCAGAGGGAGTCACTGTAGAAGATCCTGAGGTTCGACATGATACAACAAGATGGACAGCTTATTGATGGCTCTAGGATTTACTGAGAGTAAAGCAGATTCAAACCTTTCCTTCAAGGTTGAAGGTGGAAGACCAGTGATGCTTCCTGTTATATGTCGATGACCTGTTCCTGACAAAAAAGAGGAACTCATTAAAGTTACAAGAAGGAGACTTGCTGCCGAGTTCAAGATGAAGGACTTGGATATGATGCACTACTTTCTAGGAATGGAGGTGTAGTAGAATGTGGATGGAATCTCCCTGGGACAAGGGAAGTATGCAGTGGATATCCTCAAGAATTTTAGGATGATGGACTGCAAGGCCATGACCACACATGTGGCATCAAACCTGAAGCTATTGAGAGTTTCTTCATCAAAGTTGGTTGATGCCATGATGTATCATCAGATGATTTGTTTCTTGATGTACCTGATGAATATGAGACGATATATTTTATTTGTTGTGAACACATTGAGACATGTTCACTTGATTGTTGCAAAGCATAGTTTGAGGTACCTGAAGGGTACAATTGAGTATGGGCTCAAGTATGATGTGAAATAGAAGATTAACCTAGAAGCTTATGAGGATTCAGATTGGGCAAGAAATTCCATTGATAGGAAGAGCACTTTGGGGTGCTGCTTCAATATGAGATCAGATGTGATCTCTTGGTGTAGCAGAAAGCAGTCTTGCGTGGCGCTAAGTACAAGAGAGGAAAATATGTTGCCACTTGATTGAATATTTGGGAGAGAGGAGTAGTGAAGCTCAAGCATGTGATAGAGATCGATATCTCTCGAAAGAGGGAGTTCTATCACAGCCGATGAGATAGGTTTTCTGAGCATAAAATCCTGGTGAATCTCATAGGTGGCCCAGATGTAAAATGGTCATGTAGGTTGTCATTGGATGTAATCGGTCTTGGCGAAGCTCACATGTTATCCTTGGACGTAATCATCCCTGATGCGATTCTATTCTAGAAATGGCTAGAGTGAAGTTTGAGTACTTCAAGGGAAGAAGCTTAGTGTTCTCCAGATTGAGGTTCCTTCCAAGGGGAAGTGATGAGTCTATGAGCCCTTTCTAACATGGTGGCAGGATTTTTTCCTTGCATGGTAATATATAAGTGTTGAGCCCTTTTGACATGGATGTAGGATTGGTTCTTGCCATGGTAAGATGTAAGTGTAGAGCCCTTTTGACATGAATGCTAGATTGGTTTCCTCTCATGGTCAGATGTAAGTGTAGATCCCTTATGACATGAACACTGGATTGGTTCCTCTCATGGTCAGATGTAAGTGTAGAGACCTTTTGACATGCATGCTGGATTGGTTCCTCTCATGGTCAGATGTAAGTATAGAGCCCTTCTGACATGAATGCTAGATTGGTTCCTCTCATGGTCATATGTGAGTGCTGGTCCTTTCTCACATGGATGCAGGATGTGTTCCTCCCACAGTCATATGTTAGTGTTGGGTGTGCCTTTCTGACATGTGTGTTGGATGTATTCCTCCAATGGTTAGATGTAAGTGCTGGGTAGTCCTTTCTGACACTGATGTTGGATGTGTTCCTTCCATGGTCAAATAAAAGTGCTGAAGAAGATGAATGCCTACATGGAGGCTAAGCCTACAACCACCATTTAAAAGGGCTGGATCTGTAGAACTTCCTGTGACGAGTAGAATTGAGAGATAGCACCAGTTGATCGAGATAGTGGAAGCAGTGCTGATCCAACTTTGATGATGATCCCGTGATGATCCAACTTTGATGATGATCTAGTGATGATCCAACTTTTATGATGATCCAGAGAAGAAGACTTGTGATGATGAATTGTGTCAAGAGAATACCTTCCTAGTTAAAAGGGAGTGTTGATGTATTTGTAACTTCAGAATGTATTCACTTCTATATTTTATGTATTGTACCCCAATGTTCATATCGGGAAGTATTTGTAATGTAATCGAGTCATGTCATACCTCGATGTTCCTATCGAGAGTATCAATAATGTAAATAGGTCATGTAAAATCATAGAGGGTAACCCTCCTTATTTTTCAAGGGTTAAAGTCCCCATAGTTTTAGGGAACTAGGGTTTTTAGACTCTCCTAAAGAAGTCAGCCCTAGGTGAATTAATGTAAGTTGGGTCATTAGTACCCTAGTTGTGGTTACTCAAGCCTACATAAAAGAGTCAAATATTAAGTGAACAAAAAAATATAAATAGAGAGTGAGACTCTCTATTTATCACACACACACTCACTCAACTGGGGCGCATGAGTGAGAGAGGAAGTGCTTACACAAGTGAGTGAGAGAAAAAATGTTGGATATCATCTTTCTGTCTTTGGGTTTTACTGCTGCCATCGGTGCTCATTCTATCTCTGAGGAAGTTGTGGGGTTTTATCCTTTATGGTTTTCCCAAGGAAAATTCTTTATCTCTTGTCTCTTGTGATTATTGTTGTGCATGTTATTCTCTCAGATAATATCCTAAGATCATATTTCTTAAATGAAAAAATATAATAGAAACTTGTCTCTCATAGCTATGTACTATAAAGCACTTTTATTCTTTTTCAAGATTTTCAAAATATCTGAAAAAGTCCAAAAAAATAAAAAAATATAAAAAGTCGGATGGGAAATGATGTTATCTTTGGAAGAAGTTGAGTCATTTCACCTTCGAACATAGCATTGTATATCACATCTATTGGTTGGGTTTTTAGTTTGACTTTAGGATTTGTACTCGTTACTCTAATTTTATCTCCACCGACTGGTTATGCTTCCATTCCCCATGGAGCCTCTGTTGATGCCTCCTATGTCATAGAGATTTCCCAGTTTGAATATAGAGTCCATGTTTCCTACCTTTAGTCACCATTTTCCTTATTCTCTTGTTCTAAGGAAGTTGAAGCCTGAGTCCGCCATTCCTCAGCTATCTTGACTTTTCATGGTGGTCATTCCCGGTACTATTGCTGGTTCGTGCACATCTTGTTCATTGAGTTCTTACACATTATACATCGTTGCTGAGTACTTTGTGTTATTTGATTGGGGATTCCTTAATTCCCTCCTTCCAGTGGATTCCATTCCATTGACATCAGGTCAATTATTCTGGAATAGGAATCTAGAGTCATTTGAGTGCCTTGAGACTTACAGTCGTCAGTGGTAGGTTCTCTCACCATTGACAGTTTTTGGGAATACATCAATGTCCCTTGATTGATGGATTATTCCAAGTGTTCAACCTCAACACATCTATTCACACTTGTTAGATTGCACTATGTACCTTGATTCCCATTTTCATTATCGGTGGTTTATCTTGCGTTTGTTAATGGTATACATCAATGACCGGTAATCAGACGATGGACTATTATGTTCAACCTCGAAACATCTAGTCGCATAGTAGGACATGTACTCGTAGTGGTTTGCGTAGAAGACCTTCAAGCTTGGTGGCATTCCATATATGCTACCTCCTTGATCGTGCCACTATTCATGAGCTTTCAACTCTCGTGATCATGATTCCAATCTTTCTAGTGTATATCAGATATATTCATACATTATGGAGATCTTGATCCACTGTATATTGTATGTAGCGATGACCACACATGACACTTTGTATATCATACCTATTCATGGCCATTGTACTCTTATGTATCCAGGACTGCTACATGTATTTGCAGTCACATGCAAAGATTTATCATTGTATTGTACCAATGGGTGGCTGATTCTTCCACCTGGGTCATCATTACTCCACTTTCGAGATGGATTTTATAATGTATTTCGGCCATCATGTTACCCCTCTGACCTCACACATTAGGGGGAATTTATTATAGATGATTTTATCACACTAGGTAGATCATGCATTTATGGCCTTCCTTGTCCCTCTGCAGACTCCTTAGACCTCATGAACTTATATTATACTTTGATGTTCCAAGACCATCCCCAAAAATTGTCTGTTTATACATATACGTGACTTTTAAAGCAATGCCCGTGTGTATACGTAGCTTTTGACCTCAAACCTGCATACATCGAGATGTTTACAAAACAAAAAATATTTTTGTATTTTTCCTCATTTTAGTCTGAATAACTTGACTCTTGGCCCTCCAAATTCCTTGAGAATGCTTAGATTTGACCCTCCGTTACTTCTTTGGAGTGCTATATAAGAAACCCCTTGGATACATTGAAGGAGGAGAAATTGAAGAGAAAGAAAACTATAGTCTGTTGTTGCCTCAGTTTTGCTTATACTTGAGTCTACATCCCTTTGCCCCTTGCAGAACATAGTATTCTTCCCAAGCTTTCCTTTTCTTTGTGATCTTGCTATCGAGAGATGGAGGATTGAAGTAATGGAGGCCTAGGTGGTGGAACCAGTTTCTCCGGTTCGCAGCAGTGCCAGCAGAGTTTGTCACTATTGTATCTTTAATTTATCAATAGGAATATATTTTCCTATCCAATTCATGTGCATTTTGAATATGAATATTTAATCCATTGATGTATTTAATTGCTTATACATGGTTGATTATATATGCTAGAATAGATCTAACACATTTCTATATATCATGCTTGCTTTATTTGTTGTTGTTGAGAGCAAATTGTAATTTCAATCGCATTGGAAAAGCTCAATGGGGATCTACTTCAACCGTCTGGAATACAGTACAATTCGATATCCATTAGTGTTATACTTGCTTACTGTTCTTGCATATTGGGAAAGATTGATTTTTGGTGTCATATTGTCTGTTGTGGTACCCCCAAGCCATATAAAGTTTATCTACATAACAAAGGTCTAGGATAATATGGGTTTCCATAAATTGAAGTCCAGAAGGAGGAAAGTGGAAGGAAAAAAGAGGAAGGCACAAAATCGCAAAAAGAATGTGGGAAATTTCACAGTTCCACATTCCGCATCTCGTGATTCGAAAGAGTGATGGAAAAAAATACTTCCATGAAAAATCGACGATGCAGAAAGGTTAGTGCAGAAAATGGAGGATGGAGAATCACAAAAGGAATGTGGGAAATTCCATAGTTCCGCATTCAAAATCCCACGATATGGAAGATTGACGGTCAGAAAGAATGCCATGAAATATTGATAGTACGGAAAGTTTAGTGCAAAAAATGAAAGGTAGAGAAGTGAGAAAGTAATGTTTGATATTTTGAGAGACCGCACTCTGCATCCCACATTTTGAAATATCAATGGCCATGAAGGAGCTCGCAGGAGATCAGTGGTGCAAAAAAATTGGGATAGAAAGATTAGTGTGGAAGCAGAAATATCGAAATCACATTGTGGAAAAGTCACAAACCCGCGTTTCGGTATCCACTTCTTATAAAAGATCAATGGTCACAAAGAAGTTGACAAGAGATCAATGGTGTGGAATGATTGAGGCAAAAATCTAAGTGTGGAAAGACATTTTGAGAAATGTCATGGTTCGGCAATCAGCATACCGCATCCCATATCGAATCTATGGCCAGGAAAAAGTCCAAGAAAAAGATCGGCAACTGAATATGTGTGGGGAAATATGATTCCGTAAAATTATTTTGAAATCTAATAGTGTGGAAAGGAATTTTTTGGATCTACAGTCAGGAAGAATCTCGATATCAAATCAACGACTCAGGGTGATTTTGGAAATAGGGACTGTTGAAGAACGCAAATGAAAAGGTTAAACTGTAAATTGATTAATGGGAGTTTAGGGAATGTTTGCAGGGAGCCAACAGAGGAGAAGATAGCATGAGGAATCCTATAGGGAAGAAAGAGAATCACGTAGAGGACATGAGGAAGCTCGCCACATGTAAATGGAAGGTAAGCCAACGTAAGGAAATCTACAGGGAGCCTGCAGAGTAAGAGATATCGTAGATCTAAATATGGTTTGTCAATTAAGTAATTGATTAAAGACATTTAAACTAATAAATAGAATTAAGAATTAGCAACAAAGAAATGAAATATCATTTTGGTTTGGAAAAGTTGTGTTTGTCCATATTGAAGAGGCATGAATAGATTTGAAAAGGTATGTTGCTGTATCGATATTGAGAAGAAGTATTTAAGCAGAATATTAAAGTAGAAGAAGGCTGTCTTTGTCATTATATATGGAGAGGAAGCATAAGACATAGACCAATGAAGAGTGACAAAAGAAAGTGTTTTTAAGAGATTTGGACGTTTAAAAATATCAAATTAGGGTGGTAGGGTGATGCTAGGTCAGGGTACATGCCTGCAAGGAGGTCTTAGCCTCCTCCTAGTAGTGGCTGCAGAATCAGGGTACTAGTGTATCCTTGTTTGTAGGTGCAAACATAATCCAAGGTGTGGGTACATCCTTCAGTAATGGCCAAGAAACTTGGGTATTGTGGTCTCTAGCAAGTGGGTGCTTGCAAATAACTATTATATATTATAAAAACAAAGTTTTTCAGATAATAGAAATGAATTGGTGGTTTAACCTATTGGGTTCCATGATAAATCCTTGTGTCCAATTTTTTTTTTTACATTTTCTAAAATAAAATAAATTGTGTGTAAATTTCAGTCACTGATTCANCTTTTCCTTATCTATGGAGTGAATGCACCCCTCTATGATACATTTATGGGGTATTTATTTCATTTCCCTATTTTAAGGAGACTAGGTTCTCCCTCTAGAGGATTTGGTCAATTTTCTCAATATTGGTCCAAAACCAAGCCACTAAACCACCTCTAGTTCCCTCATGATGGTTACTTTCACACTTGTTGACTAGCCTAACTTGATTTTGGTCCCCATAATTCATTTAAACCCATTATGACAACCTTTGGTGCCTCATGTTCATTGAACCTCATTATGGAAAAATCTAGGGTTTACACTTGGAACAATGTCATAGATTGGGGGAATTATTCAAGATAAGACAACGTTAATGTGATCTACTCAACTCTCCACTGAGCCTCTCGATTTTTTCTCTTGAGAGAACCTATACATTGTAATAATATCAGTTAATAGGATACAATGGAATATCAATCCACTTCGGTGTTTTATTCTTGTTTCCCAATTAATATTCGTTTCATATTTATTCTATTTTTGTGTCTTTCTCTTTGGTAAATTCTAAGTGAAGCATGCTCTATTGAATCTAGATTTAGGATTGGATATGCACATGGATCAGAAATTGTGTTTTGTTATTGTGCAATCCAAATTTTACATGGTATCAGAGCCTATGGGGTTCTAGTCTTGCTTCCAAAATAAATTTCCAAATTTTGTTTGCAGGTTCATACAATAGCTTCATGGATTTGATTTCTAATGAAGCTATTCAAAATGAAGAAGAAGAAGTAGATATAGATTTAGAAAATTATCCAACTCAAGTTTCTTCCTCTCTTTTCCAAGAAGGTATTTTTCATGAATATAACATATGAGTTTCTACCATCAATATTGTTGAAGAGTTATCTCAATTCCATTAATTTCTCCTCTATCCCTTCTCTTACAAATGATGAAGATAGGTTGCTAATTAGTGATCATAGTGAGCCTTATATAGAACATGGTTTATCTTCACATGAGAGTATTGGTTTGAATGATGGCCAAGGAAAAGTTTGGAAGTCAAGTGAAGATCTCTCATTGCTTCACACTCTTTTTCTTCCCATGTATTCCTACACCATGACTAGTAGGATTGCTTCAAGTTCATTTGAATATGGAGAAGCCTTAGACATCACAATGGCACATTTGGGACTCTTGTTCCACCTTCTTTGAGCTAATTACAACCTTCTTTCAAAGTTGATTCTTCAAGAGCATTTTGATTCGCTTGGGGTCACTTATTCTCAAGCACATCAAGACTCTTTTGGACATGGCACCCTGGTGGTTCAAAGTTCAAGTCTGAAGAGTAACCTTCACTTTCCTATCAGTGCATTTGAGTTATTCTACATGGTCCCAGGATTCATCATGCAGTTGTACACATTGCTAAGTTGGTTGAGAACATTCCACTTCTTCCCAAGAAGAATATTCCTCTAGACATAGTCATTTAGTTTGGAGTGTATACATATTTTGGTTTCTCTTTCATGTCCTTTTTTTAGGGAGGATTTTCCCCATGCGGTTTTTCCTCTTTCCTCAATTCATATGGATCAATAATGAAAAGGCTGACCATAAGCCTTGTTGCTTGGGCCCTCAATAATCACTCACAAATAATTTTTCTTAAGGGGGGGTGTTGGAACATATTTCCCAACTAGGCCTTGGTTAATAATATTTACATAAGGCTCCAAGTGTTTAGTGTAAGTTGTTCCATGTGAAAATGGTTCTAGTTCCTAGTCTAGTGTCTTGGACCAAAAGTGTGTCCACATTTGACCCACTTACATTAGAGGTTATGCCATAAAATCTTGTTTTTCCACTTACCCACTCTTTTCCTTTTTCTATGGATTCAATGCACCCCTCTATGCTACATTTATGGGGTAGTTATTGAATTTCCTTGTTTTACAGAAAATAGGTGCTCCCTCTTGAGGATTTGGTTAATTTGCTCATTAATAGTCCAAAACCAAGCCTAGTCTAACCTACTGGTTCCCATGATTCATTGAACCTCATTATGACACCACCTTTTCTCCCCCATGTTCATTGAACCTAATTATGGCACAATATAGGGTTTACACTTGGAACAATGTCATATATTGGGGAATTAGTCAAGATAATCCATCATTAAGGTGAGATACTCAACTCTTCACTAAGCCTCTCGATTTTGTCTCTTAAGAGAAACTATATATTGTACTCATATTAGTGAATAAGATACAATGGAAGATCAATCCAATTGAGTGTTTTACTCTAGTGCTACTCAATATTTTCTATATATTTCTTCTATTTTCATGTATTTACCTTTGGTAAGTTATAAGCGAATCATGTTCTTTTGAATCTATATCTAGGATTGGATATGCACATGACTCAAAAATTTTGTTGTGATGTTGTGCAATCCAGATTTTATAGTTTTGGTTGTTATAATGTTTATTTCCTCTACCGTTCTTCTTTGTATAATGCTTCTTTCTTATGCGACTAAGATTTTGTCCAAACTTACATATTCCTATAACCAATGTTATTCACTTAGAAAACATTCCTTCCCCATAATTGCATGTGGATTTGTCTTCTAGATGTTGATCTTCTACTGAAGACACCCATTGTGATACAAATTGTTGGATTTATGTCATTACTACGAGGGAGGGTGAATTAGTAATTGCGCATATATGTGTATTATATATATATATATATANTTGTTGGCACCGACTTGCAATGAGTTTAATCTCCCTGAGCACCAACTCATGAACTTTATGAACCTACCTAAACATATTTTTTTGACTTTTCAAACTATGACTTGTGGAAATCAAGATTCAACCTCTGGATAACTATGATCTTCGATTGTGGAAACCCCTAATTCCTAATTATATTCTACAGCTCCAACTAGAAGGAGGATCCAACCCTCTATCTTTTATCTGCTCCAACATAAAGGATATTATAACACACTGATGTTATTTTCCAGCACCAACTGGAAGGAGGCTATGACCCCCTTTTCCTTTCCCTTTCCAATCTCCCTGATATGAAATAAAAATGTATTGAATAACTATAATATGCAAATACCTTATATTTAATGAATGTCTTCACAATACGCAACTACTGTAACTTCTTTTGTGTGTATCTTTTTTTTGAATATCTTCATCAAGATAAGTAGTTTCCAAAAATATGATGTGTGATAATCATTGCGATCTGTGTCTCTTCTATGGTTTTGTGATCTATGTCTTTATGATTGTAGAAATTTAGGCCTGCAGTAGATTAATTTCACCCACAACAATTAACAATTGATCATGCAAAATTACCAACAATGGAGACTGAATATGGAGCTGTAACACAAAATTATA
>LPNX010445434.1:391750-520875 GCA_001517045.1 Pseudotsuga menziesii
GACTTGTCGAATGAGGAGAAGGCCTCCTTAGTCGAAACCATGTGTCTTGAAGCTCCAGAATCTATGATAAAACTGGGTGAGCTTGATGTGCCAGCAACTAGAGCATGAACTCTCTCTCTGTCATCAGAACTTGATCCTCCTTCTCTCTTCTTTGAGCCTTCTGGAAGGGAGATTCCATTCTTCTCCAACAATTGAGTTAACATATCTATTTGCTTTTTCATACAAGAGCTTTCAGTGTGATTTCCCTTCGAACAGTATGAGCACTTGTTCATTTCACCTTTGTTTTTCTTCTTCTAGGTATTTTTCTTGGGACCTTGTTGATCCTCTGAAGACTGCTTCTTGTCTCTTCCTTTCTCAGGTGGATTTTTAGCTTTATTTTTTCTTTTTGAATCCACCCTCGAATCTCCAGCAACCAGAGCTTGGTCTTTGGAAGGTTTGATGGTGCCCATCATCACCAGCTTGTCTTGTTCTTGTGTGAGAGATTCCATGAAATCTGCAAGGCTAGGCATCTTCCAGGTTTGAGCTGTGAGTTTTGTGGCATAGAAGGTCGAAACAAAGACTGAGTAGTCAGGACCTAGCTTCGAGAGGATGGACAATACGAGCTGTTCATCTTTCTTTTCAATACCACACTGTTTCAGTTGCAAAACTAGTGCTTTGAACTTGGAGAAATATAGCTGCAGGGATTCAAAATTACTGGGACTCAGGGAGATCAGCTCATTTTCGATCTGGTGTCCCCTCATCTCATCTGTCTTTCCAAAGAGTTCAGAAAGTTTCTCCCATACTTGATCCGGTGAAGTCAATCCATCGAGATGGAAAAGGAGGTCTCAGGAAATAGTGAGACATAGGAGGCCATAGGCCTCATCTCTCCGATTGTGCCATTTGATCTTCTCTGCAGCAGCATTGGGCTCTGCTTCTGTAGCCATAGTCACCCTGTAGAGGCCTTTCGCTCTCAACAAGATCTCCATCTCTGCTTTCCATTTAAAAAAGTTGAAGGGAGTGAGGATAGTTTTCTGTGAATCCATAGCTTTAGAAAAACTGTCCCGGCTGTCAGTAGAAGGCTCACAGTCTTGATGTCGAACCTGCAAAACAATTTTTGGAGGAGAGTAACAACCTACAATGGATCTGATACCATGTAGAAATTCAGGCCTGCAGTAGATTAATTTCACCCACAACAATTAACAATTGATCATGCAAAATTATCAACAATGGAGACTGAATATGGAGCTGTAACACAAAATTATATTAATTGAGTGTACAATAGCCAACCCTGTAATAACATAGGCTTCTGAATATATAGAATACATGAGCAAATCGAATGCATAAGGAAGCATCCAAATCTAGCATAAAGTAGGCTTACCCAAAATAGGCAAATCCCCCATAGGTGTAAAAAGATGATCCCAAATCTATCAAGGACCCTACGAATTAGCAAGGGAGGATAGGCAAGCTAAAGAGTGGTCAAATGGAAGCTCATACATGCTTTTTCATGGAGGAAAGAGTGGAGGAGGAAGAGGAAACAAAGCTGATTCACCTCACCTAGTCTTGCTTTCCTATGTGCCTTAAAACACTGAAAAAGCAGGGAATAAAGCAGAAAAAGCAGATGGGCACCTAGGAGGCCAGGAATAAAGCATATTTGATTCCTAAGGCTTTCCCAAGCGCTCCATGAGTCAATAATGGCAAGTTTGACCTCTATGGATAGGCAATTAGCAACTTGCACATGGTGGGACTCATGGACTAGGCAAATAAGACAAAAATAAATGAATTAATGTCTAAGTGGGTAAATACTATGGGTTGATGATTCTAACAATAATTAACATTGTTCTTAACTAAAATACTTGTGTTGTTCTACATTATGTTTCTATCACTAAGTAAAAACATCGCACATCATGAATATGGGTATCCTTCTATATGGTGCGCTCTTTGTTATTCATCATTTACTTATTTATGCACTTCAACTTCACCAAATAAAAAATGGTCTTTATGATCAAGCACCCGTTGATACCCCAAATAATTTCAAATATTGTCTAACCATATTGCCTTAGATATTCATTCTCCACAAGCTTACTTCACCAAATATGTCTCTTTCTCATTTATAATATTCTTGTCTCAAAAGATGTTTCCACTTGGTGAAGTTTCTTATCCTTTGATAATGCCCCACTTGTTTGTGCTTTCTTCAAGTTAATATATACGTTGACGTGTCTCTTATCACAATTCATCTTTGTGTGGTTTCGTGCACAGATGCCAACATCATCATCAAACTTTTTCTCATACGTTCATAACTAATAATTTTCTTCATAAGTCTTTGTACCATATACTATTTTCTTTGTGCGACTATTACACAAGTTTGTGTTTCGTGTTCTTCATTCATACGTCTCACACAAATTATATTTGCACATATCATCCATTTTCAATGTTCTTATTTGTGTATTGCTATTCATGCACTTGTGACCAATGCAGTGGTGGGATCATTTGGTCTCATATACATTACTGTAATTTAATGCACACATTCATATTTGTTTTATTTTATCTGAGATACACACATTTACATTATTTTATCAAACACATAGAGATTAGACATACAATATTATGAGTGCAACACTTATCATTTCTTTGTATTATTCCTTGTGACCGTACAAGTTTGACTGTAACACCCTGGTTTTGACCCCGTTTGCATTAAAAATGTATATGATGTATATATTGTAATTAATCGTGGTGTGGAGCTAAAGGAAAAATCCCCACCATCGATTTAATGTTTTATGTTCTAACGATTAAAATCATTGCTGATGGTATTTCGTGATATCCGACAACATTATAATTTTGGCATCATGTAAATATGCATTTTAATTAAAATACCTGCAACCAGCTATGTCTATGCAACATTAAAAGAGATGGGGGCATGATTTCCTAAGGATAAGGAGGGGAGAAATATTTAACCTTTGGGGCTGATGGGGAAAATCCAAATGTCAATGGGAGAACCCATCAAACAGTCAACTACCTTTCTTGTCTCATTCACCCAATCATTTAATTCTACTAGAAATTGGTTGAAGTAGTTATTGCATGGGGATGGGAGGAGTATGGGCAGGAAATTCGAATTTGGGAAAACCCATTTTTTGGGAAAATCAATTTTGACTTTTGTGGCAAGTAAACACCCAAAATGCATGCCCATTTGGATATACATCCAGGTTCTTCAGTTTTTTGTTCACGCAAGGAAGCTTGGGAGTTGTTTTTACCTCCACGATTTTGTTTGCGGTCTTTTCTCTTTCACGATTTGGGCTCCTGGGCATTTTCCTCATCATCATTCACCCACATTGGGTCTCAATCAAGCAGTTGGGAATTTGCTGAGTGTAAAATCCACGATTTTGGATTTGTTGTGTATATTTCTCCCTCACGTGGGCAGTCGTTCTTCATTTTCTGGAGGTAGAGATTTTCGTTTTTGTGATGTTATTGTGGTTGGGTTTCTTCCCCAATGATTTCTGTTGCATTTCCCCAATGGTTTCCAAGATAAAAATCATTTTTTTGTTTCCTAGCGATTTAGAGGAGAGACCGCATCCTCTTGGGTGTTGTTGGTGATTTCGTTTTTGTCCATGTTAGGGCCAAAAACGTACCTGGGATACGATTTGCTGTTAGTGGGTTTTTCTTACCCTCCTTGGCAATTAATTTTGTGGTTGAACTATTTTCCTCAACCAAAAAATGGTGTATATTTCTGTGTATGCAATTGATCTTTGGACTGTGTAGCAGTGGAAAGGAGTATGCTTGAAAAACCTAGTGTTTTGTAGGAGCCTCATAGATAGAGCTAGAGGGATGGCTCTCTTCTCTACACCCCTTGAATAGCACTAGAAGGGAAGTCATGTGTTGAGGGACTGTGTAGAAGAGAAGGGAATGATTCCTTGTGTTGTGCATGTGTGGATGTCTTAGGAGTCAAGCTAGTTCTAGTGTAGGCATCCTTAGCTCTTCAATGAGACCACTAGCTTAGCAACCAGTGCTTCCATATCCTAATAACCCGATAAACCCAACTTGTTGGCTTGTTTATGCGTTGTTGTGTACTCTTTGTCTAATAAACCAAACCGTGTTGGCTTGACTTATTTTTGACATATCCTTGGCTATGTGTTAGCCTGCTTAGTTTCCTTATTCCTTGTGGGATTCATGCCCAGCTCAGGGGTGGTAGTGTTTCTAAGAGATTAAGGAGCACACTGGCCTATGGTTGGGTGGAATGTTGCAGCAACATAGCTGGTTGCGGGGCATTCTTGTTCATAAGATAAGTATTATTGTGTTTAAATCCCTGCAATTAATTTTGATAATGAATTACAATGAACATGGTGAATTCTTGAATGTATGGTTTTGCTTCCGCTGTATGGTAATAATGTATGCATGTTTTATTTCAAAGCATTTCAACTTTTATGTGTATGTTCATGGAGCTAGTTTCTCGAGTAGATAGCAGTATCGGTAGCGTCCTATTCGTCAGTTGGAGGTTTGGTGATGTTACATTGACATTAATGACAATACATTGTTCAACAACAGTAAGAAGAACTCCTATGACATGTGGGATGCTTGGATAAATTTGTTACAAAGTAATAATTAAAACCAGAAAATGGTTTTGAGGGAGAAGTTATGGAACACTAAGATGACCAAGATTAAGAATGTCACATAATACTTGACTTGAATTTCACAAGTACATGACGAGTTGGAGGCAACTGGAGAGAAAGTGGAAGAAGCAGAGTTGGTGACAACTATCTTGAATGGTTTCTAATAGTATTGGTAGGACTTTGTACAAGCAGTTGTTTCCATAGAGAACATACTGACATGGAACATACTTTTGGATGACCTAATATAGGAGGATTTGAGACTAAGCTCCAATCACACAGGATAATAGAATGGGGATGATGAGAAAGATGTTTCCCTTTCAAATAAGGGAAAGAAGAAGAAGGGCTGAAGTAGTGGAGCCAAGTCTAAGAAGTACATGAGAAAGATGGGATTCTTTTCTTGTCAGAAGTATGGCCACTATGTACGACAGTATACCAATAAGAAGAAGGGAAGGAAGAAGGATGAGTCATAGGAGGAAGTTGTAGCATCACCTGAAGTGGAATAGTACACCAAGAAATTAGAGAGGGAGATCTACTTGGTGAGTAATATCTCAAGTAGTAGTGTTTCTGAGATCCTGGACACTAGAGAATGGTATGTGGGCAGTTGGGTAGCATGCCACATGATAGAAACATGATATATGTTCATGTAGTTGACATATATTTATAGAGATATACTTGTGGAGTATTGGTTTTCTGCCACCCATATTGTAGGAGTTGTATGTGTTCAATTCCATCTCGATTCTAATGGTTATTTGGAGGTTGGAAGAGTGGTGTTTGTTCCTGATCTGAGAAATAAATTGGTATCGCTATCATGTCTAGGGGATAATAGATATGTGTTCCTTCATTGAAATGGACATGTTATGTTATATCTCGTAGCTGAGAGAATTAATGAATCAATATAGCTAGGACTCATATATGATGGGACATACTTCATATTGGGTCATCCTATTGATGGTGTGTCTAGTGGGATGTCAGACTCAGTGGAATCTAGTGGAGAGGATTCTTTCAGCTATGTTAGGAGACTAAGTTGGTATGAGATGACTCTTGACGATGAGGGGGAGAGTGAGGAGGAATATGATTTGAGAGTGCTCTAGTGAATATATCCATCATATGATCCATGGAAGGTAGCTGAGGGACATTTAATTTTAGAGGGAGTAACCTCAAAAGTTGGAGAGAGGAGGTTGGAGATGGATCCTAGTGGATGAGTTTCCAGCAGTACATCCCTTACTAAGAGGGAGTGTTGGATTTGGTAGTTAGGAGTTAATTTTGCATCATGTGCATCGGTGCATGAATCTGAGCACATGGGGTGTCACTAAATGACATAAAGTGACTTCATTAAATAGGTTTTTAAAGTGACTTTATGAAAGTGATTTTATAATATTAAAGTGAGTTATACTTTATATTATTAAAGTGTACTTTTTTTTATTTTAGGGTTAAAGTGACTTATCAAAATATGTGATTTTTTATATTCATGATGTATGTCATCTTGAGATTAAATCAGAGCCTTAGATCTTGTGGGCCAATATCAAATATTGGCCATTGAATATGAAAACACAAAGTAGTTACCATAGCAAAATAATAAAAAGAATTTCATGAGACTCATTTGGCATAATTTCCAAAGAGAGTAATTTTGGAGAGGC
Source organism: Pseudotsuga menziesii (assembly GCA_001517045.1). Taxonomy (NCBI): domain Eukaryota; kingdom Viridiplantae; phylum Streptophyta; class Pinopsida; order Pinales; family Pinaceae; genus Pseudotsuga; species Pseudotsuga menziesii. The sequence goes on from LPNX010445434.1 coordinate 397,968, forward strand.
TTGAGTTCCAAGGGTAATCTTGGAGGGAAGTGTGATAGGCACACATCCCAAGAGAGTGTGAAGTGTTTTAGGTAAGTGAGAAGGAGTGAAGTGGTATCAGAGTAAGGGAATCGGTTTCAAGAAAAGAGGACACATTTCTAGAGCTTGATAGTAGGCATTCACTCAAGAAACTTCCCAAGATGTTTTATTGTCTATGTATCAGTGATTTGACACATGTTTTGGTGTAGAGAAGTGGCACATAATTTGAGGATTCTATAGAATTTAATGGAGGGTCGTGTAATAGAAAAAGAGGATTTTGTACAATAGAAAATTAGTTGTTGTTAGCACAAACTCTGAGGCACAATAGAATCCTATCAGTTCATACATAAATTAATGGATTTTATTCATGCAAACCAAGGTATTAAATTCTTCCACTGATGTATGTACACCGAGGTCGCACAAGGCATATTTCATGTAGGTAACTGTGTATTTTCTAGCATGCATTTCAAGGTTGAGGAAGGGAACAAAAATCAAGGTTCTGTTTCAGCTATTAAATGCTATAATTTATTATTGTTGTACATTATGAAAAATATCTCTTGAAACTCAATAAATAAATCTCTTGGTTGGTTTTCTCATTAGGGGGGTTTTCCAAGGTCTTAGACCAAAATGACTATGTCTGATTTTTATGACAACATATTGTTATGAGTTATTTCCACTATTAAAATGGGATTACTTTGTGTATATCATCTTACAATACTTGTATAATTAATTCATGATAAATGTACTTGTTTTTTCTTCTTGGAGAAGATTGATATCATTAAATAACTAAGTGTTTGACAAAAATTGTCAGTGAATTTTGTCCATAGATTTTGAAAATTTTAACACATGATATCGAGTAGGAGGAAGAACTTTAGGAATCTATCCAAATACCTTGTATTATTTATAACTCTTTAGAGATCCATTGGAACATAGGGTATATCTGCTTGAACATCTACTTATCATAATTGTGTAATTACACCATGGTATTTATTCCTTTTTTTAGAAATTTTTGAATGTTTTTAGAGTTGATTACTTTAGATGGTTTTTGTAGAATACCTTTTATTTTGATTCCCTTTCATTCTAACAAGAATCTCATGAAAAGTTCCTAAAAAATAAGATCCATTGTTCCCAATGATCCTAATACAACATAAACATCGCCCATTTGGATTGTAGTAATTGGACTATCCAATAAATACTTCCCCATAGTAAGCTTAATACTATTACACTTCCATGAAAGATTTATAGTACTACCATCAACAATAATAGTTGAAACTATAGTGTTTGATATATAGAGTAATTTAAATATTTGGATAATTAATGAAGTTTTGGATACTACTAAAATCAATAAACATTATTATATTTTTTTAATATGTATTCTTCTATCTAGAGAGTTTCAGGAGTGATAATGTCATCCAATGTATGGAAATATGTGGTTGGGATAGTTTCTTCTAGTTCTACCTCTAGATTCTTCGAGTTTAATATCATAATCCTCTTAACAATGTATCTAGAATAACTTCTTCTCTTATTCCCCTTACTATACTTGTTGTCAAAGTTTAAAAATAGTACATTTTCTCTTATTTCCTCCACTTTTTGACGTTTCAACCTTGTAGGCTATGCGAGGTTGGGGAGGGGAACATTTCCCTATCTATAGGTTCTAGTATAAACCCTTCTAGTACCCATATATTTACTTTCAACTTTAGTTACCAAACTAACAAATATATTTAATGATTTAGGTTCAAATAGATGTATCTCATGATGAAATATCGACTTATTTAAATTTTCCATAAAGAGATCCAACAAATTATACTCAGAAATGTTCTTCACTACTAAACTTTTGAAAGTTCTTAATATGCTCTATAACTAGACATTGTTTCCAAGGATTTATCAATTATATAAATAAGTTTTTTCTCTTAATATACCAATAATATACTATAATTTCATATGCAAATATAGACCAAGAGATAATAAATTCCTTTTTATGACGATAATGTCAATGCTGCAACAAAAATTGATCAAGTTCTTGACAAAAGGATGCGGTAGTTACCTTTTGTAAAGGAGACACTTGACATAGGTCAAAAAATTATTCCATCTATAACATACATTCTATGGGTGTTGGATTGATCAGTTACCATGTAGAAATGGAAGCTCCAATGCTATGAGTAAATATGCTAAGAAGCAGCACTGGAAATGGATCTTGCTACTCAGATAATTCTCACAATCATACATTGGAAAAATTGAGAGAAGAAAAGGGACTGAATCATATGAATGAAGAGATGAATATTGGAGGGTATCCTTCCATTGAATAGTGATGAATAATAGTGTACATAAATAGTACATCGTCATTGGTAAAATAGAGTTTTATTGGAGACAACACATCAAGCTCAGAAAGGTAGACCTAGTAAGTATGATAAACCTCCATAGGTGGATAAAGCACTTCCCAAATCAGTCAAGGACCTCACAAATTAGCAAAAGCATGAGTGAGTTGTCAAGAGTGATGGGAAAAATGATAATCCTGGAAAATGGAGAGAAAATAATGGAGGATGGGTTGGAAACAAAGATAGCAGTTTCCTAGTTGACTAAATTTACCTCATCCACAGAAAAGATGGATAAAAGAAGAATAAGGTAGAAACTGCAACATAGCACAACTACTAATTCTGGGATTCGTCAAGATAAAACCAACATCAAAATTAAAGCATTCATGGGGTATATATGGAAAGTGTTTACTTTGTAGTGTAAGTGGATGCCAACTATCTAGGATAGTGGGTAGGAAATTAATGAAAATTGATTAAATATTTTATCCTATGTTATGAAATGGGTTTATTATTTTCCCACATCCCACATTAAGTATGAATTTATGAGGATATATAGTTGTATATATGGCCCAGCAACAAGGCTATGTTCACCCTTTACAAGTATTCATGTTCAGAAAAGTTGAGGAAAGAGGAAAAACCACATAAGGAAGATCCTCCATCAAGAAAGGAGAAGGCACAAAATTTGAAATAATATGTGTTCAGTATGAATTTTTTTCAGTTGGATGAGCTCAATGAACTGATTCTGGTGATATACTTGATGAAGAGGCTTGTAGACTCCATGATCATGTGCTAGAGTGTAGAATATCTAAGAAAGAAGTGGAGAGACTCTTAGTATATCATCAACTGATGAAGTAGGAACATTATCTAGATGATTCTTTCTTCTAAAAAACTATGATCTGAAAACAAAATCTGAAATGTAAAATATGTCTCTGCATACTCCTTCCCAAAGAGTACAAAAATTAAGACAATTTATTACACACTCAATTCCCTCAGTAGCTGCAAAATTATGATGTGAATTACATGTCATTCTTAAAATTTGATATAGAAACTTCCCAGATATGATATGAGGATTATAAAAATATGATATATAAGAAACATTATCATATGGAACAGCAAAGACAAAGTCTTCAGTGACTCCATGAGGATATAGGGATAGACTAGAAAAACTATGAGCAGCTGGGGAAAAATGATAAGTGTAAAAATATGAATGATGAATGGACTTGAGATATGAACCATAAGTGTTTAGAACATATAAAAACATGTGTAATATCAATCCAAATATTTCTAAGTTCATGGGTAACCAACCAGTGAAAGATAGCAAAGACTTCAAACCATGTAATATAAGTAACATTACATAAGAGACCAATCAAGAATGAACTAGTGAACTTGGGATCTGTATAGTATTAGGATTATTTAGAGGTATGGTATATTTTATGGATGGTGGTATTAATTATTTCATGAAATGTATATCATCCTGAAAACATGCTTCTAAATAAGAATTCTGGAGTGAGGAATATCTGCTTAAAGACAAGTCAGTATCTAGTGAAAAATCACAATTATTGAGAGATGAATTTAGGAGACTCATAGGTGGATTATCAAATAAAGGATCTGATATTTTTTATTCTTACTTATCCAAAAAATGAATATATTTCAGATACATGAGAAAATTATTTTACTATGGAACTCAAGGCATAGTTTATATCACCTTGAAACTGTGCACTATGACAGCGTTCTGAGGAATCAACAAGATTCTCTAGGTCATCTGGAACTTCGATGTTGTGCTTCTAAAGAAGCTAAAACATGATTTACATATTATTCTTGAAAAATGACTTCTCTGAATGAATTCCCTTTCTACAATAATAACACTTGGATGTTCTCCCTTTCTTCTTAACCTTCTTCACTGAATCTTCATCGGTAGGATTCGAACTTTCATATTCAATTTTTGACTCTGGCTTCTTCTCTTTCACAATTTCTTTTCTTTGGATTTTGTATTCTTGATTCCTTGAACCATGAGAGAATGATACTTTATCTTGGAATATTTAAGAGCACCCATCTGGATCAATTTTTCTTGCTCCTTTGTTAGTGAATAAAATAAAGTACACAAAGACGACATTTTCCAATTAGAAACAACAAGCCTAGTAGCATGAAAAGTAAACACAAAAAATGTGTATTAAAGACCCAATTTATAAATAATGGAAAGGATTAATTGATCACCTTTTTTCTCAATCCCACAATGTTTGAGCATTAGAATAAGTGACTTGAGTTTGGTGAATAAACCCTTAGTATAATAAAAAATGCTTGGACTCATTGAGAATAACTCAATCTCGAACTGATGCGCTCTTAACTCATCTTGAATTCCAAAGAGAGACTCAAGTTTGTTCCATATTTGGTTTGGAGTGGTAAAACCATCTATATGAAAGAGTATATCAGGAGAAATAGAAAGGAAAAGCAATTCATAGGCTTCATCCAACCTATTATGGCACTTCACTTTCTCAATCACAACATTGGGCTCATTCTCCAAAGCTAGAGACAATTTGTATAGTCCCTTACTGCAGAATAGAATGCCAATTTTGGATTTCCATTCGTGATAGTTGAAGGGATTCAAAATAATATATTAAAGAGAATGCATACTACTGAGTCGATGTTCTCAAGAAATAACTCTCTACAATCTAGAAAATATAAAACTAGGATAAAATTTTCTAAGCTCAGATCAAGCTTTTCTTCAGATACGGTTAGGAGACTGAATGCGCTCCTCAACTTTGTAGAAATTGAGAAACCTTGCACTCTGATACCATGTTGGAATGCTCAGTTTCCATGTAGAAATGGAATCTCCAATGCTATGAGTAAATATCCTAAGAAGCAGCACTGGAAATGATTCTTGCTACTAAGATATTTCTCGCAAGCATACATAAGAAAAATAGAGAGAAGAAAAGAGACCGAATCACATGAATGAAGAGATGAATATTGGAGTGTATCATTCCATTGAATAATGATGAATAATAATTTACATAAATAGTACATCCCTCATAGGTAAAATCAATTTGTATTGGAGGCAACTCATCAAGCTCGAAAAGATAGAGTTACTAAATATGATAAACCCCCATATGTGGATAAAGCACTTCAAAAATCAGTCAAGGACCTCAAAAATTAGAAAAATCATGAGCGATTTGTCAAGAGTGATGGAAAAACATACTAATCCTGAAAAATGGAGAGAAAATCATGGAGGATGGGATGACAACAAAAGATAGAAGTTTCCTAGTTGACTAGCTTTACCTTATCCACAGAAAAGTTGGATAAACACATAATAAGGAAAAATATACAGTAAAGCGTAATTAATAATTATGGGATTCAATAAAGTGGTGAAGATCAACCCAGAATCAGAATTAAATAATTCCTGGGGTATAGATGGAAAGTGTTAACTTTGTAGTGCAAGTGGATGCCAACTATCTCGGCTAGTGGGTAGGAAATTAATCAAAATTGATTAAATATGTTATATTAAGTTATGAAGTGGGTTTATTATATTCCCATAATGGGACACTTACCATCAAAATTCATCATATATATCTTGGGAATGAAGCAGTTCCTTGGTCCCAAGTTTAACCCATGATTGTGTCGATCTTGGAGTGACGAGTGATCAAGTGACTAGGATTCAAAGTTATTGTTATATGAGTGTGATAGAATTTTCTCTTTGTGTGACTGGAACTCCATTATATTATTCCCATTATCATGTTCTTGAGGTGTTTAATTTTGGGTAATTAGGTGGCTCATATCACAAGTTCACCCACATCTTTTAAAAGTTCATTTTGATGTCTTGGTTACCCCTTTTAATGTTTGGAATTCCTCATGTTTTATTGTACTCATGATTCTCTCCCTTCTTAAAATTTTAGTTTCAAGGTTCAATACTACTAAGCTTGGAAACCCCAAAATTCCACATTGTCATGCTCATATTGTGTGATGGATAATCCTTTGGTAAGTCGAGATGTGTAGAATTTTTTTATCCACCTCTTTCTATTTTGTCCCATTAATATTTATATTTATTTTCTATTTTTTATTATCTATTACACCTTTTCAACCACCCTAAACAAATAATTCAATCAAAATTTATGGAAGCTTCAAGTTAACATACCTTTAAAACCCCTAGTTTGTAGGTTGACTAATTGATCAACCTTTATCCTAAATATATATTAAATTTTAGCACTATGAATCTATTTTTTTTCTTTGGAGTATCCTAATATGTGTTTTGTGCAACACCACATGATTGATAAAATTTTGATGTTCTAAGAGGAAGTTAGGCAGACTTTCCCAAAACTTCTTGTTTTGTCCCTTTTAGTAAATTACACTTGTACAAACTAGCACATGAACAATTTATCTGATATGCTTCCAAAAAGTTTACTAGATAGATTATGGTTTTTCTTCTTTTTATTGAAACTAGTGGCAATCAAATTGGATCTTGCAATGTTCATGTAAATTATTTTTACCTAGAATGCATGTTTTAGAATATTTTTTGGACTAGTAAAAAACATTAGCTTCAAGAAACTAGAACTCCATGTCAACTAGGACCTAACATTTTTACCACATGTACTTCACTATGTCTCATAAGGTTCCTTAAAATATCACTATCAGAAACATTCCCAATTTTCTTTGAAAGTGAAAATGGATTTGTTAACAGATGTTATGTACCAAAGTCCCAAAATAAAAATAGGAATAAACAATAACCCAATTCTTTGAGAATGAAATAAAGAGATGAATAAGAATCCCCTTTAATGGGGGCAACCTAATTTCACAATGTATTAAACACATAAGATGAGAATATCCCTAAAACTAGGAATGCTTGGTCTATATAGATATACATGGTATAGTTACAATTAAGGTCCTTCTTAACCACACAATTATAATTAAGGTTATTTCGAAACAATAAATACTATATTAATATAATAATAGAATGTAATGTGTAAATATCTAGGAATTCACACTCAATTTATAGAAAATATTATAAAAAAAAACACCATGTAGTTTTTGAATCCATTTATCCTCCAAATATATGGATATACAATGGTAATTTAATACCATGGATAAAGGATTCCTCTAATGAAATACATATACAAGTGACTAGATTCATATTGTTGAAGTAGATGACCAAAGAAACAACTCTAATCTCTTTAAAAAGTCCAATCATTCCAATGATTAATTTATACAACATAACCTCTAGGATAATCCCTCAAATATCCATAATTGAAGTATGATTTCAAGGAAGAAGGCCATACTCTTTCATGATATCATGCCAATCCTTCCAATAATGAGAGATTGAAATGCACAAATCACCCAACAGGAAGATTCCCTTCCTACTCTCTCTACGAGAAAAAAAATGGGCATCTTTCCCACAAATGTATCATGAACCTTCCAACTCTAAATGGGATGATAAGGTAAATCCAAACTAGCTTGACTACCTTCCCAGTTCTCCTAGTGTTAGTGAAACAAACCAACAATCATCTTCCAAGTAACATGGATGGTAAAAAAGATGAGGGATTTATACACCTAAAACAAATAAGGATATGAAACAGTATCACAGAGTCTAAAATTCCCCTAAAATTTACATGAATCTTTCCTTAGAAGAACCCAATGATGAATTAATACCTTCAAAGAGATAAACCCTTGAGACACTGTACCACTCACTTTGTCAATGGTATACTTCTTTGAGTGGAAACATTAATCAAACAATGCAGCCCCATTGTTTGGCATGGCATAACATTCAATGGAACCAAGGTTAACCCTCAATCTCCAACATACGTAGACCCTAGATAACATATCAAAATTCATTCAAGTTGTCAAAAGTGAGCCCTATTATGAAACAAATAAGACATATAATAAACATTAGACTCTTGAAGGATGTGAGCAACAACAACCAACTTCCCCATGAATGAAAGGTCATAATCATGATGTCAAATATGGATATTAGTATGCAACCGATACAAAGATCAATCCCTCATGGTTATTAGTGATAAATTGGATCCTAATGGAATCCCTATATATGATTCAATAACCCTAGGGAAAATATATGGCCAATAAAAAGAGATCTAGACCTACTAGCCAAAAACCAATTTTATGATCACTAACTAGGATGCACGAGGAAGAGAAAGATGTGGGTAGAAAAGAAAAGGACCCATCATTAAATTCATTTTCCTCTCTCATTGAAAGCATTCAGTCACATGCAAAGTGGTCATTAATAATCTTGGAACCATTTAGGAGAATAATACAATGAATTTCAACACAAATACATGTGATCTCCAACAAATAACCTAGAGCATATACATCTAAGAGATATAAATAAGGGGACAAAATATATTTGTAGTGAATATAATGATGCAAATAAATACCATGAGACAAGGAGCAAGTAAAAAAAATAAAACCTAAAACACTTGTGAACAAAGTATTCACCATGGGAACACTACAAGGGCCAAATCCCCCAAAAAAACATCTCAAAAATATAAGACAAATCAAATTGATCATATGATTTATTAAGATAGAGTTTGAATATTAGAGTTTTCTACTAAATTTTCCTTTTTTACTCTATATCCTCTCATGTCGAAATTATAGTGTTAATAAGTAATCTCCCTTGAACGAATCTTGTCTACCCCTTGTAACACCCTGATTTTGACCCCGTTTGCATTTAAATAATATGATGTAAATAATGATGGTGTGGAGCTAAAGGAAAAATTCCCACCATTGATTTAGTGTTTTGTTTCGGCGATTAAGATTTAAGACAATGGTGTTTTTATGCTATCTGGACATTATAAGTTTGGACATCATGTTGAATTTGCAATTTTTAATTAAAATCCTACAACCAACTATGTGAATACAACAAAAATGAGATGGAGGCATGATTTTTCCTAAGGATAAGGGGGGGATTGGAAGAGTGGGAAGAAATTCGAAATGGGTAGAGTACCCATTTCTGAAAAACCTTTTTAAAACTTTCTTGGGCAAGAAAATGCCAAAAATTCCTGCCTTTCCCTCATGCAGTCACGTTTCACCTTCCCCTCACGATTTGTATTGTGTGGAACGTTTTAGCAAGACATTCTGGCATTCCGGCAGCAAGCAAAAACGACTCTGAGTCTTGATGCTTCATGAATCTTCCTGTTTGGGAATGGATTTCCTTTTTTTATGATTTTCTTTTCTATTAGTCATTTTTCCTGAATGTGCATGCCCAGAACCATGTTTGTGTTTTTGAATTGAAGGACCAACAGAATGTTTTCGATCCTGTGATTGCAGTAGTTGGTCTAGCTCAGGAAATGCCTAGAGTTTTTTACTTGTTGTGTGTGTGTATTCCTTGGTTCTATTACGTTTTGTTAATCCCATAACTGAGATCGTTGTGTGTACATCCTCCTTTGAAATCTAAACTTATTTGGGGAATGTAATGGATTCTAGACTTCCTTGATAAACCTCATTAGAGGAAATTTGGGGTCTAAAATGGGACTTATAAGAAAACGTGCCAACAATAAGTTCTTGTGAGTTGGAATTCAAGAACCAATAGAATTCCAATAAAATGAGTCAACCATAATGGTTGAATTGACATNTCTTCATATTTTTTACATATCTCCCTATGCTTTTACTCAAATTTTGATTGGAAGAGGTCATTGGATGCGGAATCAAATTCCGCATCCAAGGAGCTCTCCTGATCTAAATTTGAGTAAAAACACATGGATATATGTCGAAAATATGAACACAAAAAGTAGTTTTTTCTTTTTTCCTCCAAAATTAATAAACATTATTTTATTATTTTAACTATTATTTTATTATTTTCCTTAGGAGGCCCATTTTAGACCTCAAAATTCCTCTAATGAGTGTGTTAAGGAAACTCACAGACCAATATAGATGGCTGGTTTTCTTCTTTACATACCTTGAATAGAAATGGAAGGGAAGGCATGGCCTAAGGGACTGTGTAGCCAAGAAGGGGATGCTTCCTTGTGTTGGGTGTGTAAATGTTTAGAATTCAGGATAGATCCGGTGTAGGTGTCCATAACTCTAGGATTGATTTCACTAGCTTAGTAGTCAGTCTTTTCACCTCCTTGGAAGCCTAGTAAACCCAACTAGAAGGATGGCTTGGCTGGTAGCCTAATAAACCCATCTATTGCCTTGGTTGTGTCTCATGTGAATTTTGGCTAAGTGTAAACCACTGTCTGTGTAATCCTGATAAACCCAACTGGAAGGTGGCTTGGCTGGTATCCTGATGAACCCATCTGTTGGTTTGGCTTTGAATTGTATGTTCTTTGGCTATGTTTAAATCACTACATGTGTAAGTCTGATAAACCCAGCTATGCTGAATTGGCTGATTTTTATTGTATCCTTGGATATCGGGAAGTCTTCTAGTGTTCCTTATTCCTTGGGGAAATCATGCCCATCTCGGGGGTGGCAGTGTTGTTGAGAGATTGAAGAGCACACTAGCCTATGGTTGGGTGGAACATTGCAGCGACATAGCTGGTTGCGGGACAATCTTCTGATAAAGATAAACATCTCTTGTGTTTCAATCCCTGCAACTGTAGTTGTTTATAAATGAATATGAATATGATAAATGCTTGAATGGAATGTATTTGATGTAGATGTATATTTCATGAATGATGTATATGGGTATGTAATTTTATTTCAATGAATTTTCTAAGTTGTTATGAATTTAGATCGGTCGGATTGGTGATCGCCTGGATGTTGGAAATCAGTTTTATACTTAGAAATTTTCATTAGCAGATCAAAATCCCATATATTTAACCTTTCCAAAACTTGTGGGATGCAGGAATGACTTATGGTAAATTTTGATTTCCGCAAATTTAATCTCCACAAAGGTCATTCCACATGCGGGATGCAGAATGTGGCATACGGGATGTGGGGTGCGAGAGTGAAATTTTGATATGTTTTCAATTCCACAAGTGAAGCTCTCTGCACCATTTATTTTCTGTGAGATGATTCTCCATCGTTCGATCTCTCTGTTATTGGGGAATATAAAGAGTTATACATGGTTTGGATTAGAATTTTAGCAGGAAAAATTCTTGCTTGTGTAGATCCTTAATGAAAAAAAAAGAATTAGGAATAATCATACGAATGCAGAATTAGTGTTGGGTGTCTTATAATGTCTAAATTAATCCACCTATTCTCTAATTATCAACTGGGATTCGTAAGCTTAGATTTGACACAAAATATATGCGAAGGTAGAAGGTGTCGTGTAAATATCTTAACAAACAAAAGATCGAAATATCTTTCAAAATGAAAAACTGAGTCAAACTCCTAAAAATGCAATTATTAAAGTAATTAAACTGAGACAGAATAGTAAACTGAATAATTGATAGTAAACTTTAAACTGAAATACAACCAACAATCAACTATTCAAATGGGAAACTAGGGTGCAAAGAAGACTTAAGTGATAAGAAACTAGAAAACTTAATAAGAAAAACAAGTAGAAAACTTAATAAAGAAAACTTGATAAAATAAGAAAGTAGAAAACTTAATAAAAGAAATATTCTTAGGTTTTGTCCTACAAGTTCTTTCAACAAGAACACGACATAAAAGAGACAACCTAAAAACATGCTAAAGACAACATTAAATCTCACATACAAACAATAAATCAATCTAAAAAGAATAAATAGAAAATAATATAGCAGTAAAACAAAATCATAAATAATATTCAAGAAACAAAAACAACTTAACACACATTCAAGGAAAAAAAGAAATAAGGGAAATAATGAAAACTTAATAAATAACCTAAAACAATTAAACTTTAGCTTTAATGCTAAACAAAACTATTATCTAAATATTACAGTCAAAACATAATTCAGACATTTACAAAGAAAAAAACCAAAAACAATCTCAAAATACATAAAAAAAACTAGAAACGGAACTAAGGGTTGAATCACAGACTGAACTATGGGTCTGAAAGGGGTGGTTGAATAACAGACTGAACAGGCTGTCTGAATGATAGTCCGCACAGTTAAAATGGTAAAAACTAACATAAATGAACTAATCTTCAGCTGAAGTCATGCAGATGTAAATTTAATGTATAAAGGCAATAAATAAACCTACTTATTAAGCAAATCTAATAGTAAAATAAACTTAAACAAATTCATAAACATAATCATAAAGAAACCATTGCATATTAATAAGCAGGAATGTAAATTGCATAAACTGATAATTTAAAACAGAAATGAAATAGACAGAACTAAATCTATTTAACTTGATAAACAACAATCTATTCTATGTAACTTGCAAATAAACTGAACAATAAACTAGAAATGAAATGGCTGAAAACAAAGTTGGAAACAAACTATGCACGCAATTAAATATCTACTTCAGAAATCAAATTGCGTTACAGAAATAATAAAACAGACTGTGAGTTAAACTAGCTACAACAGAAAAATGAAAGAAATAAACAAGAAAAGAAACCTATGGTTGATGAGGGGCCCTCTCATCAATCAGGGGTGATGCCTGGCTAACTTCTACTCAAACACAATCTTCAACAACAACACATACAGCTCTTTATTCAAACGATGGAACATAAATACATTATATTCAAGAACAACCTACTGAATTTTTCCTAACTCTCTGACTTTCTAGCTCTAGCTAACTGAGCTCTCACACAGAGGCTACTATATATAATAGTTTACAAAGATGGGAAAGTCAACCCTTTAGTGGTCAAATGATCTCTAAATTTAGTCAATCATAAAGGTGCATAACATATTAGAGGCCAATGCATAGGAAACCTTCCTTCTTCAACGTGGTTCTGATCTTTTTACTGGCCAGCGAACACACAAGCTTCTTTTCAGCGTGAACTATCTTCAGAGGTGGCGCATAGGTTCCTTCCTTATCGGAATAGGTGGGTTGATGGAGAACAGAGGAGAGCGCAGGGGTGAATCTTCTAGAGCATGATTTGAATGCAACAATCCAATCTGTGGATTGTTGATGTGGTGTTGAGCAAAGGAGAATGCAAGCTGACGAATTATCTAGAACACAGCTTCATCACCAGATGTGTAGATAATAGTTCATTTGTAGGTTGTTTCATGTTTTAATGCTCGGAATTAATTCTCCATAGCACGTAGTCTGATGGGAGATATGGACGGAGATTTGAACGGGAAGCTGGGCCGCGAGCTGGATACGCTAGGCGTCAATCTAGGGTGAACAGAGTGTCTAGATGCTGGAACGCTTTAGGGATGCAATCTACAAGAACACATTTCGACATCTGGCAAAGCACCAACGAGTTTCATGCAACGGACTAGATGACAAGCTCGACGTCGAGCTAGACATGTTGTGCGAAAGGAAGGATGAATGTGTTTTGTTTATTAATTTATTCCAAAAAGATTTTAAAATATGTAAACAAATATATAAATCAATTAATACATCAAATGCACTTTAATAATGTTATTTTTAATTAATAAAACCATAAAAATGATAATAATAAAATATTTCATATAAACCTTAAATTCATACATGCCTGAGTTGAATAGTGATCTACGTGACATAAAATATACAAAAAGATAATAAAACGTATGTTTAAATGACAATTTAATTGCCAAAAATGATAACAAATCTAGGATCAACATTCCCCCAAACCGGAGAAATGCCAAGTCCCACTAAGGAAAAAGAAAGAAAAACAATTTAGGAAGAAGGCGAACTAACGACTGCCTTCAACTTGGGAGATGACGAAGGTAATTTTAAACTTCACTCTTTTAACCTGTAACTTAAAAATAACATATCTTTCATGTCACATATTGTATGAAAGTTAAATGTAACTTTATTGGGTTTTTCAACATTCTTAATTTAATAGTTCTTAGGCTCAAAATAATTTTATCATTTATAAGATTTGAAATTAATTCAACCATGTCCAAAGTAAAACTTTGGGCAGGTTGAACACAAAACCATAAATCGCATTTTAAATAACAAAAAGATTGATCATTTTTATGCATGATTGGGTAAGAGGATAGGATTATTAATAGTGAAATGGAAGTAAAAACTATTTACTCAAAAACAAAATTTAGTTAGCAAATTTTAATCATAAATTTTATAATATTACCATATTTACTTAGATCGCTATTTAATATTTCATTTTCCTTCATTCGATCGTCCATATGGTCTTTCGTATTGAATTTTGCTGTAAAAATATGCTTCAAGCTATAACCAAATTCCATTGTTTACATTCTTGAAAAATACTTATAATTTGTTAGAGATAAATAGATTTATCATAAATAATAAAAACAATCTAATTTTGTTACAAATCCATCTCCCCCCAAACCAAACATATGGCGTTTCCTCAAGCCATACACAGAGAAGAATTGATTGTTCCAGAAAATGAAAGAGTGCAAGCATGTTGTAAATTATTTTTAAGAAAAACTAAATAGTAAATGGAAATGGTTCAGAAATGTATATTCATGAAAAATAAAATAGTGCTTAGAAAGACCACGTAAATGAGAATATTATAATCAAAATAATACCATAGGAAAAACTTTCCATCCATGCCTCATTGTAAAGATATCTTGTCATCGTAAAATATTTTAAGTGTACCCCGGAGTGTGGGAGATTTATAGCTATGGGTGTCATTTCTAATATAATGATATCTTAGGTATATGCGGAATTGGAGAGAGGGGACAAAGTCAACTTAGATCCATTCTCAAATGACATTATAAACAATTGGCCATGACATTTTTTCATATATTATCACTATTTTATGAACTATGTGCATAGTGGTGTATTAACCATATCTCTATTACCAAATATTTCCTCACTGCTAGTAGGCCCGTTCAATACCCCGACGGGTTTATCTTGGTACCACACAAGCATATCCTTGTTGCCAGCGAGCCTGTTCAATACCCCGATGGGTTTACTTGCATTTATCGAGCTTCCTGTTGTAAGGTTTTTACTTAGCATTGACCCACTTCCAGTAGGCCCATTCAGTACCCCGGCATGTTTGCCTTGTATAATGATGTTAAAGATATGGAAGCCGATTGGTACTAGAGTATGTTAAATCCTACGAAACACATAAATCATTTTTTTTCAGAATAAAGTTATAAGTAATTTGATAATGGCCAGACTCATAAAACATGTCAAAAGAGAATAACTAAAAGTTTTTCTTTAACCTAATAGTCCTTCTTCTTTATAAAAGAAATGTAATGTTCCTCGTAGAAAAAAATTCCACTTACTGTCGAGTTATCACCAAAATACTCAAGAGACAAGATTTGATAACAAGGATAGGAATAACTAGTAATCCATAGGTGAAAAATAAGGCTTGGAAAGATATGATAATAAAAGTGGGTCTTATCAAGCAACTGTTGAAAAGGATAAATCAGAAATATACATGTCTGAATCAAAATACCAAAAACTATATGAATCATAGAAAAACTGGTGAAGTATGATATACAAAGGATTTATAAAAAAAATTATCAGTATAACCTGCAAATTTCAAAAGTACCCCAAAAAAGGTTAAAATATCTTATGAGTATTTTAGCAGACTTTCCTTGTCCAATGTAATATTTCGTTATTACAAGTATATTATCTCTATGAGAAGCTAACATTCTATATAAAATCATGTTTAGATGTCGATTGGTGATAAAGCCTAATTCTATGTCCATTTACTACAAAGGAAACTTCTGAGCCATCGAATGTTTTAATTTTTACTGATCCATTGTCAAAAGTTGTAACTACGTCATATGGACCCATCCAACGGGTAGTTAATTTTACTTTAAAATTTTTAAACCATGAATCACATAGTAGTGCCCAATCTTCAGCATTAAACTACTTTTGTTTAATAAATTTATCATGCCATGTTTTTCGTTGATTCTGTATTAACATCGTTCTTTGGAGTGCATCTTTTGTAATTACTTATAACTCATTAATCTGTAATATTCGTTTTTTTTGTGCTTCATCCAAATTTATGCCTAATTGTGCTTCCATGTAAAATGTTTTAACTTGAAATTCAATAGGTAAAAGGACTTGTTTTCCATACACTAACTCATAGGTGGTATGTCTGGTAGTGTTTCTCCATGTTATCCTATAGGCCCATAAAGCCTCTTGGAGTCTATCTGCCCAATCCTTATGATGTAAGTGAATGGTCTTAGTTAAAATGGCTTCTAATACTTTATTAGTTGATTCTACATAACCATTAGCATGAGGGTGATAAGGTGAAGATTTGCAATGTCGGATGCCATATTTCATAGTAAGTTCTTTCATTAATTTCGAAGTAAACTGAGTACCTTGATCTATGACAATTTCTCTAGGTACACCAAAGAGGGTGAATATCTTTTCATATCTAAATTCTACCACTGATTTCTCTGTGGCTCTAAATAAAGCTTTAGCTTCTACCAATTTGGTGACATAGTCTATACAAACTAAGATATATTTATTTTTACGAGACATGGCAGAAATTGGTCCTGCAAAATCAAGAGCCCATTTCTCAAAAGGTTCAATCATAGAATGGGGTTGTAAAGGCATTTGATCAGATGACGTAGGTCTACCCATTCTTTGGAAACTATCGCATCCTTTAACATATTTGGAAGCATCCTTAAAAATGTTTGGCCAAAAATAACCAGAATGTAACACTTTATATGTTGTCCTCTTATCAGAAAAATGTCCTCCACACAGTCCATCATGGCATGCATGGAGGATGTCTGTCATTTCATCCTCCCGCACACATCGCCAAATAATAAGATCTAGACCAGTGTAGAAGAGATCGTTATCAACCCAAGAATAATTGTAACTCTGAACTATGATATGACGCTTCTCATGTGGAGATAAATGGTTTGGTATTTTCCCAGTTGCTAAATAATTGAAAATATCTGCAAACCAAGGGTTTTGAACAGATACAGCAAATATATGTTCATAAGGAAAAGTGTTGTCAACTGGTTTAGTACCGTCTTCATGTTGAATATGGGAAAGGAAATCTTCTACGAGATTTTCTTTACTAGGTCGGTCAATGACGGTAATGTTAAATTCTTGCAATAAAAGAAGCCATCGGGTCACTCTACCATTGGTAATTGGTTTATTAATTATAAATATAATGGTAGAGAGATCAGTATGCACAAAAAATTCATAACTTGTGATATAATGACAAAATTTATTAATAGAATAAACTACTGCCAATTTTTTTTTTTTAGTAACAATATAATTTAATTCAGTAGGGGTCAAATTTTTACTAATAAAATGGATGGCATAAGGTGCTTGTCCTTCTTTTTGGCCAAGGACTCCTCCTATGGCCATATCAAAGGCATCGATAGATATGTGAAAAGGAAGGGACCAATTGGGACCCCTAAGTATTGGTGCCACCGATAATTTCAATTTCAGGATTTCAAAAGCATTTTAACAAGATTTTTTCCACTGGAATTCTACGTCCTTTGTAAGAAACTTAAACATTGGTGCATCTATTTTAGCGAGATTTTCAATAAAGCGGTGGTAATAGCCTACATGACCAAGGAAACTTCTTACCTCTTTTTGAGTTTTGGGAGAGGGAAGGCCAACAATTACTTCGATCTTCGTAGGGTCTACCTTGATTCCTTGGGAAGAAACATGGTGTCCCAAAACTATACCTTCTGTCAGTAACATTTTACTTTTTTCGTGACTAAGGGATAAATTCATTTTTTGACATCAGATCAAGACCTTCTTGAGCTTGTCAAGGGATTCTTGAAAAGTATTACCATAGGCCATAAATTCATCCATGTATTCCTCCACAGAGTCATGTATAAGATCAGAAAATATTCCTAAGAATGCATGCTGGAAAGTGGCAAATGCATTACATAAGCCAAATGGAAAAACTCGATATGTCACGTCCCCATGCCTCCGACCGGCAAAGAGGACGCGATCAAGAGCTCTATCAGACCGGGCTAACCGCCCATAAACATATGCAGGAAATAAAAATTCATAAACAGAATGCCTAAACATGCACGTTGAACATTTATTTTACACAACGGAAATCCATGAACATGTACAGGAAGTAAAATCGCCTAGAACAGAATGCTTAAGCGAATTTAAACTAAAATATGCACCCAGAATTATTAACCATTCACATATGCAATTTAATCATCATACACAGCGGAAAATAACAGCGTTCAGACATGCATTCATTCAACATGTTCATTTCATTTTAATTAACAGTAATATAGAGAATTGCAGAGGTAAAATGTACAAGATCACTTATCTTATGAAAGCTTTGCTCCGCAACCAGCTACGTCGCTGCAACGTTCCACCCAACCATAGGCAAGCGTGCTCCTTAATCTCTCAGCAGCGCTGCCACCCCCGAGCTGGGCATGATTCTCCAAGGAATAAGGGAACTAGCAGGCTTACACATAGCCAAGGATGTCCAAAACACACAGCCAAGCCAACTCAGTTGGGTTTATCAGGCCATTGAGGAGCTGATGGAGGCAATTTGCTAAGCTGGTGAGCTCATTACGGAGCCAATAACACCTACACCAAAACTAGCCTAACCTCTAAGACACCCATCCACACCCAACACAAGGAATCAGTCCCTTCTCTGCTACACAGTCCCTCAGGCCCTGCATTCCCTTCCAGTGCTATTCAGGGGTGATGGAGAAGAAGGCTAGCCCTCTATTTTTGTCTGTGTGGTCTCTAGCACCAGGTTTATCAAGCAACCAAGCCAAAATCCTTACTCCTCACACAGTCCAAGACCAACCATTGCACTCAGGGAATCAAATTAGCTAACACTGCTTGAACAGTAAAAACGAATTGCACAGCCTCATACGTAACAGCAAAACGGATCACAATGTGGGGAAAAACACACAGTCTTGAAGCTTATCGGTGAGCACAACTCACAGCAGGGAAAAATGTCCCAAATAGCCAGTGCGTGAGACCCAAAAGTTAGTGAGACAGCCAAAAACGTGAATGGCTCTTCACAGCCATGGTAAAAACACATGAAATCACAAAAACGTGGATGGAAAATGCACCAGCAGCTCCAAAAACGTGAGTAAGACAACCCAGTACCTGGCATTACAAAAACGACCTCCAATCCATGGGAAAAAAAATGAAGCCAACAGCCAAAACGTGGGATCCAAACACACAGGAAAAACTTCAGCTGCTCCCCAAAAGCCCCAACGTGAAGAAGAATGGTCTGGAAAATGGAAAACATAATATATGCCGCATGCCCCGATATTCAATCGGTGACAAATAAATCCCAAAACATAGCATAACCGATCCATGGTGGGGCCTTGGCCTTTAACTCCACACCATGATCATTTACGAAATACACATCATATACATCTAATGTAACGGGGTCAAAACCAGGACATTACACGATAAGCATATGTTCCCCAAGGGCATGTAAAAGTGGTTTTTTCTTAATATCCCGGTGCTATTGTTGGG
This sequence comes from Pseudotsuga menziesii, assembly GCA_001517045.1. Classification (NCBI taxonomy): domain Eukaryota; kingdom Viridiplantae; phylum Streptophyta; class Pinopsida; order Pinales; family Pinaceae; genus Pseudotsuga; species Pseudotsuga menziesii. The sequence continues at coordinate 417,632 of LPNX010445434.1, forward strand.
GTGCAGACCTTGAAGGTCCTTAATTTTGGCAACTCCGCGGTTTTGGTGTGAAGCTTGTAAGCGGAGTTGCAGTCCAAAATAGTCTTAGCGGTTTCGGGGTTGGGTCGAAGCCCCTATTTTTGTAAATGTTCCATGGTTTAGGCCCATGGTTTAAGCCCATGGTATTGTAATAGTGCACTTGTATAAATAGGCACTTATGTAAAGGAGAAAAGGGCTTTTAGTACGATTTGTATGATGATAATTTGATGCGAAGAAGCTAAGGACTATTTTGGGTTTAAGGTTAAGTCCCAGCTGAGTGCGTGGATGACCTCTACAGCTGAATGTGCAGAGGGTTTTGGAAGAAAGGTTCTGCAGCTAAGTGCGCAGATTTGGGTTGTTGAGAAGATTTGCAGCTGAGTGCACAGATCAGAACTGTGTGTTTGTAAAGTGTTGAATATAAACGCAGTTCTGTGGACGTAGCCCCTACACTGGGGGTGAACCACGTATATCTTGTGTTGTGGTGGTTCTTTTATGTTGTTTTTGTTATGTTTTTATGCATTTGATAAGTAGATGAATGATAAAGTAATATAAACTGTTAAGTATTAACTTCGCTGTGAATTCCCAGTTAAGGGTTAAGTAAGAAACTATCTTTTTATCTAAACTGCGAAGCCATTTAAGTGAATGTCGAAGCTCTTTATTTTATGATTACTCATTGTTAAGGCTAAAGGTACAGTAATATCCATCTTTTTCCTATAGAAACCTGATTCTGCGGCACCCCATAGTTGTTTCGAGTGAGACTGCAACCTGTTCGCAAGTTGTTGCTGAAAGGGCCAACATTGTGGGTCTTTTTGTTGGTGCGAATATAAGAGTATAAGAACCCGGGTCTGCCCTAAGCACTTAACAAATTGGTTTCGTTTCCGATTGAACCAGTATCTGCTCAAGAGGGATCTATGTCGTACCTAGAGAGATATGAGTTGGAGGCCCTCAGTAAAAGAAATTAGTGACTGGATTGAAGATACTTATCTGAGATTTGCTGAACAAGAAAATAAAGATCCTCGTTGTAGCTCAACCGATTTCTTGCAAAGGTACATTTTTTCTGATATTTATGAAATTTTATTTGCTAGTATCCACATAGAATTGCACTAGTGGTTATCCAGGTTGACAGAAAGAAAGACAAACTTCAAAGAAGATCAGTCTCCTGCCTGGACCCCAGAAAGAATTAAGCTGTTGAAAAGTGTGAACAACGCGGTATCAAGAGCTGTTGGCTTCTGGATAACGCGAACCCTTGAAGCATTTGTTATGGAGTTTGCCATCGACACACATACTTCTTTCAGCGAAGCAGAAAGACAGTTCTTCAAAGGACCAAGAGGTAAGTACCTGAATTCATTAAGTTTGAAAATTAAAATGCTCTTGGCTGAGAAATGCATATTTCTTATCCAATCAGATTGCTAGATTTATTTCTACTAACCTATGTTTGGAAGCGAAAGTGAATTCAATGAGAAAAGTGGTTTGCTTCGCAACGGTAAAAGATACAAGCGAACTTTTGGATCCTATACCCTAGGATAGAATACCGATTATACCCCATTAATTCCAGAAGAATCTGAATCTGAAGAAACCCCTTTTGTTAGAAACCCTCCTACAACTCCACAGTGCAGATCTGTTATCCCTGAGAACCCTTCACAGTCTGAAAGAAACCCTAGCTTGAGTAGTCTTGTTGCAGGTCAGTCTACCTCAGTAAGTCCCCCCCCCCACTATTACCAGTCCTCCTGCTCCCCCCCCCCCCCCTTGATTCAATATGACCCATGTGAATGATGATATCAAACTCCCAGTCTTTAAAGGAACTGGATCAAAGGATCCAGAGCAGTTTTGGTTCTTATGCAAAGCTGTTTGGACTGCTAAGAATATTATGGATCAAAATAAAAGAAGAGCGCAGTTGTTCACCTCTTTCAGAGACTGAGCTTTAACCTGGTTTATGAAGTTTTCCAGTACTCAAAACTATGCCTTGGATGATATTAAAAAAGCAATGATCAAAGAATTCAAGAAGGCTAAATCAGAGTCATAGGGTATAACTGAACTAAAAGAAATTCAGCAGAAGCAAGGTGAATTAGTTTGGGACTTTGATCAGAGGTTCAAGGTTCTGTTGGATCAAGTTAGTTTCACTATTGGACCAGAACAGCATAAAGAATGGTTGATTGCAGCACTATTGCCTCATATCAGGACTCCACTTATGCAACATAAGGTTGTTGATCAGCAAGAGGCATTGGAAATTGCTATGAAACTTGAAACAACTCTTGTTGGAGATAATTCTGGAATAGCCCAAATACAAGCACAGTTAGCAGAAATGGCTTTGGAGCTTCGCGACATGAAAAAAGGGAAAGCTACTTGCAAAGAGGTTTGGTGTACACAATGTAAGACAAAAGGTCATGACAAAGAATAGTGTCCTGCATTAAGGAATTATTTGAATACTGGTGCACCGAACCCGTTTAACCCTAATATCCTATATTGTGAGATCTATAGAACAACTGGCTAGCATTGACCTGAAGATTGCTATTTGCTGTAGAGATATGTTCAAGTACCTAAGAATCCCTACTGCAAGTTCTGTAAGTCAGTTGGACACAACGAAGATGAATGTCGCAGCTTTGACCTCATGAGAGAGCGAACCTATGATGCTTATAGGGTACAACCCGATGCACAAGGCAATTATGGATATGGTTACCGTGGTAGTACATCAGGTCGAGGTAATTTCAGAGGTCGTGGTCGTGGTGGTATCCCTGGAAGAGGTTGAGGCCAGGTCATCTGCTATAAATGTAATTAGGCAAGACATGTATCTAGAGACTGTCAGAACCCAACTACGACATGTCGATATTGCAGAGCAGTTGATCATGTGATTGAGCAATGCCCACAATTGATAGCCAAGATACAAGAAAGAAATGGTGCTCCTACTCAGAATGTTCAGATTATTGCTATAGAGAAAATACCTATCCCAGCCGTTAACGTTGTTATAAGGAGTGGAGCTACGACGCAAGTGCAGAATAAGGGGAAACAGCCTGACGAGGCTTGGGTCCGTAAGACCCCAACAAAAATTCCAGCATTTGATGTTGGAAGAGAAAAAGGAACATTTATGGAAGCTAAAAAAGACTTTTCTGATCCGAGAACATCAGTAGCAACTACACAACAGCATCAACAGCAGTTACAGTCCCAAGAAGCTTCGCCGGATCAAGTAAGTACACTAACATCATTTTTACAGAGTTGTATGAAGCTATTAAGAAATCAAAATGCTTTGAATGAGTTACAGAAAGTTATTGCATCTTGCAAACCTTAGCGAAGCTTTGATAGAGGAAAAATTGTTAATAGAGTTAGAAGGAATGGAAGAGAAATGAGATTGCATGCTCAGATAGGAGATTATAACATGACTGATATCATTTTATACCTGGGATCATAAGTGAATTTCCTAACTAAGTAGACATGGGAACAAATGGGAAGACTTATGCTTGAATGGTCCCCTATATAGCTGAGATTAGCCAATCAACAGAATATTGTGCCCTTGGGAAGATTCCCTAGTGTACCAGTAGACATTGATGGAGTTGGTACCTTAGCAGATTTTGAAGTCATTGAAATAATTGATGATAGCAACCCCTATCCAGCATTGCTAGGAATTGAATGGGCAATAGACAATGATGCAGTAATCAACCTTAAGAACAGACATATGACTTTTGAAGGAAAATACTTGAGAGTCATAGTACCGTTGGACCCTTCTCAAGGAGAAAGGTATACAGAGCCAGTAAGAGATGAAGATCAGGATGTTTTGGATCATATTTACAACATCACAGCTAAAGAAGAAGACTATGTCAACCCTACTATTGAAGGTATAATGGATTGGCAGTGTGACAGTTCTTGCATGAATGATTCAGACGAAGGCCTAATGAATTGGTAGAATAGACTTTATGAGCTACATGGACATCACTGTGCAAGAATTACCAAGTCTATCAGATGGGTTGGCTCACAGAAAAAGATCTTATCTACTTTTGATGGCTTGAAAGACCCAGAAGATTTTATTGTACAATTCTAAGAGCAAGTACCAGATTCATAGAAAATGGAGAATCTAGATTCAGTATTCAGAGCCACAGCTACCAGATGGTGGAATGGTCATAAAAAGTATATTCATAGTTGGAGAGCTTGTCAAACATTTCTTCGCCTGAGATTCATGGATCAACCTCAGGAGGTACAAAGCAGATTTAATGGTAAGACTAACCCTCAGGAACATTTGGAGCAGTGTTATGAAGCATGGAAGCATGTATCTTGTGAAGAATGGGTACATAGGTTTGTACACACTTTGGAACCTATAGCAAAGAACTGGTATGCGGAGGTGGCGCTTCACCATGGTACTGTAAGTTGGGTTAGCCTTGTTGATAGTTTTGTGCTCACATTTTCTATTAATGAGGATTTCCCTGCTTTGGATGCAGCTATTAGGGTGATCCATTCTAAGGTGTTTGATGATAAAGAAATAGTTGAGTACCAACCTGATTGGAAGGAACAAGAAGCTAATGGAGTAGAATGTTAAAACCTCGCCATTGATGAAGACAATGACCCTCGCAACATTAATATTCCTGAGTCATAAGGACACTGCGAAGTACATGGACCAAGAGTTGAATCACCTGAAGTAACTCAGCCCTTGAAAACAAGGAAAGTAAACATTGGATCAGAAGAAATGCCTAAGTACACTACCATTGGAGATTATTGGGACGAAGAAATGGTGAGAAAATTGACTGAACTCCTCCATGAGTATCAGGACTTATTTCCGACGAAGTTCTTAGAAATGAAAGGTATCCTTGGTGGTATAGGAGTGATAAAAATACCTTTGAGACCTGATGTGAAGCCTGTGAAGTAGCGCCCTTATAGGCTTAATCCTAGGTATAAAGAAAAAGTCAGGATGGAGCTCGATAAGATGCTCACTGCAGGAATCATTGAGCCTGTCAAAGAGTCTGAATGGGTCAGCCCTATGGTGGTACAAGAAAAGAAGACCAAGGGAGAAATCAGAATTTGTGTTGATCTGAGGAAGCTGAATGATGCCTGTTTACATGATCCTTTTCCTACTCCCTTTACATATGAAGTTTTAGACAATGTTGGAGGTCAAGAAGTGTATTCTTTCACTGATGGATTTTCAGGTTACCATCAGATCAGAATTGCCCCAGAGGATCGACATAAAACAACCTTCGCTACAGAAATGGGATCTTTTCAGTATACTGTTATGCCCTTTGGATTGAAGAATGCACCTGCTATGTTTTCCAGAGTAGTCATATCTGCATTTAAGGAATTTATACATAAGTTCTTGGAAGTTTACTTTGATGATTGGACCATCTTTGGTTTATTGAAAGATCATATAGCCAATTTAAGACTAAATCATCTTTGATAATATCTTGTCGAGGTTTGGATGTCCTAGAATTCTTATGAGTGATCAAGGATCACATTTTCTAAATAAGACTATTGAAGCATTGACCGAAGAATTTCAAGTATATCATTAGAAGAGTACTGCCTACCATCCTCAATCAAATGGAACTGTTGAAGCCTTTAATAAGATTCTTGAGCACGCTCTGACGAAGGTTTGCAATGTTAACAGAAATGATTGGGATCTTAGAATTCCAGCAGTATTATGGGCTTATAGAACCACTTGTAAGAAGTTGATAGGCCACACACCTTTTAGGCTGGTATATGGACAGGAAGCAGTTATGCCCATGGAGTACATTGTTCCTAGCCTTAGAATATCTTCCTTCACAGAGATGGATGACCCAGCCTTGTTAAATGAAATACTGGTGAAGATACTGGAACTAGAATAAGACAGATTCATTGCAGGGTTCCAGCAGCAAGTATAGAAAGCTAGAGAAAAAGCATGGCATGATAGACACAATAATAAGAAGCATTTTCAGAATGGTGATCTTGTGCTCTTATATGATAGTAAATTCATGAAGTTCCCAGGTAAGTTCAAGACACATTGGAAAGGACCATACATAGTTCAGAAAGTTACTGATGGTGGCGCAGTTCAGTTAGCGAAATTGAATGGAGAAATTTTTCCCGCCATGGTGAATGGAAGTAGATTAAAAAAGTACAGGGACAAGCCTGTACCCCCTGATCAGAAGTAATGGAAATAAGAAGAGTATAAGTACCAAGATCAGTTGAAATTGGGTACTAGACTATAATGAAGCTGTTCTCAGAGAGCTTCAACAGATTGTTGAAAAATTTACATAGTGTCGAAGGTTGGGGAAGAAAATTTTGTCGTGGGTCGAAGTTCGAAGTTTTGTTGAAGCTTGTGTCGGGATGGGTTGAAGGTCAATATTGTGTCGAAGGTCCTTATTGTGGTGAAGCTGAAGTTAGTGGTCGTGCCGAAGAATAAAGGTTTGTCGAAGCCTAAAATGCGACCGTTGAGAAAAATCAAATTTGGCGGCGTCCGTACGTTAACTGCATTAACTGCCTGTAATGATGAGATTTTGGGAAATATAGCACCATTTGGACAAGATCTACAGCTGCTCTGTCAGATTTGGTGTCTTTAATGCACAGTTATGGTAGATTTGGTCATTGGATTCTATAAGAAGACACCTAGACCTACAAATTTTGCATTACGCATTTTCTTGAGTTGATTCCATGTCAACTGATCGTGAAGTTTAGGAATTGTTGAGAGAATTCAGAGAGAGGGGTCTACAAAATCTTATGAGAAATCCACCTGCATCAGCACCTCGTGAAGAGACTCCCCTAGTGCCGAATCAGCTAATGCAGACATGATAAACCAGAAAAAAATTTAAGGCAAAAGTTCGCTCTAAGCGGAACGGAGAAAGACACAAGCCATTAGGAAAGACACTAGAGGATCCTGAGATGAATCCTACTGGTTTCGCAGAGATCCCACCTAAAGGTTTTGAGTACTTTGGTGAGGATGAGAATGTTGCATCACAACGTCCACCATATCTTCCACCTGTTTGACCAGGAGTTCAACCACCTCGGCGGACAACCAAGTTCACGTTACACACCTTTTCACTACCACAGGGTGTGCAGTTGGTCGGAACGATAATAGGAAAAATAGACCGGCTCAAGTACATAGACCACGATACAAATGATCGTGGGAAATTTCCGTAGTTCGCACCTGGGAAATACTTGCACTTTGTCCATTATCTAGAGGGCAGTACGACGCTACTGGAAGTGAAACAGTGGGATGTTGGTTTCGAGCAAGCTGGCTTGTTAAAGATGCTAAATGTCCCCCACTTCGGTCGGAGCACGCAGGTTACCAAAGTGGTCAAGAAGCTATTGGAATTGGTGCATGATGGGCACTTATGGATAGTAAACCAGAAAATAGCTATTGATGGAGAACTGATTCATAGGATTACAGGCTTGCTGAAGGAAGGGCCTGATCCTGGGATTGAATTTGTGGGAAAACACGAGTATACGAAGCTGGCGCAGCAAATGAAGGACCGCTTCGGCCTGACGAAAGGAAATCGAGGGTATCAAACCTCGACAATCCAGCACCAAAAAATTCACTTCGCCGCAGAGCTCCTAGCATGAAAATTAATGCGGAAGTGTAGACCGAATGAAGTACCTGCCCCGATTGTCAGTATTGCTACGAACTGTGCTGAAGGCTACAGTTACAAATGGGCAGAGTACATTGCTAGGGAATTCCTTGAAGATGTCTGCAATGTGCATGAGAAAGGTAGACCCTTTCACTATTCATGGTTGTTAGTGCTTATTGCACTGGTAGGATGGAGAGAACCTACCGAGCCGCAGTTTGTTGATGTGCCTTCAGAGATGCCTTGCACAGCAAGGTACGCATCTCTTTAGGTCTCGCAAGATAAGGCCTTGCAGTAGATGACGAACTACGTGTTTGCCTTTTATGCAATGAATATTTCATATGAGATCCTCAAGATGCCGCGGCTTAGTAATGAGCTATTCTCTCAGTATGTTGGAGTGGCCAACTTCAAGGCTGACATGCACAATGTCTTCATCCAGGCCCGCGCGGATAACAAGCATGCATGCTGGAAGTTGCCATACGTGGTAAACCAGGAAGACATCGTCGCAGTAGTCAAGTAGTGGCCGGCTGAATGGATGAAGGACACAGGAACAAGGCCCAACATACCATTCCCTCTAGTAACAGATGTGGGTGTAGGTCCTAGCCAGCTGCAGCAGAATGACCCACTCAAAGAGAGCGAAGAATAGGATGAGTCACAACAGAGCAAAGGTGACTAGGGTGGAGATAATGGAGCTAATGAAGAAGAAGAAGAATCGGTCAAAACCATCTCATACCGCAATCTCCTAGATAAGTGCAAGTCTCCTGAAGCAGAAGAAGTGACGAAGCCTTCGCCAAGAAAGAAAGCTAAGGTGTCGAAGGGCAAGAATATCGTCGAAGATCCCGCTTTGACGATTGAAGAGATTGATCAGGCTCTGACGAAGTCTATAGAAGTATTAACCAACAAATGGTCATAGTTTGCATCCACACATATTGATGCGCTCGCTGGTGTAGCACAATGAATTACAGAGCTAAAGGAGTTATTGAAAAGAACAACAACTGGCACTGAAGCAAGCAGTGCCCCAGTAGCCGTGCAGCTAGATACGAGACAATGGCTAGCCAGAAACAATAGAGGACATATGGCCAAGTGTATCCCTCATAATAACTGACACAGCATCTCAATCGTAGATGAGTATGACAGTTGAGATATACTACGCCAAGTTGTCTATGCCAGAGCTGCATCTTTATCAATTGGCAATCATGAAGGAGATACAAGAACGAGACAGCCACTCACACATACAGTTAGAAAATGCCATGAAGCAGAGTGAGATCCTTGCAGTGCAGTTGGAAGAAGTTGAACAGGATAAGAGGGAAGCAGAAAGCAAGCGGGATACACTAGCGTGAGTGTTGGATGAGGCATTTTGAAGTCTCCCTGACTTCGACATGGAGGCTAAAGAAGAACTAGAGCAAAGAATTGTCAAGCTGAAAGACTATGCACAACAGTCTTGAAGATGAAAGCAGAGCATGAGGCTCAGATTGCAGAGCTTCAACTTTGCATCATTCCTGAGAGTCCACCAGAGGTCAGGGAGCAGTGTCACAGAGATATTCAAGCCTCAACAACCAAGATCTTAGATCTTGTGAGTAGTGCATCAAAGCTACTGGACGAAAGTGTCGAGGCCAGGGTGAACTTGCAAGACAACCCAGAAGTTGAAAAGTTGCAAGAAACCATCAAGAAATGACAGACATAGCTGGATGCAGTCAAAGTGAAAATTAAGACATTGCCTCCTATGTAGAAGATGCTTAATGTGAAGCATAGCAATGAGCTCCAGCGAGAGATTGAGGCATGCAGAAGGAAAGAAACACTGTTGGTGAACTCTGTGCAGCCCCTCATTAACGAGGCTTTGGAGTTGAGCACTACTATAGACAACCAGCTCAAAGTCTTAAAGGAGTATGATGCGTTTGTGCAGGAAAAGGCCAACGAAGCATCTGCAACAACAGTGCAGGAGATAATGGAGAAGGAGCAAGCAACCGAATATTGTTTACAAGGACCCGGGTCTGCCCTAAGTGCCCAACAAATTGGTTAGGGAAAACCTGAGTCCCTAAGGGCCAAGAAGAGGAAGGATGAAGAATGAGCAGCAATGAGTATCTTTTGTCCAAGATGTAGAACTAAACATCCCCAAAGGGAATGTCCATTAAACAACATCTCTATATGTCACATTTGTACAAAAGAGAATCCAATAGATAATTACCCATCCTTTCCTCGATTGCAAGCCATCTATAAGAGTGGGGATGTAGCTGAAACATCTAGGAGGCCTCCTTGGAAACCTAGAGACCAACCTACATATCCAAACTTTACACCACAACCTCCACTCTATTATCCTATGTATCAACCACCTCAACAATGGAACAATTCAAGCTGGCAGAATTGGCCACCTCAGTGTCCTCCTCCTTAATTTCCACAACAGTAATATTAGTCACAAGGATGGAGAGGAAAACCATATCCTTAGCCACAACTTGTCCCTGCACCTAATCATCCTTATCCTTAGAATAAAACAAACTTCCAGCAAATGTCGCCTGGATTTGTACCTCTAGTTCCTTTTATCACACAACAACCTCATCACTTTCAGAATGCAAATCCTCCTCGATCAACATTATTACCTGCACAGCCGATACCTAAACCTAATAATAAACCAAGAGCTTGAGTTGGTTTATTATTAGGTTTAGGTATCGGCTGTGCAAGTAATAATGTTGATCGAGGAGGAATTGCATTCTGAAAGTGATGAGGTTGTTGTGTGATAAAAGGAACTGGAGGTACAAATCCATGCGACATTTGCTGGAAGTTTGTTTGATTCTAAGGATAAGGATGATTATGTGCAGGGACAGGTTGTGGCTAAGGATATGGTTTTCCTCTCCATTCTTATGACTAATATTGCTGTTGTGGAAATTAAGGAGGACACTGAGGTGGCCAATTATGCTAGCTTGAATTGTTCCATTGTTGAGGTGGTTGATATAGAGGATAATAGAGTGGAGGTTGTGGTGTAAAGTTTGGATATGCCGATTGGTCTCTAGGTTTCCAAGGAGGCCTCCTAGATGTTTCAGCTACATCCCCACTCTTATAGATGGCTTGCAATCCAGGAAAGGATAGGTAATTATCTATTGGATGCTCTTCTGTACAAATGTGACATACAGAGATGTTGTTTAATGGACATTCCCTTTGGGGATGTTTAGTTCTACATCTTCGACAAAAGATACTCATTGCTGCTCGTTCTTCATCCTTCCTCTTCTTGGCCTGTAAAACATCTAGTTGAGAACCCATTGCTCCGAAGATATCAGTCTTAAAATTCTCTAATAGGTTTCATAAATCTACTCTTGTAACTCCACCTGAACTAGGAACATTTCCTCTTACATTTCTACTAAAAGACTCTCGAAATTTTTTCGCAACTTCCCCCCTACTCCTAGAATAATTTTTACACATCTCATCGATCTGTGCAAAATTTTTATGATAAATATAGCCAGCTGCCATGAGATTAAGACTTTCTAACAAGTCCTCAAAGATACCCTTAAGGAAAAGTGTATGTACTGCATCTTCTCGGAGGTCATTATATTTAGATTTATGTAATGTATAAATGAACCTTTCGAGATAATATTCCAGGTTCTCATCTTCAAGTTGTTTTATCTTGAATATATCATGTCGAGAGTCCTTAGGTTTGCATTATTCTTGACAATTTTGCAAAAATGAGGTTTTCATATCATCCCAAGTCTTGATAGTGAATTCTCCTAATCCCATGAACCATCTCAAGGAAGAATCTTTTATTGTAGAGGGAAAGAGTTTTAGTTTTTGAGCATATTGTAGATAATTATAGCTCCTACAAAGGATATTGAACTCGCAAAATATGTGTCCAAATCCTCATTAATTTTTCCATAGAAAGTAGGTAAGGAGGAAGGAGGGATGTTTTTCATAGTTACATCCTGCATTGTATCTAAGATAGGGAACCCAAAGGTAGCCTTAGTTCGATTTTTCCCTTCTCCTTCTTCATTTCTAACTTCATCATGATGTTTTTTTTCTCCCTGTATCTCCATATAAGTTGTATTCTCAACGTAAATATACTTAGGAGGCTCCTTTCGAGGTGATAATGGAGCGTCCCAACGTTCTTTTTCGGGAGAGATCTTCCTCCGATCAACCGTGTTTTTATTGAATCCTAGAGGGATAGTAGGTTCTACTGTAGGAGTTCCAATTTGTGAGATGAATGGATCTACTGAGGTTACAAAGAGAGATTTTACTTGAGTAGGATCAACAAATTCAATGAAATTTGGATCTCCTACTAGTGAAAAAGTTGTGTTAATTGGATTCGAAACTAGTGAAGGGATAGAAGTTTCTAATGGCTGATCCACTTGAACTTCCTCAAGAACGGGGTCCTTAGGACCTTCTGCCAAGGTTCCTTCTCCTTCTATGGATTCTCTAGTAATATCTTCTAAGAGATTATCCTTAGGTTTCAGGGTAGAAATATTTCCTATAGGTGTCTTTCGATACCTTTCTGGTGAGTTAGTAGTTGGGGAATGACATCCCCTACGGTAGTTAGTAGGGACTTTAATAAATTTTTCGGTCTTAACAAATCTACCGTGAGGGTCTCTAATTCTACTCATGAAATAATTTTAAACTAAATAAAACCTATACTACTATTGTTGTTGGATTTGGGGGCGCCTGTTATAACAGATGCATAGGTTCTTACCTCTCGTCTTACCACTCCCCTGCTACCAACCTATTACTAAACTTCATAAAGAATTCTACTCTACCTTATGGAACAACTCCTCGGCAATGGCGCCAAAAGTGTTGGGTGTGTTATAATGTCTAAATTAATCCAGCTATTCTTTAATTATCAACCGAGGTTGGTAAGCTTAGAGTTGACACAAAATATATGCGAAGATAGAGGGTGCCGTGTAAATATCTTAACAAGCAAAAGATCGAAATATCTTTCAAAATGAAAAACCAAGTCAGACTCCTAAAAATGCAATTATTAAAGTAATTAAACTAAGACAGAATAGTAAACTGAATAATTGATAATAAACTTTAAACTGAAATACAACCAACAATTAACTATTCAAATGGCAAACTAGGGTGCAAAGAAGACTTAAGTTATAAGCAACTAGAAAACTTAATAAGAAAAGCAAGTAGAAAACTTAATAAAGAAAACTTGATAAAAGAAGAAAGTAGAAAACTTAATAAAAGAAATATTTTTAGTTTCTGTCATACAAGTTCTTTCAATAATAACACAACATAAAAGAGACAACCTAAAAACATACTAAAGACAACATTAAATCTCACATACAAACAAATAAATCAATCTAAAAAGCATAAACACAAAATAATACAGCAGTAAAACAAAATAAGAAATAATATTCAAGAAACAAAAACTTAACATGCATTCAAGGCAAAAAGAAATAAGGAAAATAATAAAACGTTAATAAATAACCTAAAACAATTAAACTTTAACTTTAATGTTAAACAAAACTATTATCTAAATATTACAGTCAAAACATAATTCAGACATTAACAAAACAAAACTAAAATTAGTCTCAAAATACATAGAAAAACAGTAGAAACAGAACTAAGGGTTGAATCGCAGATTGAACAAGATGTCCGGATGATAGTTTTCACAGTTAAAATGGTAAAAACTAACCTAAATGAACTGATCTTTAGCTGAAGTCATGCAGATTGAACTCTAATGCATAAAGGAAATAACTAAACCTACTTATTAAGCAAATATAACAGTAAAATAAACTTAAACAATTTCATAAACATAAGCATAAAGAAACCATTGCATATTAATAAACTAGAATGTAAATTGCAGAAATTGACAATTTAAAATAGAAATGAAATAGACAGAACTAAATATATTTAACTTGATAAATGACAATCTATTATATGTAACTTGCAAAAATTGAACATTAAACTGGAAATGAAATGACTGAAAACAAAGCTGGAAACAAACTATGCATGCAATTAACTATGTAATTCAGAAATCAAATTGCATTACATAAATAATAAAACAAACTGTGAATTAAACTAGCTACAATAGAAAAATGAAAGAAATAAACAAGAAAAGAAACCTATGGTTGATGAGGGGCCCACTCAGCAATAAGTGGTGATTCTTGGATACCTTCTACTCAAACACAATTTTCAATAGCAACACATACAGCTCTTTATTCAAATGGTGGAACAAAAATACAGTATACTCAAGAACAACCTGGTGAATTCTTCCTAACTCTCTAACTTTCTAGCTCAAGCTAACTGAGCTCTCACACAGAGGCTACTATATATAATAGTTTACAGAGATGAGCAATTCAACCCTTTAGTGGTCTACTGCTCTCTAAATTTAGTCAATCATAAAGGAACATAATAGATTAGGGTTCCATTGCGCAGGCAACCTTCCTTCTTCAACGCAGTTCTGATATTTTTACTGGGTAGAGAACACACAGGATTATTTTCAGCGTGAATGGTCTTCAGAGGTGGCGCACAGGTTCCTTCCTTATCACAGTAGGTGGGATGATGGTGAACAAAGGAGAACGTAGTGGTGAATCTTCTATAGCGTGAGTTGAATGCATCAATCCAACACATGGATTTTTGATGTGGTGGCGAGCAAAGAATAATGCAGGCTGGTGAATTATCTAGAACACAGCTTCATCACCCAGACGTGTGGATAATAGTTCCTTTGTAGGATGTTTCATGTTTTAATGCCCATAATTAATTCTTAGCAGCATGCAGTCTGATGGGCAGTCTGGATGGAGAGCTAAACAGGAAGCTGGGCCGCGAGTTGGATACGTTGGGCATCGATCTAGGGAGAATGGAGTGTTTTTCTTCTTGCGTGCTTCAGGGCTGCAGTCTACAACAACACATTTCAACATCTGGAAAACCACCAGCGAGTTTCATGCAATGGACTAGATGACAAGCTGGATGTCGAGCCGGACATGCTGTGCGAAAGGCAGGTTGAATGCATTCTATTTATTAATTTATCCCAAAAAGATTATAAAATCTGCAAACAAATATATAAATCAATTAATACATCAAATGCACTTTAATAATGTTATTTTTAATTAATAAAACCATAAAAATGATAATAATAAAATATTTCATATAAACCTTAAATTCATACATACCTAAGCTGAATAGTGATCTGTGTGACATAAAATATACATAAATATAATAAAGTGTATGTTGAAATGAGTAATTTAACTACCAAAAATGATAATAGATCTAGGATCAACTATCACAGATAGGTAACTCAGGTAGAAGTGTTGGGTCGCATTCTTTCCTCCGAGGCGGGATGGGACATGACAGTGTGGTATCAGAGCTATTGGTTGCAACGTTGGGCCTGGATGGGCCAGAAAGAAAAGTGGTTACAGTATTGGGCCTCTATGGGTTGAGTTGGATAGTTACAGAGCCGTTGGTTAATAGTTCCAATGTATTGTTGGCTGCATAACAGAGAAAAACTGCCATGGGCAGTGGGTAAGTGATCTTGGTTTTGATTATACATAACAGTTTTGTTATCTAACACATTTTTTGCATAATTACAGACACCTTCAAAAATGGCAATGTGTTTCTGAATAGTTGGTTTAGCCATGAGGACAGACGATACGAATGATTATGCACAGGACCCGAATGTGCACGAGGAAGATGCCATGGGGGGGAATGTTAGAATTGGAAATGCTGAGACATATTCTAATGGGAGAAGGTTTCAATATACTCCCCCCAAACTTTGCAGCCACCATCAGAAGCCTCAGGGTGTAGATACAGAGCTATAGAGAAAATAATGAAAGACTGATTACGGCTCATGAGGATCAGAATCAGCTGAACGTAGCCATACTGCAAAGTTTGACAGATATTCTGAGAAAGATGAACTCTGGGGACTGGAAAGTAAAGCCAGAAGGAAGTAAGAACACTTCTATAGGAAGAAAGATATCTCCTAGTGGGTCGCCTGACTCTAAAAAATCCACCCCTGGTTCAAGTTTTTCCTCTCATGATAATAAAAGGAAGAGATCTCCTAGTGGGTCATCTGACTCTGAAAGATCCACTGAAGATTCGGGCTCTTCATCTCACAGGAGTAGGAGGAAGAGATGTTACCAGAACCTCTCATGAGATGAATTTAGGAAGGAAAATCCTCCTAACTTCAATGGCGAGGAAGATACTGGCCAAGAAGTTGAAGATTTGATTCTGGGAATAAGAAAATATTTCCAAGTCTAAGATTATTCTGGAAATATGAAAGCTCGAGTAGCCATTTTCAATGTGATAGGAAGAGATTCTATTTGGTGGGAACACTTCATGCAAGCAAATAAGATAAATAAAAGGAATATTGTCTGGAAACAGTTCCATAAATATTTCAAGTAGAAGTACCTCTTTTATCGGTACTATGATGATAAAATCAAGGAATTCCATGAGCTGATATTGGGACAATAGACTATGGAGGAATATGAAAACAAGTTCTTGGAACTGCTAAGGTATGTTAGGTATATTGAATATGAGAAGGTAAAAATACAACACTTTCTGAGTGGACTGCCTCAGTACTACAAAGACCGAATTGATTTCTATGAACCCATAAATATTGAATAGGTGATAAGAAAATCTAATTATTGCTACGAGAAAAGAAATAGAAAACCTGACTACCAGAAGGCATGGAAGAACAAGATGAATGAGAATTCCGTTCAGAGGAAGAGATGTTTCAAACTTTCTAACTTCAAGAATCAACAGAAACAACCATCCCAAGTTGATAAGCAACCAACTAGAGTGGTGGGAGATGAGCCAAGAGATCCACAACATAAAATAGCACCACTTCAATGTTGGAAATGTGGAGGACCCCACATGTGCAGGTACTGTCCAGTTGAGAATGAGAATGCAAGGCCATCATATGATATTCAAGAGGCAGAAACAGTGGGACAAGTAGCAAGGGTCATACCTAGAATTTATGCAGCACTGGAAGACCGCCAGAAGGATCACCAATCAATGGTGGTTGAAGTTGCAAGTAAGATTGTTAAGCAATCTATTTCGATTTTGATTGAACCTAGTTCTATTCATAGTTATATTTCTCCTAGATTAGTGGAGATTTGCGCTCTTAAGAAAGTAAAGCATAGAAAGTTATGGTTAGTTTAGCTAGCCACTGGAACTAAGAGAAAATTTAATGAAGTGGTGGAGAAATGTCCATTGGTGATGAATGGCATGAGAACTTGTATAGATTTGAACATTCTACCACTCGGTTCCTATGATGTTCTCATTGGAATGGATTGGTTAAAATATCACAGGTTGAAGCTTGACTATTATAACAAGACTTTTGAATGCATGGATGGAGAAGGGAACCCAGTATTTGTAAACGACATATCAAAGGTAATTTTTGTAAGGCATATTTCAGTGATGCAATTGAAGAAGTTTTGTATAAAAGGGTGTCAGTTGTATGCATCCCATATTGAGGAGGTAGAAGGGAATGAAACTCTCAAGTTGGAATACTATCAGGTGTTGCAAGAATTCAGGTACTTTTTCTCTTGATGAGATCCCAAGGTTTCCTCCAAAGAGAGACATTGATTTTACGATTGAGCTTGTTCCAGGAGCAGCACTAGTGTCCAAAACACCTTACAGAATGAGTACACCAGAAATGTTAGTGCTGAAGATGCAGCTGCAAGAATTGTTGAAGAAAAAGTATATCAGGTCAAGTGTGTCTCCTTAGGGAGCACCGGTTATGTTTATGAAGAAGAAAGTTGGTACACTCCGATTGTGTATTGATTACAGACAGCTGAACAATGTCACGGTGAAGAACAAATATCCATTGTCGAGAAATGATGACCTCTTTCATCAAATGAAAGGAGCAAAGGTATTTTCCAAGATTGACTTGAGGTTTGGTTACCATCAAGTAAGAATCAAGGATGAAGACATCCATAAGACAACCTTCAGAACAAGGTATGGACATTATGAGTTTGTAGTGGTACCATTTGGTCTCATGAATGCACCAACAACATTTATGTGCCTTATGAATAGTGTCCTCGGCTGTTATTTGGACAAATTCGTTCTCGTTTTCCTTGATGACATTCTTGTTTATTCTAATAATGAAGAAGAGCATGAAGAGCATTTGAGACTAAAATTGCAATTGCTCAGAGAACATCAATTGTATGCAAAGTTGAGCAAGTGTGGCTTCTATAAGGATAGAATTCAGTACTTGGGTCACATTATTTCAGAAGAGGGTATATCCATGGACCCTGACAAGATTGAAACTATCAATAATTGGCCCACTCCAAAGAGTGTGACAGAGGTAAAATATTTTATGGGGCTTGCAGGATACTACAGGAGATTCATTGAAGGATTCTCCAAGGTTTCACATGCTATCACTTCTTTGCAAAGGAATGGGATAAAATTTGAATGGACCTCGAAGTGTGAATAAATTTTCCAGTGGTTGAAGTATCTTCTCACAAGTGCACCGATCTTGAAAGTTGCAGACCTAGAGAAATATTTTGTGGTATGTACAGATGCATGTGGTGAAGGACTTGGAGGAGTTCTTATGCAAGACAACCGTGTGATATGTTATGAATCCAAGAAGCTGAAGGAGAATGAAAAGAACTATGCCACACATGATCTAGAACTTGTAGCCATTGTGCATGCTCTCAAAATGTGGAGGCATTACTTGATGGGTAGAAAAATTGAGTTAAGGATTTGACACTGTGGTCTGAAATATTTGTTTGATCAGCCTACTATGAACGCTAGAAAATCTAGATGGCTAGAATTTTTATTTGAGTTTGATTTTGAAATCAAGCACATAAAAGGTAAGGAGAACAAGGTAGTTGATGCACTTAGTAGGATGGTACAAGAAATGCATGTGGCATCTATTAGCATTTTCCAATCAGATTTGGGACAACAAATTATTAACCGTAATGCTGAAGATGAAATGTATGCGCAGGTAAAGGACAAATTATAGTGGAAAAGCCTTGAAAGGAAGTATGAAGGTTATAAGTTAGAAGAGGATGGACTTCTTACTTATAAGAGAAGAATGTATATTCCAAATGTGGTACATTTGAGGAGGCTTTATATGGATGAAATCCATCAAAATCCATATTCTAGCCACCCAAGATATCATAAGACAATTGCTACTGCAAGGAAGCAGTTCTTTTTGCTAGACATGAAGAAGGACATGGCTGAATATATTTCAAGGTGCATGAAGTGTCAGCAGGTAAAGGTGGAGCATCAACACCCATCAGGTTTGTTATAGCCTTTGTCAGTTTGAGAATGGAAATGGGAAGTTATTTCGATGGATTTTATTACAAGATTGCCAATGACTTGGATACAACATGATTCCATCATGGTTTTGGTGGACAAGTTGAAGAAGGAAGCTCATTTTATACCGGTTAATTCCATGCACAAGGAAGATGAAATTGCTAAGATTTTCATGAAGGAGATTTTTAAATTGAATGGATTTCCTAAGGCAATAGTCTCTCACAGAGATGTCAAGTTCACCTCTAATTTTTGGAAAGGATTGTTTGCATACTTGGGGACAAAGTTGAATTTCAGCACTTCCTATCATCCTCATACTAATGGTCAAAGCGATATAGTTAACCAAGTCCTTGAAGACATGCTTCTCATGTATGTGATGGACAAATCATCCAAGTGGGAAGACTATTTACACCTGGTAGAGTTTGCTTATAACAATGGAAAACAAACATCCTTGGGGATGAGTCCATATGAATCTTTGTATGGCAGGAGGTGCAGAACACCAATAACTTGGGATAACCCAGCGAACAGAGTTGTGATCAGTCCAGAATTGCTTAAGGATATGGAGCAGGAAGTTGTAAAAATCAGACAAAATCTAAAGGAAGCCCAAGATAGACAGAAAATCTATGCAAATAAGCATAGGGTGAACAAAGATTTCATTATTGGGGATCATGTTTACCTCAAGGTGAAGGCAAAGAAAAGTTCCTTGAATCTTGGCAATTGTGCCAAGTTGTCTTCTAGATACTCTGGGATGTTTGAAGTGCTTGAAAGAATAGGACCAGTTGCATATAGACTTGCATTGCCTGCTAGCACTAGGGGTCATAATTTTTTTCATGTTTCTTTGCTTAAGAAATATGTACATGATCCTAACCATGTAATAAATTTGGATGTGATGCAAGTGGAACTAGAGGGGGAGTTCCAAATCAATCCCATGCGCATCCTCTCTAGGAAGGTAACAATACTCCGGAACTGAGCAATAGGATACATAAAGGTGCAATGGGAGCACTACAGTCCTGAATAATCTACATGGGAGCTGGAGGATGCCATGCAACTGGGACATCCATTTTTTTCAATTCTGTGGATTGTTGAGGGAAGTACCTGCAAAACATTTTTGTTCAATGTAGTAAAGAACTAAGGACAGTGTTGTTAAAGGGGGAGGGGAATGTACCACCCTGGTTTTGACCCCAGTTTTGACCCCATTTGCATTTAAATAATATGATGTAAATAATCATTGTGTGGAGCTCAAGGAAAAATCCCCACCATCGATTTAGTGTTTTTTTTCAGTGATTAAGATTTAGGTCGATGGTGGTTTTATGCTAGTTGAACATTATAAGTTTGGAGATCATGTTAAATTTACAATTTTTAATTAAAATCCTACGGCCAACTATGTCAATACAACAAAAATGAGACGGGGGCATGATTTTTCCTAAGGATAAGGGGGATATTGGAAGAGTGGGCAAAAATTCGAAATGGGCAAAGCACCCATTTCTGAAAATGTTTTTAAAATTTTCTTGGGCAAGAAAAAACTAAAAATGCCTATCGTTCCCTCATGCAGTCGCGTTTCACCTTTCCCTCACGATTTGTAATATGTGGAACGATTTGGAAAGACATTTTGGCATTCCAGCAGCAAGAAAAAATGGATCTGAGTCTTGATCCATCACGAATTTTCCTGTTTGAGAATGGCTTTCAATTTTTTTACGATTTTGCTGTATGTTAGTCATTTTTCCTGAATGCGCATGCCTAGAACCATGTTTGTGTTTTTGAATTGAAGGACCAGTAGAATGTTTTCGATCCTGTGATTGCAGCAGTTAGTCTGGCCCAAGAAATGCCTATATTTTTCTAATTATTGTGTGTGTGTATTCCTTGGTTCTGTTACATTTTGTTAATCCCAGAACTGCAATCGTTGTGTGTACATCCTCGCTTGACATCTAAACTTATTTTGGGAACAGAATGGAGCCTGGATTTGCTTGATAAACCTAGTGTGTGAAGGAACCTCACAGAACAATATAGAGGGATAGTTTTCTTCTTTGGATACGTTGACTAGCACTAGAAGGGAAGGAATGTCCCGAGGGAGTGTATATTAGAGAAAATGATGCTTCCTTTTGTTGGGTGTTTAAATGTTTAGAATTCAGGATAGATCTGGTGTAGGTGTCCATAGCTCTGAGATTGAGCTCACTAGATTAGCAATCAGTCTTTCCACCTCCTTGGCAGCCTAGTAAACCCAACTGAAGGATGGCTTGGCTTGTAGCCTGATAAACCCATCTATTGGCTTGGTTGTGTCTCATGTGAATTTTGGCTAAGTGTAAACCATTGTTTGTGTAATCCTGATAAACCCAACTGGAAGGTAGATTGGTTGGTATCCTGATAAACCCATCTGTTGGCTTGGCTATGACTTGTATGATATTTGGTTATGTGTAAATCACTTCCTGTGTAAGTCTGATAAACCCAAATGTGTTGGCTTTGCTGAGTTTTTTTGTATCCTTAGCTATGGGGAAGTATGCTAGTGTTCCTTATTCCTTGGGGAATTCATGCCCAACTTGGGGGTGGTAGTGTTGCTAAGAGATTGAAGAGCACACTGGACTATGGTTGGGTGGAACGTTGTAGAGACATAGATGGTTGCAGGACAAGCTTCTGATAAATATAAGTATCTCTTGTGTTTCTTTCCCTACAACTGTACTTGTTTATAAATGAATATGAATATGATGAATGCTTGAATGTAATGTATTTGATGCAGAGGTATATTTCATGAATGATGTATATGTGTATGTAATTTTATTTCAATAAATTTTGTAAGTTGTTATGAATTTAGATCGGTTGGATTGGTTATGGCCTGGATGTTCGAAATTAGTTTTATACTTAGAAATTTTCATTAGCAGATCGAAATTTCTCATATTTAACCTTTCCACAACTTGTGAGATGTGGGATGTGGAAAATTTCTTTGGAAATTTCAATCTCTGCATTTCCCCTTCCACATTTTCCTTTCTGCACATTGCAGAATGCGGGATGCAGAAATTTTGTTTGTCGAAATTTGCTTTCCGCAATTTCCCTTCCGCAATTTTCAGGATGCGGGATGCGAGAAAGACTTATGGTAATTTTTAATTTCCACAATTTTGATCTCCGCAACATCCATTCCACATGCGGGATGCAGGGTGCGAGAGTGAAATTTTGATATCTTTTTTATTCCGTAAGTGAAGCTCTTCGCAACGTTGATTTTCTGCATGATAATTCTCGACCATTCGATCTCTCTGTGATTGGGGAAGATAAAGAGTTATACATGGTCAGGATCAGAATGTTAGTAGGATAAATTCTTGCTTGTGTACATATTTAAATATAAAAAAGGATTGGGAATCATCATATGAATGTAGAATCAGAGAGGGGATGTGACACCCCTAATGAAACACATTATTTTCCACTTAATGGATTCACAATGTTAAAGCCTTGGCCATAATTTTATATAAAACTATGAGAAAGGTGATAAGCTATCATCCACCAATGGAATCCTTATTTTCATTCTTAGGAATAATCTTCATTGTAACCTTATTGAGAAACTTGAACATTTAACTAGTAGAAAAAAAATTAGAGGCCAAATAACAAAATTCATCACCAATAATATTTGGCATGGCCTTGTAAAAATCATAAGGTATCCCATCCATACTTAGATATTTACCGTTCTACATATAATACAATGCAACAAAAAAAATATTCCTTGAAAAAATCTCTCTTTAACATGTCCCTATCACCAGAAAAAACCTTATGGGGGACCATATGGCATGAAGAATCTCTATGGTATCTCCCAAAAAAAATTTATTTTGATAGTATGAAGAATTTAGCTCATGCAATGAAGGATATGAAGATCACTGATAGTTTGAAAACCTCTGTTTTTTATTTGGGAACAATTTTTCACAAGTTCTAGCTTTTAGTGGCTTGGGCAAGGATCAAAACATCTCATTAGCCACTAAAAGAGGGAGGATAAATAGTAGGTGGAAGACCCCTTCGGCGGATAGGTGAATTGATAAAATTTTTATTGTCATCAGAACATTTCTAAACAGTGAGTGGAGAAGATAGTGGCTAAAAGTTTCGCAACTATGGAGAAGAAAGTGGCTAAAAGTTTTGATGGTAAGAATTTTTGAGTTTTGAACGTCGACATTGTGGAGTTTTAGTTCACTGCGGAGCCGCAATGGTAGAAGAAATACTTACTGTGGGTTCCGAAACAATACAGACTCATTAGCGATCCGAGGTTCTAAGGACTAACCGACGACGAATTAGTCCTCTGAGTAGCCGCAACGGTGGAAGAAAAATAAACTACGGGGTCCGTGTCGGAACTCGGAATCACTAGCCGTTGGCAAGTTAGTGAAATGGGGAGCCGTAACGGCGGAAGAAAAATAGACTAACGCTCTCGATAAATGAAAAATTTTACAACACTCTGATAGCGCGACAATAAAGGATCATTGGTGATCAGAAGACATACAGACTACTGAATAGCGAGTTTACAATGAAGCATCTCTGTAGTGTCAGGGACACAGGGGACTAAAGGCTCCGATTTTAACTTCTACCGACCTCCGATAGCGATAAAGCTAAATCATCGACAATCAAGCATATAAAGTTTTATTTGGTTCATTTCACCTCCAGAATTGCGGCCATGTTCAGACAAAAGGCTCCGATACATTAGTTATTACCGCTCCCGATCATCGAGGAGCTAATGATGGAGAGTGACAGCGTTGAGAATCGAAGCGCTGACATGATAGAAGAAAAGCTTTTGATCAGAGACTGTGACGGTAAACTGTGGAAACATTGGGACTTGAAGCACCAAAACTACGGCAACAAAGTAAAATGTTTTGGGAGGATTGAACAAGACGGGGCACTTCAGTTAAATGTCGATACACTGGCTATTGGCGGCAATGCCACAACGAACCAGCAGTGGTGGTTATCAGTTATTACTTCAATCATTAAAATATCTCACTTCAGTCATTAAAATATTTCCCAGTGAACTAGATATTCACAGTAAATAAACAAACAGTCAGCAAGGGTTCGAAGCCCTAAGCTGGAAAAACTATTTATTTCAATTATTTTTGTGTAAAACAGATCAGATTTTTAAGATCTGTAATTTTTGTAAAAGTATATAAAGCCAACGATTAATTTAATAATAAAGGTTCGACTCCATGGATTTGTAATCCTATTCTATTAGCAAGCGTCTCATCTGGTTTATTCTAAGTATAAGCTGTTTCATTGTGATTTGTTCAGCCATCTTCTTTATCTTTACTATACTTATGCCTGAATGTGCATTTAGGTGATTTCAGGTTGATTATTAGCCAATAGATGTCATCCTTTTGGTGATTTAATGTGATTTGATTGATAAGTACCATCCTTGTCAATATTTAGCCATTTGTATGCATGTGTTATGTTGAAATATTGTAACTTCGAAGAATATTCTATATGTATCCTTTTGTGGTCCCTGATGGTCCTACCGGGAGAACCACTTGTATTACATTGTACCCTGATGCTCCTAATTGAAAGAACTAATAAGATTCATGAGGTAGTCCCCTCTAATTGCAAAGGTGGGTCATCAGCACCCCAGTGTGGTTACTTGAGCCTACATGTGTAACTCGAGCCTACATGATTTAACTCGAGCCTACATGCCGAATGAGTTAAATTAAGTGAATGGATGAATATAAATAGAGGTGCAGTGATCCTCATTTGTGACACACACACACTTGAGTAGCACACTTGTGGAGGAGAGAAGTAGCTGGAAAAGGAGGAGGATCGGGTTTTTGATCTCCTTGTTGGTTTTACCTTTTTACCTTTTGGGGGCATCTATATTGAGGAAGCTTTTGCTGGGTTTTTCCCTTTAGGGTTTTCCCAGGATAAATTTGTGTTGTTCTTGTGATACTGTTTCTTTCATTGATCCTGTTTATATGATTTTGTTATGGAAATGAAATGAAATATTGATGTTTTAGCTAAGCATATAAAAATTTAACATGGTATCAGAGCTAACCTAAATAGGAAATCTTTCACAAGATATAGAAGCTAGGGCTTCTTAATTTTTGGTTCTCTCTCCACAATCGATCAGCAAAATAAGGCTAGGTTGACTCTCCATTGAAGGGTGCATCTTTCTGTCGAAGCGGAATTCGATTTTGAGCATTTTCAGTTTTCGGTGCGGGAAATTAGGGCTTCTTACTGAAGACGAATTTTTGAGTGAGCCTGGCATAGGATTTCTCTCCTCATCAAAATAGAATTTTATAGACCTGGATCAATATTTTTGGTTGGGTGAAACTCCAGGAAAGTCAAACCCTAGTTTGACCCCGAGCTAGAAAAACCCTAAATACTAAAAATGCTACGTTTTGGTACATTCGTTATATACCAATATTGGAGAAGTATCAAGAGCTGAAAATTTTGGAGGGCGTAGATACAATCCTGATGTACACTGTTTCCAACATTCAGCCTTAGATTCTCTATATTTTGGGATATATGATGTGTCAAAGTTAGGGTTCCATCCTCCTCCAGAATTCATCCCTAAACAGGACACCTGGGGAAAATTGCTATAGCGTGGGCTACAGAGGTCTAAATTAAATTCTTGAAGATGTTCTATAAATAGAATATAATTTCATTTCTGTGGTCCTAATTTCAGAACCAGAAGATGAAATAGTGACACGTGGCAGGCTGTACAACTTTTCTGTTCTGAAAAGTCCTGTAACAGGTCACCTTGGGAAAAGGATCATAAATCCCAATTGGTGAAACCAATTCTGATGAAAGATATGGTGTTGGATAATGGAAATGATAGGTTACCTTAATGTGAAATTTCACACACATAGGAGTATTACTTTCAGAGAGATCATAGAAACAGTGACAGGTATTTCTGCAAAAGAAATTGAAAAACTAGGGCTTCCTGTTCTGGGAGCTTCCCTCCATTGTTTTAAGAAAAGGAGTACATTAGACAGATCCATTTGAAGATATCTATATTTATATCCAATCAGATATTAAATATTCCAAGTTTTGAAAATTAGGGTTTCTTTGACAAACCCTATATCAGCTAGCTCTGGAAGCAGGACGGACACCTCAAATCGGTAAGATCTAATCTTTTGCTATTTGCATTTGAGGTTCTCATTTCAAAGTGATATATCACATCAGCTTGATGATAAGCTTGGTAAAGTTTACAACTTCCAAGCATGGAATTATTTTATCTCTTTGAAGAAAATGAATTGGACACCTACATGAGTACAGAGGTTCCAATTCCATACGGAGATGAGGCTTAAAGCCTTACACAAGAAGAACATGATCAAGGCCAAAAATATCATTGTTGATTCAATCACGGATCAAATTGTACCACAAGTGTCTCCCCTAAAGACACCAAAAGATGTTTGATTCCTTGATCAAGCGATTTGAAGATAAGAACTTAAATTAGAAGATGGCTTTGAGAAAACAGTTGAAGAATGTGAAGATCCAGAATACAGAACAACTTGAAGCGGTAGAAGAAGAAGTGAAGAATACAGAAGTGGTGATAGCCACCTTGAATGGCCACCCAGGATCATGGGATTCATTCATGCAAAGAATGTATGCCAGAAGGAAGTAATTTCTTTTAGCTCGACTCATAAGAAGAGAAGAAGAAGATGGGAGCAATTGAAGATCAATCTCTCACCATTCAAAGAAGATCCCTCAAGTGATGAGGAATATGAAGAACCTCTTATTCATCTTATCATTTGGATAAGAAATGATGATTTCATGAATGAAGAAGATGATAAAGCAGAATGATCAAGATGGAGTCTACGCACGGAAAAAATAAAATATAAGTATTCAATTGTCATTTCATGATATTGTTTTGTTATACATTTGATTATATTCAGTTGATTTGTTATGCATGATAGATTGTTTGCATTAATGACTGTATACTACTAATATGCATGTGATGGGTAAGTAGCTAATGGTGCTATACAACTCTCCATTTCTACTTATCAAACCTCTTTGCTGACATATTGGATTAGTACACAATCGCAATGATGTCATCGTAGAGATGGAAGGCATCTAGAAAGTTTATGTGAGATATGGATGAATGTTGTATTGACTAAACAATTGCATGATGCATAAGAATTTGTCGTTATGCATATGTTTTATTAAATAGTTCTAACCATGCAACTAGTCAATTTGAATTGTAGGAAAGGTCCTATACAACCTCCTACAAGAAAAGAAGGATGAGACTTGTTCCAAAGAACAAGTGATGACAATTCAAGATTCACTCCAATAAACATGAATCTGAAGCTCCCAGGATCAAAGACACCATGACGAAAGAAAGAGCTTCAGAGAGTGGTAAATCCACCTTGAAGGATGAAGACCACCATGGGTACAAGAGATAACTCAAGATGAAGAAAAGAATGCTATGAAAGAAGCTAGGATCAAAGAATAACAGTTGATCATGGGGAATGATGAATACGATATGATTTGGAGACATAAAGGGAAGTACGTAGTATCTTCCACATGGATCTACAAGAACAATTGTACAAAGAAAGGTTCGTGATTTTTCTCAGAAAGAATAGACTATGACATGACATACTCTATTGACCAGTATATATCAAGCAAAGAACCACCTGCACAGAATGAAGAGGGAAGATGATATTCCACTTCAAGGAGAGTGACTACAGAAAATTATATCTGAGTTCGACATGGTACGACATGATGGATACCTTCATGATGGATTAAGACTTTACCAAGAGTAAAGTGGGTTCCAACCTTCAAGGTTGAATGCAGAAGACTAGGATATGTTGATGACCTGAGAAGACAAACTCATAGAAGATGTTATGATACTAGAATGATGTTTAGGATATAGTACTCAAACCAGAAAGCAAGAATGTGGTATCTTCCAAATGGATTTGCAAGACAAGATATGTTGCTGATAGAAGTAAGGTAAGACTTGTGGCTAGAGGTTTCTATCAAAAAGAGGGAATTAATTCTAAAGAGACACTTACTCCAGGAAGCAAGGTACACTTCCTTCAAAACTATCATGGTATTTTCTTCCATGATGAAGTAAAGACAAGCTTTCCTTAATGGTATGATTGAGGAATAGTTTTTCATCGAATAGTCACAAGGATTTGAAGTTGAAGAAAGATGGAATCAAGTATGCAAGTTCAACAAGGCCCTCTATGGCCTCAAGCAAGTCCCAGAGCTTGGTATGGAAGAATAGATAGTTTCTTGATGAGCATGGGCTTTGCTAAGAGTAAAGTCAATCCTAACCTTTCCTACAAGGTTGTAGAAGATGAACCTATCATTCTATTACTATATGTGGATGACTTATTCTTGACAGGGAATGAGAAACAGATCATGGAAAGCAAGAAGAAACTAGCAGAAGAATTCGAGATGAAAGACCTTGGTTTAATGCATTATTTCCTAGGTCTATAAGTATGGAAAAGTTTAGAAGGAATATTTCTCAACCAGGAAAAGTATGCAGTAGAGATATTGAAGAGATTCAATATGTTGGAATGCAATGTCATGTCCACACCCATGGACTCCAACTTGAAGCTGTTAGCTGATGACTCATTAGAGTTAGTGGATGTGACTCACTACAGACAAATCATTGGGTCATTGATGTACTTAATAAATACCAGACCAGACATTTTTTTTGCTGTGAACACCTTAAATCAATATCTTTTTCAACCAAGACAGGTTCACCTAGTAGCTGCAAAACATGTGATGAGATATCTGAAAGGGACTATAGACTTTGGTCTATACTATGATGGTAGCCATGAATATAGATTGTATGGCTACACAGATGCAGATTGGGCTGGAAGTATCTCAAATAGGAAAAGCACATCAGGTAGATGCTTTTGTTTGAGGTCTGCTATGAGTTCATGGTTTAGCAGGAAACAGTCCAGTGTTTCTCTTAGCACGGTTGAAGCATAATACATAGCAGATTGCTCTACTAAGTTGTGAAGCCATATGGATTCAGAAGTTGATATCAAGTCTCTTTGACCTGAAGATTGACACTACAATGATTCTATGTGATAACCATAGTTGTGATGACAAAGAACCCTGTGTTCCGACGTAACAAGTAGAAATCCGATATTTCTACATACAAGATAAGATGCAGATGATGATACTGTAGATGCAGATGATGGTGATTCAATATTTCTATACTGAATATAGAGATGATGATGTTTCAGTATTCCCATACTGAATATATGGATGATGATGATTTCAGTATTCCCATACTGAAGATATAGATGATGATGATTTCAGTATTCCCATACTGAAGATATCGATGATATTTCAGTATTTACATACTGTAGATACAGATAATGGTGATTCCGTATTTCTACACTGAATATAGAGATGATGATGCTTTCAGTATTTCTATACTAAAGATATAGATGATGATGCTTTCAGTATTCACATACTGGAGATATAGATGGTGATAGTTCAGTATTCACATACTGGAGATATAGATGGTGATAGTTCAGTATTCACATACTGAATATGTAGATGATGATGGTTTGGATGATGATGTACTGACAAAGCCTCTACCTCGAGTATAGTTCGAACAATTTTGAGACAAGCTTGGTGTTGTTCGGAAAGACCTTCCTCGAAAGGGGGAGTAGTGATGTTGCAGTAGGATTGTATCATCCCTGGGAACTTACCCTAAAGTGATCCAGAGACCTCGGTCTTCGAGAATGAAGAGGGATTGTATCATCCTGGCACATCTGTCCATAATAGATCCGGTGACCTCGATCCTCAAGAATGTGGTGGGATTGTATCATCCCTGGGCATTTTCCCTAAAGTGATCTAGAGACCTTGGTCTTCGAGAATGAATAGGGTTTGTATCATCCCGGGACATCTGTCCATAATAGATACGGTGACCTTGGTCCTCAAGAATGTGGTAGGATTGCATCATCCTTGGACATCATCCTAAAGTGATAGGGACTGATTCTCCCGTAATCAATATGGTGGCTTCGGTCCTCGAGAATGTGGTAGGATTGCATCATCCTTGGACATAGTCCTAAAGTGATAGGGACTGATTCTCCCATAATCAATCCGGTGGCTTTGGTCCTCGAGAATGTGGTAGGATTGCATCATCCTTGGACATAGTCCTCAAGTGATAGGGACTGATTCTCCCGTAATAAATCTGGTGGCTTCGGTCCTCGAGAATGTGGTAGGATTGCATCATCCTTGGACATAGTCCTAAAGTGATAGGGACTGATTCTCCCGTAATCAATCCAATGGCTTCGGTCCTCGAGAATGTGGTAGGATTGCATCATCCTTGGACATAGTCCTAAAGTGATAGGGACTGATTCTCCCGTAATCAATCCAATGGCTTCGGTCCTCGAGAATGTGGTAGGATTGCATCGTCCTTGGAATTAGTCCTAAAGTGATAGGGAATAATTCTCCTGTAATCAATCCGATAACTTCAGTTGTCGAGAATGTGGTGGGATTGTATCATCCCTGGACTTTAAGTCCAAAAGTGATCCAAATATTTTTTGTCTTTGAGTTGTGGATTGCAGGTTGTTGCTGATGATGATGATGTCGTATTGATCAAAAGATCAGAGTATGATGATGATGATGTACTGATCGAAAGATCAGAGTATGATGACGTACTGATCGAAAGATCATAGTATGATGATGACGTACTGATCGAAAGATCAGAGTATGATGACGTACTGATCGAAAGATCATAGTATGATGATGACGTACTGATCGAAAGATCAGAGTATGATGATGATGACATATTGATCAAAATATTAGAGTATGATGATGATGACATACTGATCTAAATATCAGAGTATGATGATGACGCACTATGATTATGATGTTTCTGATCAAACGATTAGAGTATGATGATGATGTTTCTGATTGAAAGATCAGAGTATGTTGATGATGTTTTTGATCGAAAGATCAAAGTATGATGATGATGTTTCTGATCGAAAGATCAGAATGTGATGATGATTATGATTGACAGATCAGAATATGATGATGATGATGTTACTATTGATCGAAAGGGAAAAGTGTTGATGATGATATTGCTGATCGAGAGGTCAAAGTATTGAAGATGTTGCTGTTGATCGAAAGGTCAAGGTGCTTAAGATGTTGTTTCTGATCGAAAATTGAAAGTGCTAAAGACGTTGTTGATCGAAAGGTCAAAATGATGAAGATGTTGTTGCTGATCAAAAAGTCAAAGTGCTGAAGATGTTGTTGATCGAAAGGTCAAAATGCTGAAGATGTTGTTGCTGTTCGAACAGTCAAAGTGCTGAAGATGTCGCTGATCAAAAGGTCCAAGTGCTGAAGATGTCGTTGCTGAATGAAAGATCAAAATGCTAAAGATGTTGCTGATCAAAGCAGTCAAATAATGAATGATCATGAAGACTGAATATTGAAGATGAAGACTACATGATGTTGAAAAGCTTCCAATGATTTATAGATGTGTTACCCTGTTGATGTTGATGATGTCCCCTATCTCTCTTGTTGCTGTTGATGTTGTTGTAGAATACCCTTCACACACACTTGAGTAGCGCACTTGTGGAGGAGAGAAGTAGCTGGAGAAGGAGGAGGATTAGGTTTTTGATTTCCTTGTTGGTTTAACCTTTTTACCCTTTTTGGGCATCTATATTGAGGAAGCTTTTGCTGGGTTTTTCCCTTTAGGGTTTTCCCAGGATAAATTTGTGTTGTTCTTGTGATACTGTTTCTTTCAGTGATCCTGTTTATATGCTTTTTTTATGGAAATGAAATGAAATACTGATGTTTTATCTAATCATATAAAAAATTAACATGTTATGCGTGTAATTCTGCCATCCTGATGAGTTCTCCATTCCCGCACCTTTTTGTCAAACTACTAAACAAGTTGTAACTAAAATCCTTGTGACTGAGTGAGACTCATGCATGTTTTGAGAGTGGGAGGTTATATAGGTTATCCGGCTTGATCCATATCAAAAAACCCAAAAACATTTTAAGTTACCAGGAATCCTCGAGCTACAACCTAGAGGAGTTTCTTGGAGTGATAACAAAGTGGGGCCATTGCCGGGGATGGAGATTGAAGCTCAGCTTCCCTGGGAGATGACATAGACCCATGCTTGGATGATAGACAAATCTTGGGAATTATCATGGTTGTAATTGTCTATTTGGTGACTCCATTGATATAAGGTGGCTTCAAGAAGACCAAGTACCAGAGAAAACCCTAAGGGGCCACCAGCAACACTAGTTTCAGACCCAGAAGAAATTTTGAGGAAATCTAGGGCTTTACTAAGATAGACCAGCAGGGATGCACAGGAAGCTACCTCAGGTATTTCAAGAAATATTTATGCTATTATTTCTTCTACTGAAACATACAATCTCAAGAGTTTATAAATAAATCAGAAAATTTTAGGGTTTGGGCATCTTCAAGCACTGTTGCTTGTGAAGATATCATCCCTGGCGACTCCATGAAAGACGAATTCAGTGGCAACTCCACAATTTTAATATGTCAAAAGCATTTGTTTCTCTTTTGGATCGGAGGTTTGCACCTCTTCACTTCTCTTCCGTTCCTGGTTTCCCACATCCAGTACCTAATATTTCCAAATGGGGAGATTTTTTACCTATCTTCAAGGAGGAGGAAGAAGACAATCCTACAGAAAACCTCCTCAAGTTTCACGAATGCATGGATATATTAGATTAGCGGCATGAATAAGTTCATGTATTCATTATGTGGTGATGCACGTTAGTGGTATTTTTCTTTACCTCCTTCCAGCATTTCATCATTCAAAGATTTTCACTGAGCATTCACTGAGCACTATAAAAGTTACTATTCAGATGAGTTTGCATTCGATAATTGTTGTGAAGAACATAAGTTGCATTCTCAGGATGAAAAGGTAAATAGAGAAAAATATCTCCCTCAAGAGATACCTCATCTCTCTTATGATCTTCACAATGAGGCACTTTCCCATGAACATAAACTAAAAATGAATTATAAAGGAGTTGAAGCTTTTCCTACCACCATTAAATCCGATTGTGGTGAATCTGAGGAATTGATTTCTTTAACTACACATGGAAATGATCATCTTTCTACTAGTCAAATGATCATTGAAATTAGTCAAGCTATCTCACAATTTCCAGATTTGCAAATCAAGGAAAGTTGCAGTAACCAAGAGGGACAAGATTTCCAGGGACTATCTAATCTCCAGCTAGAACATCAAGAAGATATTCCTTCTCCTTATGAACAGATTGCTTCAAATCATCACAAGGAACTAGGTAACATTTTTCTAGATCTGTTTCAAAATTGTATTGCTGATACTCATGTACAAGAGCCTTAATCTCTGTTAGTAGGATCTTATCTTGATACTCCTATATTTGATGAACATAGTGATGAGGAAGAAGGGGTTAAATTTTGTGAAGACTTATTGTTTACACAAAATTTATCTAGTTCTTCTTTTCAACAGAGAGATGATAAAAAGGGTGTGAATGCTGTGATAGATGCTTGTTATGAATCTGCTGCTCAAAAGTCTAATACAGATATTTTTTGTGGTATATCCTACAAAGATATTGTTGTGGAAAAGGAAATTGTTAGTTGTGATAAGCCAGCCTATCATCATGATGAATTCAGATTATGTGAAGGGGAGAAGAAAGATTCGGGTCAAATGTTGAGCTTGCATTTTTATTAGACAAAGGTTGAGCAGTCCACATTCAACATTGACATCAGTGAAGGAAAAGATCAGCAGCATAAAAAGGTATTTCCTGTTGGTTTTTTTGACCCTGTTGCTGACTATCTGGAACTTATAAGCAGCGTAGATATCAAAATATTTTTTTCAGATGATAGTTGTTTCTGTCACCCTTCGAAACTACATCGCTGCATGCTAGGGTTTCATTTATTTTTGGGTCAAGATCTAGATTAAGTTCAGTAGATCAAATTTTGACCTGGATTCATTGGAAGCATGATGTCACATGATAAGAAGGATCTACGGATTAGAATTAGGAGTAGGAGTATATAGGAAAATAAGCTCTTAATATGAGCATCTAGGTCATTTTTAGTTGTTTTCGTGAATAAGCAAAGCGGGCTACATGAAGATTGCAGCAGATCAGTTATAAAAGACAAATGACTCCATGCCCAATGGAACAATAGAAGATAGCTTTAATTATTCTTTATCAGGAAAAGCATTTTGGTCTGGGGTTCATGGGTCGTCACAGGGAGGTTCCCATCCCCTAGTAGGAGCCAGATTTTATCTCCCAAAATAAATTTATTTTGATAGTATGAATAATTTAACTCATGCAATGAAGGATATAAATATCACTGACAGTTTGAAAGCCTCTGTTTTTTATTTGGGAAAAAAATTTCACAAGTTCTAGGTTTTGGTGGCTTGGGCGAGGATTAGGACATCTCATTAGCCACCAAAAGAGGGAAGATAAATAGTAGGTGGAAGACCCCTTCGGTGGATAGGAGAATTGCTAAACGTTTTACTGTCATCGGAACATTTCTAAATAGTGTGTGGAGAAGATAATGGCTAAAAGTTCCGCAACTGCGGAGAAGATAGTGGCTAAAAGTTCTGATGGTAAGAAGTTTTGAGTTCTGAATGCTGACATTGCAGATTTTTAGTTCACTGTGGAGCCACAACGGTGGAAGAAAGACTTACTACGGGTTCCAAAACAATACAAACTCATCGGTGATTGAAGGTTCTAAGGACTAACCAGCGGCGAATTAGTCCTCTGAGTAGCTGCAACGACAGAAGAAAAATAAACTAAGGGGTCCACGAGCAGATGAAAACTTTGGCGTCAAAACTTGGAGTCACTAGCCATGGGCATGATAGTGAAATGTAGATCCGCAATAGTGGAAGAAAAATAAACTACAGGGTCCGCGTCGGAACTCAGAGTCACTAGCCGTTGGCAAGATAGTGAAATGGGGAGCCGCAACGGTGGAAGAAAAACAGACTAAGGCTCTCTATAAATGAAAAAGTTTACAACACTCCGATAGCAGGACAATAAAGGATCATCAGAAATCGGAAGACATACAGACTACTGAACGACGAGTTTACAACAAAGCATCTCCGCAGTGTCGGCGGCGCAGGGGACTAAAGGCTCCGATTTTAACTTCTACTGACCTTTGATAGCGATAAAGAGAAATCACCAATAGTCAAGCATATAAAGTTTTATTTGGTTCATTTCACCTCCGGAATTGTGGCTACATTCGAAAAAAAGGCTCTGATACATTAGTTATTACCGCTCTCGATCGCCGATGAGCTAATGATGGAGAGCGCCAGCGTTGAGATTCGGATCGCTGATGTGATAGAAGAAAAGATTCCAATCAGCTACTGCGGTGGTAAACTACAGAAACATTGGGACTTGGAGCGCCAAAACTGCGGCAACAAAGTAAAAAGTATCGGGCGGATTGAACAAGATAGGGAACTTCAGTTAAACGCTAATACGCTGGCTGTTGGCGGAAATTCCATAGTGAACCAGTAGTGGTGGTTATCAGCTATTACTTCAGTCATTAAAAGATCTCACTTCAGTCATTAAAATATCGCTCAATGAACTAGATATTCACAGTAAATAAACAAACAGTTAGCAAGGGTTCGAAGCCCTAAGCTAGAAAAACTATTACTTCCAATTATTTTTGTGTAAAACAGATCAGATTTTCAGGATCTATAATTTTTGTAAAAGGATATAAAGCCCACAATTAATTTAATAATAAAGGTTAGACTCCAGGGATTTGTAAGCCTATTCTATTAGCAAGCGTCTCATCTGGTTTATTCTAAGTATAAGCTCTTTTGTTGTGATTTGTTCAGCCATCTTCTTTATATTTACTGTACTTACGCCTGAATGTGCATTTAGGTGATTTCAAGTTGATTATTAGCCAATAGCTGTCATCCTTTTGGTGATTTAATGTGATCTGATTGATAAATACCATCCTTGTCAGTATTTATCCATTTGTATGCATGTGTTATGCATGTAAGTCTGCCATCCTTATGAGTTCTCCATTCCTGCACCTTTTTGTCAAACTACTGAACAAGTTGTAACTAAAAGCCTTGTGACTGAGTGAGCCTCATGCATGTCTTGAGAGTGGGAGGTTATATAGGTTATTCGGATTGATCCATATTAGAAAACCCAAAAACATTTTAAGTTACCAGGCATCCTCAAGCTACAACCTAGAGGAGTTTCCTGGAGTGATAACACTCTATATTTTGTTAGGATATTTCATTTATGAGTTATTTAAGATCAACGCGTTATAATATATATATATTAGGAAAAGTGTGATTCTTTAATATGCATTAGTATGCATTTGTAAATATCTAATGTGACAGTCACAATATGTTCTAGACATAGAGTAAATAGACGGTTCATATTCTCTTAGATCATAACTACCTTTGATATGTGACTTAACAACCGATTGGTCCATGATATCTATTTAAATAGCATGGGGGGTCATTAGCCAGTTAATCGATCATGATAAGCTCATTTGTAACTTTCTTTCTTTTCCATAATAAACTACCTCAAGTAGCTATTTGGTTGGGGTCATGGAGTGTTTCCATTTCGAGGGTTTAAACCATGTGAAAACATCAATTTATTGATATGTGATCTATTTGTATGAGTGGTTGATCTAGGTGTTCATTATTTTTGAATTATCATGTGTACTCAAACACGGTATCAAATCATTTATGAAGAGTCGCTTATGTTGATGATCTAGATCTTGAACTAATGTTGTCGAAGTTTTGAAAGGGCTTATGGCTCTAATATTTTTGTGATTTTTTGGGCTATGAGAGGTGTTCCATTGCATCTAAAGCGTCGTTTCCATTGGAAAACAATTTTTTGTCTTCTCGAAAAAGGTTTATGTTTTCCTTAGATACGACCATTTGATGAGATATGAAGGTATAATGTTACAGTGACATTTTTTTATAAATAATTTCTCATATTATTTTTCGATATAATTTTTTTTTGGCTTCATATTGATGTCTACCTTGTCGGTGTATGCTCTTTTTCATACACCTTCCATGATCGTGGAAAATCAGAAATAGATGGAAAATATTTTTTCTCTACTGTGTATGCTATTTGTCATCCACCTTGTGCGATCACACACTAGTACAAAATGAGGAATTAACTACTACATGACTAAAAATTATAGTCACCATTAGTTTTTTAAGTGATTTACTACTAAATATGAGCAATTTTGATTGACCCAACTATAAACGACTAAACCTACCGACTAATTTAGTCACTTGTTAACAAATATGACTAGATAACAAGTGACAGAGTTAAAAATGACTAACATAAACAAGTAACTTAGTCATGACATAAAAAATGCCTAGCTAGAAGAATATGAATTGATAATTTATGTTAGTCATTTTTAATTATGTCATGGAAAATTGCAATTGTGACAATGAAGTGTGACAATTTAGTAAATTTTGTAAATTGTCTACCTTCTATTAGTAATATTGGTTCCATGCACCTCGATCTTCATAGATGCAACAAATAAATCTCACAAATTTTCTCTTGGTAATGTTTATCCTTGTTGTACCATTGAAGCAAATCATTAAGTGCATTCCAAAGGACAATTACGTTCCTACAATTACGAATTAGGTACTAGAACCAATACCATATCGATACCTAGAAGCATTATAGCTATTCTTTTATCCTTCAATGTGAGAGTCCCAAGTTCCATACTGAGGTTCTTTTCTAACATCAATATAACTATCATGATTTGTGACCGTCAAACTAGTTGCACTAGTCGATGTAGCTTCAGCAGACTCAGTTCCTTTAAATGTCGTAGCAGTTGATCCGATAATAATTGAATAGGTGGAAGCACCAAGAATAATATTTTAACCAATCAAAGACTCAATTATAATTAAACTGGCATGCTGACCTAGAACTAGTCTCAAATCCATATGATGTAAAGGTAGAGGCCCCAATCCATCTCCGAGTTTTAGGTAAATATTTCGATTCCTCGACCTCTTACAGGCTTGACCTCACAGAATATGATACGAATAATGAAATGGTGACCTCTCCTTATCACTATCAATTTAAACCTCTTTTATGCATTAGTGGCCAAGTAAACTTTGCATCTGGTGTCACCACCCACTTGATTCACGATGTGCACAACTCTTCTTGGCCAACTTCCTCGATCTAAGTTTATTATATAATATACTACTATAACAAAAAATACCATTAAAACAAATATTTTATAATATTAATAAAAAATATTATATTTATATAAAACACAAATTATTATATTTATATAAAACACAAATTAATTAAATTTTATATTAATCTTAATTTATAAAACCAAATACATTGATTCTCTATCTCTTTGGATAAAGGAGGAGAAAAATGAAACCCTTCATCATTGTTGAGTGATGTCAAAGATCCATTAATAACATGGAGTTCTTGTTCTCAACTCAAAAGATAATCTTGTCAAGATTCGTACGTGCTTGGACGACATGCAACGTTGAGTTTGACACACTAAATAAATTTTTAATGCAAATGTAAATGTTCTTATTCTATTCAGACTAATAGATGCATAATTTCTATAAAATGAAATCCATGCATTATAATAGAGAGGGGAATTCTATGAGAGGAAATGCCATTTATTATTCCGAAAGAAACATTGCTTGTCTTGTTGGAATGAATTTTTTTTTGTTATTTTCCTATTCATTTCCTTTAAAAACCAAATTGTTGCAGTGGATGGAACTATATAACAAGGTATTGACTTGGCGTATATTCAAAAATAGATCTTTACATGGAGCACATTTATCAGGTTTGTGTACATTACTGGAGGCATATCTTTGAAAATTTAAAGTTTTTTTTGTTGGCTAGTCATTGTTTCCCTATAAAACCAAATACCTTAAAAAATGAAAGTAATGAGAAGTTGAAATTAACATTGTTTAATATTTCTATATATTATTTATATTATTAAAAATACTTAAAATCATTTTACCACTCAACACCAATATGTCTATACCAATGGTGGTTCTGCATGGCCATTTTTATTCATGTATTACACTTAAATTTCAACATAAACTATAGAATGTGAACGCTTCTGCAGAATAGAAAGATATACCTAATATAACGATGGATTCCCATCATGGTCGGGGATTTTTATGCATAATGAAGTGAAAGATTCATTCAGTATTTGGATTATTGAGGGAAATGGCGCCAGTGCGGATAATAGGAGCTCAAACTAGATAAGAGAATTTACAAGGTAGGGAAAGAACAATTTGGGGTCATGTCCACTAAGAATCGAACCCTTGCCCCATTATACAAATCACAACCCTACCCTACAATGTTGAAGACTTAGGCTAAGATTACCAAATTTAGAAGTAATATGTTTGGATCTAAGAAGATGCTTGAAGACGCATCTAAGAAGAGTAAATGGAGTTGTAATTCAAGAAATTATATTAATGGTGATGAGATTGGTGTCGGTGGATAGAAATTGAAACTGTCAAATATTGGTATTGAGATTCACATTGATTCTCCACTGCCTCCAGAATGGAAGCAATGTTTATACCTTTAGGTGTGTTTCCTTCTATGATTTTCTTAATTACCTATTGTGTTTTTCTTTTATTCATGGTTTTTTTAGTTGTTGTGGATGTGGTGGAGATGAAATGGCTCAAGTGTCCTTGCATGTTTGAATCACGAGTTGTCAAGGGGAACTTGGGAAATTCAATGCGAGAAATAAAACCAATAGTTATTGAGGAAAAGGAAGAAGGGAATGGGAGATTTTAATTCTCCCATCCTTATGTTTGCTTTTTGTCATTTCACCTTTGGGGGGTAATTGATCACTGCACGGTGTTGTTGTTTCTCATTGCATACTTCAAAGGATGTGGGGATAACATGTTTTTTGTTCATGTTCATCCTATTGTTGAGGATGCAAGGAAAGTGTTTGAGAATATTCCTGAATGGAATCTTGTTTTGTGGAGCGATATGATTGCAAGGTATCCTATGAATGGGAAAGATGAAGAGGCTCTCAAGATTTGTTGGAAAGCATTGATTATGGGGATGAGTCTGAATGATTTTACCTTCTCGATCGTGCTTTTGATTTGTGCAAACATCACGACTTATGATTAGGGTAAGCAAGTTAATATCCTCACCATAAAATATTGATTTGATTCATATAATTTTGTGGGTATTTCTCTTGTTGGCATGTCTGCAAAATGTGGGACTGTTTCTATTTTTTTCATTCTTTTTGGGCATCATGTAAAAATTTCGATGAATGTTGATGTATTTGTAACTTCAGAATGTATTCACTTGTATATTTTATATTGTATTTAATTGTACACCGATAGAGATGTTTTTTCCTTTGATTGGAAGAGTCATTATTATAATAAAGTCATGTAAAGTCATTGAGTTTAACCCTCTGTTGTAAGTAGGGGCAATAGTCCCAACAGTTGAGGGGTATTAGGGTTATTAGGCTCTCGTAGAGAATTCGGCCCTGTAGAGTAAATGTCAAGTGGAAAATAAGTATAGATAGAGAGTGAGACTCTCTATTTGAAACACACACTCACTCAACTATAGCGCATGAGTGAGAGAAGAGGAGCTCACACAAGTGAGAGAGAGAACAACTGCCAGAGATCATCTTTGTGTTTTTGGGTTTTACTTTTGCTATTGGTGCTCATTCTATCTCTGTGGAAGTTGTAGGGTTTTCTCCTTTATGGTTTCCATGAGGAAAACTCTTTGTGTTTATTTTTTCTTATGATTATTGATGTGCATGTTATTCTCTCAGATAAGATACTATATCATATTGATTAAATGATAAAAATATAACATGGTATCAGACCTAACTTGTAAAGAAGACACTTTGCAGCTGCAGAAGCTAGGGATGATGTGTGGGTGTATGTCCATACATCATTAGCAAAAGGAGGCTATATTGACTCTCCATTGAAGGGCACATATTTGTATCGAAGTAGAATATGATTCTGAGCATTTTTCAGTTTTTGACCTACCACTGCTGCGGGAAATTAGGGATTTTCACAGAAGTGGAATTTTTGAGTGAGCCCAGCATAGGATTGCTCTCCTACTCAAAATAGAAGTTTATAGACCAAGATCAAAGTTTTTAGTTAGGTAGAACTCCAAGAAATTCAAACCCTAATTTTCCCTTGAACTAGAAAACCAACACTGTAGAAGATCAGCTCCAGATCCAGTTCCAGCATCTCAAATTGGTAAGATCTAAATATTTTGTATTTCCATTTTAGGTTCTCATTTAAGATGTCTCATCACACCAAGCTTGATGAAAATATTTAAGGAGATGAAAACTTCTGAGCATGGAAGTATAAGATCTCATTGGTTCTTGAAGAAACTGAATTGGACACCTACATAAGTGGATAAGTTCTAGTTCTAGAGGGAGATTAGGCTAAAGCCTTACAGAAGAATAACTTGGTCAAGTCCAATAGGATTATTGCTGATTCTATCAAGGATCACCTTATACCACAGGTGTCTTCCCTAAATACACCTAAAGAGATGTTTGATTCCTTGACCAAGATATTTGAAGGGAAGAGTATAAATTGGAAGATGACTTTGAGAAACTAGTTGAAGAATGTAAAGATCCAAAATGCAGAGACCATACAATCATACTTTACAAGGGTCTCTCAAATAAAAGAACAACTTGAAAAAATAGAAGAAGAATTAGAGAATGGATAAATTGTGATGACCACCTTGAATGGTCTCCCTAGGTCATGGGACTCCTTCATTCAAGGGATTTGTGCTAGAAGAAATTTAATAACTTTTAGTACGCTGTGGGAGGAACGTTCACAAGAGAAAGCTTGGATAGTAGCTTGAGATGAAAATATGGGATGTGAAGATCAAGCTCTCACAGCACACACCAATAAATTCAGAAAGTACCACCATCATCCCAAAGGTAAGCATTCTCACAAGAACGATATCCCTAGAAGATATAGAAAATATCTACCTAAACTCAGATGCTATAACTGTGATGAGAAAGGACACTTTGCCAAAGATTGTCCCCAAAATAGAGGTGTTAGAATTTCATCATTAAGCTAGCATTATATTAGGATCTTTACTGAGAGAATAACAAGCACAGCAATCAAACACAAGAGACAATGAACACAGTGTTTATCCTCGAGGAAACCATAAATGGAAAAACCCCACAACTTCCTCAGATATAGAATCAGCACCAAAACAGTAAAAGCCCCAAAATAGTAAGTGATCTCCCAACAGCAGTAATCTTCTTCTTGTCTAGCGCCAGTAACTTCTCCTTCCTCAACTATGCACTGCACTTGAGTGTGTATGACTTGTGTGATAAATAGAGATCCCAGATTTCTATTTATACTAATCCCAGCATGACTAAAACCCTAATAGGGCCAACCTCTACTTGGAGAGTCTAATAACCCTAGTGCCCCGAAATTGCAGGGACTTTAACCCTTACACAATCGGAGGGTTACCCACTATGACTTGACATGACTTATTTACATTATTGATTCTCCTGATAGGAACATCGGCGCATGACAACATGACTCAATTATATTATAGATACATCCTAGATAAACATCAAGTTACAATACATAAGATACATAGATGAATACATTTCGAAGTTACAAATACATCAACACTCCC
The DNA here is from genome assembly GCA_001517045.1 of Pseudotsuga menziesii. Classification (NCBI taxonomy): domain Eukaryota; kingdom Viridiplantae; phylum Streptophyta; class Pinopsida; order Pinales; family Pinaceae; genus Pseudotsuga; species Pseudotsuga menziesii. Next base: position 459,829 of record LPNX010445434.1, read on the forward strand.
TCTTAACTAGGAAGGTATTCTTTCGACACAATTTTCAGCACTGGTCTTCTTCTCTTATCGACTGGATCGTCTCGTCATCTGCATCTCAGGTCTTTTGATTCTTCAATTCATCTTTGTCTTCAAGTCATCTTCTAGTCATTGGATCTATATCATCTCTCGATCTGGATCATCATGGGACATCATCACTGGATCTGGATCATCACCCGATCTGGATCATAATGAGGCATCATCACTGGATATGGATCATCACTCGATCTGGATCATCACTAGCTATCATCATTGGATCTGGATCATCACTGCTAGATCCTCATCACTGGATCTGGATCATCATCACTTGATTTGGATCATCACTGGGCATCATCATAGGTGCTATCTCTTGATTCTTCTCATCATCAGAACCTCTACAGAGCTAGTCCTTTTTCATACTGGATGTATCATCTCAGAGCTGGTCCTTTTTCATACCAGATGAGGCAGCTACTCAGAGCTAGTCCTTTTTCATACTAGATGAGCCTTCCCAAAGCTAGTCCTTTTTCATACTAGGTAGGGCATCACAAAGCTGGGCCTTTTTCATACCAGATGAGGCATCATAGAGCTGGTACTTTTTCATACCAGATGTGGTAGCTACTCAGAGCTAGTCCTTTTTCATACTAGATGAGCCTTCCCAGAGCTAGTCCTTTTTCATACTAGGTAGGGCATCGCAGAGCTGGTACTTTTTCATACCAGATGAGGCATCACAGAGCTGGTCCTTTTTCATACCAGATGTGGCAGCCACTCAGAGCTAGTCCTTTTTCATACTAGATGAGCCTCCACAGAGCCAGCCCTTTTTCATGCTGGATGTATCATCTACACAGAGCTAGTCCTTTTTCATACTAGATGTGTCTTCATAGAGCCAGCCCTTTTTCATGCTGGATGTGGCATCCACATATACCTGACAATGGAAGGAACCAATCCTCTCACCATGTCATAGCCCTTAAATCCGACCATGGAAGGAACCAATCCTCTCACCATGTTGGAATGGCACTGCACTTACATCTGATCATGGAAGGAACCAATCCTCTCACCATGTTAGAATGGCACAGCACGGACACATCACTTCCTCTTGGGAGGAATCTCGATCTGGAGAACACCAAGCTTCTCCCTAAAGTACTCAAACTTCACCTTATCCAATGGCTTAGTCAACACATCAGCTATCTGTTTGTCCATCGCAACATACTGGGGCCTCACTGCTCCTATCTGTACCATATCCCTGATATAGTGATACTTGATCTCAATATGCTTCAACTTGTCATGGAATACTGGATTCTCGGACAACTTTACACGGCTCTGGTCGTCACAGTATATACAAGTAACATCTAACTGGAGATCAAACAAATCAGACAGTAGCTTCCTCATCCATACTGCCTCACAACTAGCTGAACAGGCTACAACATACTCTGCTTCAGCTATACTCAGTGCCACACAGGATTGCTTCCTGCTAAACCATGAGATCACACCTGATCCCATACTGAAGCAACACCCTGAAGTGCTCTTCCTATCGATGGCACTACCTGCCCAATCTGAATCAACATAACCCTCCAGGTTAATCTTTTGATCAGCCTTATACTTGAGCCGATAATCAACCATACCCTTCAGGTACCTCAGAATATGCTTTGCAGCAGTCAAGTGAACATGTCTCGGATCTATCAAGTATTGGCTCAAGGTGTTCATAGCAAAGCAAATATCTGGTCTCATGTTCGTCAGGTACATCAAGGACCCAATCATCTGACGATACATCGTGACATCAACTGTCTCTCATGAAGCATCACTCAATAGCTTCAGTTTTGATGCCATAGGTGTGGTCAATGACTTGCAGTCCATCATCCCAAATCTCTTCAGGATCTCTACTGCATACTTTCCTTGTCCAAGAAATATTCCATCTATAGTTTGCCACAGCTCCATACCTAGGAAATAGTGCATCATTCCCAAGTCCTTCATCTCGAACTCAACAGCAAGCTTTCTCTTCGTATCAACAATCAAACCATTCATACCTGTCACAAACAGATCATCTACATATAGTAGGAGTATCATCGGGTTGCCACCTTCCACCTTGTAGTAAAGGTTGGAATCTGCTTTACTCTTGGTAAATCCCAAACTGGATAGAAATCTGTCAATTATGCCGTACCATGTCTTGGGTGCCTGTTTCAGTCTGTACAGGGCTTTGTTCAATCTACACACATGAGACTCTATGTCATGTGTCTCAAAATCGAGTGGTTGTTCTACATACACTTCCTCTTCTACTACACCATTCAAGAAGGCAGTCTTGACATTCATTTGGTGTATCTTCCATTTCATTATTGCAGCCAGAGCAAGTATCGATCTGATGGAAGTGTATATGGCTACAGGTGCAAAGGTTTCTTCATAGTCTATTCCTTCTTTCTGGGAGAACCCCCGAGCCACAAATCTTGCCTTATACTTTTCAATGCTACCATCTGCAGCATGCTTGATCTTGTAGATCCATTTGGAAGTTACTACTGACTTCCCTTCTGGTCTTGGGACAACATCCCAAACATCATTCTTCATGATCGATTGATACTCTTCAATCATTACATCCTTCCATTCTTTTTGATCTGCCACTTCTTCATACTTGGAAGGTTCTTTATCAATGAAGTCACATAGTAGAGCTACGTAACTAGAACATGATCTGGTCCTTTTTCTTTCTATGAGATTCTCTTCTGGAACCCCAAATATTTTTGCACCTTGGATAATATCTCGTACCCAAGTAGGTTTCCTCTTGTGAGGATTCTTCTCTTGTGGTGGATCTACAGGTATTTGTGGTTCTTCAAATTCTCGATCTTCTTCTTGAGTTTCTTCGTTCATGATTGTATCATGAATCCTGGGAGCTTCTGCTTCTTCAGGTTCTTTAGTAGGTTTCTTTCTGGATTTGATGTAGGCTGAATCTTCATCAAATGTTAAATCCCTACTGGCATCAATATTTTTGAATCCTGGGAAGTATATTCTGTAAGCCTTCGAGCTTTCAGAGTATCCCACAAATATACCCTTCTTTCCTGAAGGATCTAATTTTGTTCTCTTCTCTTTTGGAATGTGTATGTACATAGGACAGCTGAATATTCTGAGATGGCTAACTTCTGGTTTCTTCCCGAAGAAGACTTCTTCATGAGTCTTGTTCTCGATTACTTTATGTGGAGTACAGTTCTGTACATACACTGTTGTTCTGGCTGCTTCTGCCCAAAGGTGCATAGGAAGATCTTGATCATGAAGCATAGCTCTTGCAGCTTCCATGATGGTTCTATTCTTCCTCTCTACAACCCCATTCTATTGTGGATTGTAAGGAATAGACAACTCCCTCTTAATCCTTGAGTCCTTACATAATTCCTTGAACTCATTTGAAGTGAATTCTCTGCCATTGTCTAATCGAAAAGCCTTGATCTTCTTTTCAGTCTAGTTCTTGATAAAATCTTTGAATTCCTTGAACTCGCTAAACACTTCATCTTTATTCTTCATGAAGTAAATCCATGTCTTCCTAGAAAAATCATCAATAAAAGAAACATAGTGCACATACCCGCTTAGTGAGTTTGATGACATTTGTCCGCACACATCGGAGTGGATGATTTCCAAGATTTCTTTTGCTTTACTTTCACTACTTGGAAATTTCTTCTTTGTATTCTTTCCTTTCACACATCCCTTCCAGGCCCCTTCATGTTTTACTTGTATTTCTGGAAGACCTTCAACAGCTTTGCTTGCAAGTGGTAGTGCTCTGTAATGCACATGTGCAAGCCTTCTATGCCATAGTTCATTTGGTTCTACTGTGTCATGAACCAAAACTTGATCTGGTTGGCCCTTCCACTTGTATAATCCTCCTTCTTGTTCTCCGATCACAATTGCATCATCAAAAACTGAGAACTTGGCCATCTACAAAAGCAACCCTCATTCCTTTTGCATCCAATGCAGATATGGAGAGGAGTTTCTTCTTTAGACCTGGAACAAATAAACATTCTTCATCTTCAAATACTTTCCAGAGTCTAGTTTATAGAAGGATTCACCACTACCTTTTATTGGATACTAGTAGTCATCCCCAAGTTTCACCTTGTGAGGTGACTCATGTTCAAATAGCTTTACAAATGATTCTTTGAATCCCATCATATGCTTGGAAGCACCACTGTCTATAAGCCAATCATTGCTTCCATGTGAAACAGTTCCTGTGAGAGCGGAGATCAGTACATATTCATCCTCACTTGAAGAGTCATCACTTTCTTGTCTGATTCTCTTTGAAGAAGTTTCATCATCCTCTACAGCATGGGCATGATGTCTTATTTTGTTTCCCTTCTTCCTTAGATTTCTTTTGTTAGGGAAAAATTTGGATATGTGACCTTTTTCATCACATGTGTAACATCTAATGGTACTTAGATATTTTCTAGAGTGTGAGGTCTTACCTTTGGAGTGATAATTGTTCCTCATGTTTTTCTTGGAGTGAACTGTGAGGGCTTGATCTTCACTACCCATATTCTCTTCTCGAGCTGCTATCCTAGCTTCTTCTTGAGAGCATTCTTCCCATAGCCTGCTGAAATTGACTAACTTCTTTCTGGCACAGATTCCTTGAATGAAAGAGTCCCATGATCTCGGGAGACCATTTAAGGTGGTCATCACAATCTCTGCATTTTCCACTTCTTCATCTACTGCTTCTAGCTTCTCTTTGATTTGAGAAACCCTTGTAAAGTAAGGCTGAATAGTCTCAGCATTCTGGATCTTCACATTCTTCAATTGGTTTCTCAAGGTCATCTTCTCGTTAATGTTCTTCCCTTCAAACAATTTGGTTAGGGCATCAAACATAGCTTTAGGTGTCTTAAGGGGGGATACTGTGGTATGAGATTATCCTTGATAGAATCAGTAATGATTCTCTTTTCCATAACCATCTTCTTCTTATGCAAGGCCTTAGCCTCATCTCCCTCTCAGACTGGAACCTCCTCATTGATATAGGAGTCTAATTCATTCTCTTCCAGGACCAGGGAGATCCTATACTTCCAAGCTCGGAAGTTTTCAGCTCCCTCAAGCTTTTCATCAAGATTGCTATGATGAGACATCTTAAATGAGAACCTCAAACAGAAATACAAAATATTTTAGATCTTACCAGGTTCAAGATGTCAGATCTGAAACTTGAGCTGAAATCCTACAGAGCTAGTTCAAGAGAAAATTAGGGTTTTTTCTTTTCCAAAGTTTTGTCCTTCCAAATGCCTTGAAATTTTTCCCTAACTTTGATTTTTGGGAGGAGATCAATCCAGGCCTGGGCTCACTGAAAAATTCCTCTTCAGTGAAAAGCCCTAATTTCCGACAGTAGTGACAGGTCCAAAATTGAAAAACCTCAGAATTGGATTCTGCTTCAACAGAAAGATGCGCCCTAAGGGGGAGAGTTATTCCACCTTACTTTTGCTGAAAATCTGTGGAGGAAGATCCACAAACTAGGAAGCCCTAGTTCCCGCAGCTGCACAATGTCTTCTTCTCAGGTTAGCTCTGATACCATGTTAGAATTTCATCATTAAGCTAGCATTATATTAGGATCTTTACTGAGAGAATAACAAGCACAGCAATCAAACACAAAAGACAATGAACACAATGTTTATCCTCAGGGAAAGCATAAATGGAAAAACCCCGCAACTTCCTCAGAGATAGAATCAGCACCAAAAAAATAAAATCCCCAAAACAGTAAGTGATCTCCCAACAGCAGTAACCTTCTTCTTGTCTAGCCCCAGTAACTTCTCCTTCCTCAAGTATGCACTACACTTGAGTGTGTATGACTTGTGTGATAAATAGAGATCCCAGATCTCTATTTATACTAATCCCAGAATGACTAAAACCCTACTAGGGCCGACCTCTACTTGGAGAGTCTAATAACCCTAGTGCCCCGAAACTGTGGGGACTTTAACCCTTACACAATCGAAGGGTTACCCACTATGACTTGACATGACTTATTTACATTATTGATTCTCCCGATCGGAACATCGGGGCATGACAACATGACTCAATTATATTATAGGTACATCCCGGATAAACATCGGGTTACAATACATAAGATACATAGATCAATACATTCTGAAGTTACAAATACATCAACAAGAGGTAGCTCCCACAAGAAGAAGGACACCGAAAGAAAAAATCATGCTCACACTGGAGAGGATGATGAACCTCCCAAGAATAGAGTCAAAGAAGAAAGTGAAGATTCTTCAAGTGATGAAGAGTATGTTTTGATTTCTTCCCTCACGGGGACTGTTACACATGGAAGCAATGATTGGCTCATAGATAGTGGGGCTTCCAAACATATGACAGGATTCAAAGAATCCTTTTTGAAACTATCTTAATAGGAGTGTTGCAGCTGCAACTGTTTTCCCATTTTTTAAAAATTTTGGACCCTCCTTTTAATTTTTATCTTGCCTAAGATTGTTTCAATTGCTGAACTCTATTTTTGTTTTCCCTTTGCTACAAACTTGGATTGTTTGAAGTTGAAGTGAGGTCAATTGCTTTCATGATTTTTGGAACATTGCTTCCTGTCTGCAAATGCTTTAACGGTGGAGTTTTGAAAATGATGTCTTCTTCGTCTGAATGATTTCGTTCATCGCTATCGAAAGTCTGTTTACGATTGAGTCGAAGCTTGTTTCTCTTTCCTGTCACTATTTTGGAGGTTAAATGAACTGGTTTCATCACTGCCCAACCTAAATATTTTGAACACTTAACACTTTGTTTTTCGATAAAATTTTTGCTATAAAGAAGTTTGTTGACAGTGAATCAGGGCCATAGTCATCTACGTAGCCGCTGTTGCGAAAGCCTACTTATGAACGTTTCAATGGATAGTTTTGACGTTCACTGATGTGATTCATTGCATTTGTTTCTTTGGATTGTCGACGTTTTTTATCGCAGTCGAAGCATCAGTATTCTATATCGCCGTCGTTTCAGAAGGCAGATAAAGAATGGGAAGATTGTTAGTTTTTCTTTTGTCGATTATGTGGCTTTATTGGTTTAAATTTTTGCATTGTGATGACCTTTGCCTTCACCCTCGGAGCGGTTTTATGACTTTGATCGAAAGTCGTGATCTATTTTTGTTCCACAGTTGCGGCTCCAGAGTGGACTAACCATCCGCCATATAACTCCTCTTTTCACCGATGTGTGGCTCAACCTTTTGGCTTGAGATGATATATTTTCAGTTTTTATCGGAAGTTTTTTGAACATTGAATTGGGGCCATAGTTTTTTGCGTGGTCACCATTTTGAAAGCCAACGTATGAACATTTCGACGAATTAGTGCTTTTTCTCACTAATCGGCGATGCCTTTTTTCTTAGTGGGTAATGGTTCCAATTTCTGATGCATGGACAACAGCATTTAGTGTTTTATTTCACCGACCTTTTATGTTGACCCGGGATCCTTAGCTTATAAAGTTATGCCGTTGCGGTGGTTTAGGGAGCTAACTTTCTGACTTATAGTTTTCCCGTCAATGGGATTTTCCCGCTGTTGTTTTTTGTGAGCTCTTAACATTTTTCATGGGCGACGGGATTTCTCTGTTTTTTATCGAGCTAGGGTTGTGATGAGAACACAGGGCAAGGTCTCACAGTTGATGATGATTATTATTGGTAGTATAGTTTACATTTATCGAAGTTAGATGTTTCAAATGCATTCCACCTTAACGTTGTATTTCTCGTTTTAAATGCAGACAGATTTAGAAGAATGTTCAGATCCAGTTTGATGATTGTTGTTGCAGAGAAGATGTATCTAAAGGACAAGGTAGAAGGGAGCCAGCTAAAGAAAAGAAAACTGAAGAAGTATAAATAGAGAAAAGAAGAATAAAGTCGGGTTTAAGCTCAATAGGATCTAGCAAGAGACCAATGGATTAATGAGCAAAATAAATGGAGGTGGAGGCCCAGGCTTGGAAAAGTTCAGCAATTACCAAGCTGGTCCCTTTTTCATAAAAATGCTCCTAAATAATAAATCTGAAATGTAACGTTTGTATGAATCATGAGCACTCACAAAAGGACAAAATTGTGAGATTAAACAGTGGAGGAGCCCAACGGTCACCGAGGGGCATCCCAAGAGTTTGCTTGTAGTATAAGTATAGGAGAGTTAGAGAGAATATGGGCTTTTTCCCTGGAGAAACTTGTGAACCACTTGTTGTAAGAGGAACTACTTCGTTTTACAATAATAAATTACAAATTTTTCCTGTTAAAGAAGGTGTTGTGTGGAATGTTCAAATATGATAAAATGAACAATGTTGAAGGGGAACTATTTCGTTTTCAATTGTGTTTCATTAACCGTGAGAGCGTTCGAACTTTCTGAACCTATTTTCTTATTTGAATGTTCTCTGGTTTATTTTGTGATAATTTCCACTATGAGTAATGGAGGTTTGAACAGTTGATGAGCTATCTTGTCGTGTATATCTTTATTCATGTTTATGTGTTTTGATTCTAAGAACAACTATCTGTGAATTATCTTAACATGTGAACAATATTACATTACTCATGAATTAATATCTTGCTCCCTAGGGATAGCTTAGTTAGTGCTTTTCTTTAGTTGTGTGTGATTTAAATGTGAGAGAGTCTAAGACGAGAGGTAAGAACCTGTGCATCACATTGTGACCACTCCTTGCATTCTTTATCAATCCGCATCTTAGATAGGCACTTGCATATCATACTTAAAGTCAAAAAATACAAAAATATATACGGTGGAGAGGGCCACAACCGGTAAAAACCCTTTGTCTTTGTTACTTGACGTACGGTAGCCGGACCACAAACTGGACGGATTCCCTACACCAAATAGTCATGGGCTAGTTGGGAATGTTGACTGGGGAGAATCCCTTGCTATTGTTGCCTATGAATTTCCAACCCTCAACAGTTTTTGGTGCTAGAAGGAGGGCCAATAGTGCATGGCTGGCCGGGGAAATATGTTTCCTTGAAATAACTCCACCAGTGATAGTTTTGAAGGCAGTTTGTTTCCTGATCCAAATACTAAAGAGAATAGAGAACATTTGTTTGCTGTGGACAATTAAGTAGTAAATGATCTGAGAAGACACGCCCAGGATTATGTAAAGAGTATTGGAGGATTACCCATTATCCCTGATTTACCCCGAAGAGAATACAAGAAGAAAGGCTGTCCCATCTTCGACGATTCAGTGTTGGTTGGAGACCTGGAAGAGTTAGTAGAAGGATCATTATAGGAGGTTGTTCATCATTTGAATCAAATAGGCCCAAACACACCTCACTGTTCACCTGTGTGGAATCCTATTCCTTCACCTCCACACTCTCCACCTAGACTCATGGCAGGTGTAAATGCAAGCCAGCCACCTAACCCACCAAATCCACCACCTGCTTGGAAAGCCAGATCACCCCTGAACCTGACACCTCCATTGCATGATTTACCTCAAGCTTTTGAAAAGATACTGCCCAAGTTTGATCCAAATGAGAAGATGTTATTAGATGACCATTTGCAAAGTTTCTATTTGGCAATAGAAGGGTTAAGGGCTGGGGAACATGAGGATGTATTTTGTAGACTTTTTCCACACACCCTTAAAGGAGCAGCAGCATCATGGTACTTTGGTTTGCCTGCAAAATCTACCCCAGATTGGGATACCTTTGAAAGGATTTTTAGAAGTAAGTATGCAACCCAAAAAACTCATGCATCTCTCATGAAAGGACTGTGCACCTTAAAGAAAGAAAAAAAAAAGAAGGTGCATAGTTTTACCGAAATATTTGCAGCCTATCTTAAGAATTTTTCTGAAGTTGACTAACCCTCAAATAAAGTATTGATTGAATATTATACCTCAGCTCTAGGACCTGAGTTGGCCATGTTTGCCAAAATGAAGGCCAAACCTATGCTAGAAGAGACTTATGAAGAAGCAGAGAGAGTAGAGGCTAAAAAAGAAAGCATCGAAGATTACCTTGAATGGTCAGGAGAAAAAAATGTTGGGAGGAAAGCTTTGTTATTTACTAAGACTAATGAAGAGCAATCACCAGATCTCGAACTAATGGAAAAGATGATGCAAAAGCTGTCTAATAGAATCATAGACTTGGAAAAGGAAAAGGAAGCCCAAAAGTTCTATAAGCCTTATTACAAGAAGAGGGAAAATAACAAACAATCCCAACCCCCTCCGCACAACCCTGCATCTATGAACTTAACGGAGGTAGGAATGGATAATTTTTGCACTTTCCACCAACAACCCCATTCTGAAAAGAATTGTCCTCAATGGATAAATTCAATGACGTTGGTCATGAATCAGCTGTTGGATTCCAAATTAACAGAAGACAATGATGAAGAAGGGAAAGGAAACAATAAATCAACAGAAAAATAGGAGGATGTGGCCATGGTTTTATGGGACTGTGTATCATTGTTTGATGCCAAGGAAGAAAAGGATATAAGACACGAGGACATCTTGGAAACAAATGTAATGACGAGAAGCCAGGGGTTGATTAAGGAAAACAATCTTATGCTCCCGAAGATTAAGAGACTTCAAAACAATGTTAAGAAATTTCAAAACAACTCCTCAGTGAATAAAATTCTGGAATTTACCATCACCAGTGAAAATCCTAGATAGATCAACATGCCTACTAAGCCCATCGAAGAAAAGATAAATAATGTTAAAATGAATCTCATAGAGCATAAGATGGATTATGACATTGTGGAGGATATCAAAAAGGTAAGGGAAAACATGTCATTATTTGAAATGTGTAATGTACCGTGGCAGAAAGAAAAGCTATTGAAAGCGCTTGAAGTATCAGAGGAGAGGCTTCCCACTAACAATCAGCCCCAAGAAGAAGAAATTGGTGAAGCAAGTATGGGAGGTAAGCCTAAATGCAAGACTCCACCTTTCCTCCTTACTTTTGAAATTTTCAATCACAACGTGCATAACTGCCTAGTAGACTCGGGGGAATCAATCAATGTCATGCCACTGTCGGTCTGCAAAAAGATAAATGGGAAACCTAAACCATCCACCTGGAGGGTCATTTAGTTGGATAGAATGAATGTGAAGGTAACTAGGGAAATGGAGGATGTTCTCGTTCACTTATCTTCAAATGATAAGGTATGTTAATTCATTGATATTGTGGTGGCTGACATACCAGAAGCTTATGTACTTGTTTTGGACAGCTATCTATGATTTATATTAACATGTGAACAGTATTACGTTACTCATGAATTAATATCTTGCTCCCTAGGGACAGCTTAGTTAGTTTTTGTTTTTAGTTGTGTGTGATTTAGATGTGAGAGAGTCTAAGACGAGAGGTAAGAACCTGTGCATCACATTGTGACCACTCCTTGCATTCTTTATCAATCTACATTTTTAGATAGGAACTTGCATATCATACTTGAAGTCAAAAAATACAAAAATATATACGGTGGACCGGGACGCAACCGGTAAAAACCCTTTGTTTTTGTTACGTGACCTACGGTAGCCAGACCGTAAATTGGACGGATTCCTTACACCAAATAGTCATGGGCTAGTTGGGAACATTGACTGGGGAGAATCCCTTGCTATTTTTTCCTGCGAATTTCTAGGCCTCAACAAGGAGTCACCCCACAAACTAAAAATTGGGGATGACTACTAGTATCCCATAAAAGGTAGTGGTGAATCCTCCTATAAGCTAGAATCTAGAAAATCTATGAAGATGAAGGATGTCTTTTTTTTACTAGGACTAAAGAAGAATCTTCTCTCCATATCTGCATTGGATGCAAAAGGTATGAGGGTTGCATTTGCATATGGCCAAGTCCTTATGTGGCCAAAAGGGAAGACTATAGATGATGCAGTAGTGGTTGGAGAGTAGGAGGGAGGCTTATACAAATTAAAGGGTCAACCAAAACAAGCCTTGGTCCATGATTCAGTAGATCCAAGTGAAATTTGGCATAGAAGGTTTGCACATGTGCACTATAGGGCACTAACACTTGCAATAAAAGTTGTTGAAGGTCTTCCAGAAATCTAGGAAAATCATGAAGGCATTTGCAAAGGATGTGCAAAGGGAAAGAACACAAAGAAGACATTTCTAAGTAGTGAGAGAAAGGAAAAATGAATCTTGGAAATCATCCACTCTGATGTATGTGGTCTGATGTCATCGAGTTCATTGAGTGGGTATGTATATTATGTTTCTTTCATTGATTATTTATCTAGGAAGACATAGATATACTTCTTGAAAAGAAAGGATGAAGTATTTAGTAAATTGAAGGAATTCAAAGCCTTGATTAAGAACCACACATAGAAGAACATCAATACCTTTCGATTAGAAAATGGTGGATAATTCACATCAGATGAATTCAAAGAATTATGCAGAGAGTCGGGGATTAAGATGGATTTGACCACTCCATATAATCCACAATAGAATGGGGTTGTAGAAAGGAAGAATAGAATGATTATGGAAGCAACAAGCGAATTGCTTCATGATCAAGATCTTCCTATGCATCCATGGGCAGAAGTTGCAAGGACAACTGTGTATGTACAGAACTGTACTCCACATAGAGTACTTGAGAACAAGACACCAGAATAATTATTCTCTAGTAAGAAACTAGAAGTCAGCCATCTCCAAATATTTGGTTGTCGTGTGTACATACACATTCCAAAAGAAAAGAGGACAAAGTTAGATCCTTCAAGAAAGAAGGGTATATTTGTGGGATATAGTGAAAGCTCGAAAGCTTACAGAATATATTTCCTAGGATTCAAGAAGATCGACATCAGTAGGGATGTGACTTTTGAAGAAGAATTAGCTTACCAAAAATCTAGAAAGAGACCTGTTGAAGACATCAAAGAAACAGAAGTACCCAGGATCCGAGATAAAACTATGAAGGATACAACTCTAGAATAAGATCGAGAAATGGAAGAACCTCAGGAACCTGTAAATCCACCCCATGAGAAGAATACTTACAAGAGGAAACATGCATGGGTACGAGAGGCTATCCAAGGTGCAGAAATATATGGGGCTTCATAAGAAATGCACAAATAAAGGAAGAGAACTTGGTCCTACTCTAGTTATGTAGCCCTACTATGTGACATCATTGATAAAGAACCTTCCAACTATGAATAAGCAGCGGAAAAGAAAGAATGGAAGGATGCTATGATCGAGGAGTACTAGTCGATCATGAAGAATGATGTCTGGGATGTGGTCCCAAGACTAGAAGGGAAGTATGTTGTAACTTCCAAATGGATCTACAAGATCAAGCATGCTATAGATGGAAGCATAGAGAAATATAAAGCAATATTTGTGGCATGTGGATTCTCACAGACAGAATGGATAGATTATGAGGAGACTTTTTCACCTATATCCAAATACACTTCCATAAGATCATACTTGCTATGGCTACAATAATGAAATGGAAGATACACCAGATGGATTTCAAGACAATGTTATTGAATGGTGTAGTAGAAGAGGAAGTGTATGTGGAGCAGCCACTCAGTTTTGAGATACATGATAGGGATACTTATGTGTGCAAATTGAAGAAGGACCTGTACGGTTTGAAATAGGAACCTAGGAAATGGTACGACATAATTGACAACTTCTTGACTGGTTTGGGATTTACCAAGATTAAAGCAGATTCCAACCTTTCCTATAAGGTTGAGGAAGGGAACCCAGTGATACTCCTACTGTATGTGGATTAAATGTTTGTGACAGGTGAGGATGGGCTGATTTTCGACACGAAGAGGAAGCATGCTACCAAGTTCGAGATGAAAGACTTGGGTATGATGCACTACTTTCTAGGCATGGAGGTGTGGAAAAATGTAGATGGAATCTACCTGGGACAACGAAAGTATGCAGTAGAGATCCTGAAGAGGTTTGAGATGATGGACTGCAAGGCCATGAACACACCTATGGAATTGAACCTAAAGTTATTGAGTGATGCTTCATCAGAGTCGATTGATGCTACGATGTATCGTCATATAATTGGGTCATTGGTATACCTAATAAACATGAGACCAAATATTTTCTTTGCTATGAATACATTGAGCCAGTTCCTAACGGATCCGAGACATGTTCACCTGATTGTTGCAAAGCATATTCTGAGGTACCTGAAGGGTACAATTGACTATGGGCTCAAATATGAAGCGAATCAGAATATTAACCTGTAGGGTTATGTGGATTCGGATTGGACATGCAGTGCCATTGATAGGAAGAGAACTTCAGGGTGCTACTTTAGTATGGGATCATGTGTGATCTCTTGGTTTAGCAGGAAGCAGTCCTGTGTGGCACTGAGTACAACCGAAGCAGAGTATTTTGCAGCTTGTTCGGCTAGTTGTGAGGTAGTGTGGCTAATGAAGCTAGTGTCTGAATTATTTGATCTCTAGTTGCATTCTACTTGTATATATTGCGACAACCAGAGTTGTGTAAATTTTTCAGAGAACCTGGTGTTCCATAACAATTCGAAGCACATTGAGATGAAATATCACTATATCACGGGTATGGTGCAGAGAGGAGCAGTGAAGCTCCAGTATGTTGCGACGAATGAGCAGATAGATGATGTGTTGACCAAGACATTATCCAGAGTGAAGTTTGAGTACTTCAGAGAGAAGCTTGGTTTTCATCAGATCAAGGTTCCTTCCAAGGGGAAGTGATGAGTCCAGAAGCCTTTCTAACATGGTGGCAGGATTGGTTCGTCCCACCGTCAAATGAAAGTGTTGATCCTTTTTGACATGGTGGCAGGATTGGTTCCTCCCATGGTCAGAAGTAAGTGATGTGTCTTTCTGACATGGTGGCAGGATTGGTTCCTACCATGGTAAGATGTAACTAATGTTCATTTCTAACATGATGGAGGGATTGGTTCCTCCCATGGTCAGATGTAAGTGTTGTGCCTTTATGACATGGTGGCAGGATTGGTTCCTCCCATGGTCAGATGTAAGTGTTCTACCTTTCTGACATGGTGGTAGGATTGGTTCCTCCCATGGTCAGATGTAGGTGTTGTTCCCTTCTAACATGGTGGTAGGATTGGTTCCTCCCATGGTCAGATGTAAGTGTTGTTCCTTTCTCACATGGTGGTAGGATTGGTTCCTCCCATGGTCAGATATAAGTGTTGTTCATTTATGACATGGTGGCAGGATTGGTTCCTCCCATGGTTAGATATAAGTGTTGTGCCTTTTTGACATGGTAGCAATATTGGTTCCTCCCATGGTCAGATATAAGTGTTGAAGATGTGAAGACCTACGTGGAGGCTAAGCCTACATCCAACAAGGTTGGATCTATATAACTTCCTATGAAGAGTAGAATTGAGAGATAGCACCATTTTCTCGAGATAACGAAAGCAGTGATGATGATGATCCAGCTTTGATAATGATCCAAGTTTGATGATGATCCAACTTTGATGATGATCCAGTGATGAAGACTTGTGTTGATACACTACGTCAAGAGAATACCTTCCTAGTTAAGAGGGCGTGTTGATGTATTTGTAACTTCAGAATGTATTCACTTGTATATTTTATATTGTATTTCATTGTACCCTGACAAAGATTTTTGTTCCTCCGATCGGGAGAGTCATTAATATAATAAATTCATGTAAATTCATTGAGGTTAACCCTCCATTGTAAGTTGGTGCAATAGTCCCCACAGTTGAGGAGTATTAGGGTTATTAGACTCTCCTAGAGAAGTCGTCACTGTAGATTAAATGTCAAGTGGAAAACAAGTATAAATAGAGAGTGAGACTTTCTATTTGAAACACACACTCACTCAATTGTAGCGCATGAGTGAGAGAAGAGGAGAGCTCGCACAAGTGAGAGAGAGAGAAGAACTATCGGAGATCATCTTTGTGTTTTGGGTTTTACTTTTTCTATTGCTGCTCATTCTATCTCCGAGGAAGTTGTGGGGTTTTCTCCTTTATGGTTTCTCCAAGGAAAACTCTTTGTGTTTCTTGTCTCTTGTGATTATTGTTGTGCATGTTATTCTCTCAGATAAGATCCTAGATCATATTGATTAAATGATAAAAATATAACAATGAATTGACAATTCAAAGCTAGACTATGAATTTTTTTAATAGGATATGTAAGTGTCTATGGTTTTAATTATAATACAATAACTGGTTCTATGTGGACCCAAAAACCCAATTCTCTTAGGCACCAAGATAACTCCATGCCCTGATTTTTCTTTAAAGGGCCACCAAGGATTCTATTTGAGAGGAATCTATGTTGATTGTTACCATTTCAGCAACCATTTCAATCGATGACTATTCTTCATAAAAAAATTTAACTTATTTTTCTTGTAAATATAAAAAATTTAAAGTGGTGATGGTAACTTCTAGATCTCATTGCTTGCTAAAGCCATACCTTTGAGAAAATTATGTACAAAACACTTGAAAAAGTAAAAGTCATAATATTGTATTATAGGATCGAAGCATGGGTTTGAGTGTGTAGGAAGATATAGAAAGCGGCTATTGAAAGAAACCATGAATGATCATGATTGAGGTTGGACATTTGTGTCGCGACCGTAGTCTTAGCATTGCACAATTTTTCCACCTCACCTATGAATTCCTTTAGGGCCTTACTTTGTACAATTACAACACATTATTTATTTTGATATATTTCCAAAAAGACCACAGACCGTCAACAAATACCTCTAGTGTTGCCAATTATTTTGTGCAAGTCACCCTTGAAATTAGAGTTATTCAAGTCCTCAATGTTTTTATCATTTAATATGCCATTGACACCCAATCACATAAATAAGTTTGTGCCTTCTTTTAGTGAACACACAAATCTGTAAGTGAAACAATGTCATATTTTTGGAGAGGGGGTTTAGACACCAACAAAATCAGACATGAGACACATGATAAATAAATCAATGGGATAGTTTATTTAAAGAATAATTAGTAATGGAGTAAAAAGATTGTGGGAATCCCTGACTTGACAGTCTGTATTCTTATGCATTGTCTCAAATGTATGCATTATAGGCCTAGATTTGTTGAAAACCATAACATTAGAGATTTTTACCGAATGACGAAGGCAATATATTTACATATATCACTTCAGACCTTAATTCAAGTAATCATGTTGGACACTAGAGAGATTAGATGGCCAAACCATACTCTAATATATTTGCATAAAAGGTAGAAAGGTGTATCTACAACCTAAGTAGATGTAGGTTCATTGAAAACCACATCACAATTCTTTTATGAAATGTTTTTTTCTAGTATGTTTTTTGTATTTCACTTCAAACTTTAGTTCATGTCAACCCATTAAAAGGAATAGCATAGAGCCATTACAAGTTCAATATGCTTTAAAATATTTGTAGGAAGAGTGGCCAGATGTGTTTATAGTCTATTTTTTAAGTATATATTACTTTCTACTTCAACATCTTTTTAATCCCTCATAGTTTTTAACAATGAATATGGTCTAACATTTTTGTAGGGAACGCGGCCATATGTGTTTATATTTTAAGTATATATCTTTGAACCTAGATATTTTAAGTATAGACAACTTTCTACTTCAACATATTTTAATCCTTCACAGCTCTTAATAATCTAGAAATAGAACGGGTCTATATTAATATGAACCTATTCAAAACACAACATAGTACTACTATTTTTCTATGAGCTCCATTCACTATGATGGGACACCAACTTCTTGAAATCCATTGGATAGAAATGTAACAAAGTTAGTCCATATGTTCCTTTATGAACCCCCAAAGACAAAAATATGTGATCAACATTCCTAAGAACCATCTCAGTAGCATTGTTACAGAGTTATACCACAGGTTTGACATGTTATCCCACAAGGTTTGTACTCTTAAAAACCAGCCAAATCCATAGTACGAGGCCATTACTAAACCTTCAGAATGCTTTTCAGGAGGGACTAACCTAATAAGTGCTACATAGTGTTATGATTGTGCAGCAAGATAATGCACACATGCACAGGGATACAAATGATTGCCACAAAATAATGATAGTTTAATTTTGTTATGGTTTTTTACTTAGTGACCTATTTCACATGAAACAAGAGGCATATATGCAGTGAGGAAGGTGCATATCATAACTCTGGGTACTTATCAAGTATACACCATTCCATTGTTATTTATAACAGTAATTATATTGCATTATATATCTATCTCTGAAACCTCCAATTTTTTGTACTGGGAACTTCATCCAGTTGGTTTTTTTAGTAGAGACATCAAATTAAAATACAACCCACAAACCAAGGAAGCTAGCTTGCTTCTTAGTAATGTTCAGTTTCTGAATGGGGTGTCTCTGAGTAAAGATGGATTAGTTTTTGTCTTCAGTGACAATTTTATTGGAAGGTTGGTTATTATTTGATGCTTTAGTGATTTATTCTTTAACATAGATTATGTGTAGTTGTTTTCAATTTTTGGGCAGCGATAAAGTTTGAAGAAAAAACACATTAATCCTAAAACTTATCTTATATGTAGACTAAATAGGTATTGGTTGAAATACCCCAAACAAGGAGCAATATATATCTTTGCACTACTTCCAGGGAATCTCAACAAAGTCAAGGTTAATGAGAAAGGATAATTTTGGGTTGTAAGCACCTTGCTACTCTTAGTGAAAAAATGAAATATGTGCAGGTGCAAGACAAATCAGTTTGGGAAAAAGGGTTTAGTTTGTTGAATTTAGTGATTTGGTTCTTGTATTTGCTTAAAATTTGGTTAGGAGTCATTGGTTATTTATTGTATTTACCATTACAAAGTGACTCGATCATTCACCGAAAACTTCAAATACATTGTAGAAAGCAAGCACTCCATCATAGTGCAAGGCTTTCTTGCTTACAACATATTTTTTTGTAGCACTCACTTTCATGAGTGTTTTTTCCTTTCTTTTGCAAAATGTTTTAGACCATGATGTCATATCTCACTATTAGAACCCATAAATTCATGGGATTGTTTATCAATTCTACTTGTTAGAGTAGGAATTCAACTCCATAAACTTTTTTAGCTTTGCCATGCCTCCATAAACTTCCAAACAGGAAATGATCCACAAAGTACACAATTTTTCTCTTTTTCCCACTAAATTATATGCTTAGTTTGGATATATTTTCTAGCTTCTTTATGAACTAGGGTTGGTTGTTCACTGGTTATCATTGTAAATTTTTTTTTTGGTATTAGTATATATTCTCCAATTGGAAACATTCTCTTCCCACTAGTTCTCTCTTAAATCCATGTCCACCTTTGGTGATCAAACGTTGGTTCTGTAGATCCACCACTGCCCCACATGGAATTGTTTCCCATTGGCTTCAGTGGGCCTACTAGAAGTATAAATACTTTCATTACATAGGATAGTGTCTAGGTTGAAATTAAGCAACAGGAAGAGATGAGGGGCTCTGGCTTCATAACATTTCTATAGAAAAAAAATCAGATTGAAGAGACGGTTGGAGGATTAGATATGTGCTTCTGCATCAATTTTTTTTAATATTTTTAAACCTTTTCAAGTTTGATGACGTTAGGTTAGAAAAATGGGATTTCTTTTTTGGGAAATCCTTCATTGTATAAACGAATACATTTGCATGACTTTTATTTACTAATTATTAGCCCCTCTAATTAATTTCCATTATGATTATATTTGTGAATGCTTGAAAATTGTGGAATATGTAATTTTGATAAAGGAATTTTGACAAGTTTCATGTGTTTGAGCTACACAAAGGAAGACATACATGTATTCACAATGTTAATCTTGAAAAGCAGAAAAAAAGAATGATCGAGTGTCGTTTATGTTGAAGTTGTGGTAGTGTCATAATAAATAGAATAAAATGTCTATAGCTCAAGATCTATTTTACATAGTCAAGGATGAGATTCCAGATTCTATAAGTTGGGCGATCACACTATATTGTCTATCCTCATAGCTTATATGTTTTATTCTTAGGAATTTTTTTGTATTGTATGCTATACAGCTGATTGACTTGTCTCATGAGTTACTATTTCATTAATATTGATAGGATCTATTGTTTTGATTTTATTATGTGCACGGGAATAGAGGGAAATTTAACTCTTTTTTCGGTACAAAAATGATGTTTAAAATCTCATCAGGGATACATTGGACAAAGTTTTGGTTCTCCAATTTGGAAGGGCCGGAGATGTTGTTTGCATGTAGCTTGATGAAACTGTACTCTTTCTTCTCCTTTTTCCAATGCATTTTTTTAGTATTTACTAAATATGCTTATGGTTTGGCTATGTTGTATTTATGTTTTGTCTACTCTCATTTTTATGTGGCCACAACTTGCAAAAACTGTACGTAAAATATCCAAGTTTGCATCAATATCTCTAGTGGATGTTAATGCAGAGGAAACCCAAGTTTAAATCAAGTACGTTGACATCACTTTTATACCTGCTACAATCTTCTTCTTTAATGCACATCACATGAGTATGGACTTGGGGTATTTCATCTTCCTCATGTTCAATTTTGTAGGATTTATTAAACTTGATTTTTCTTTATTTCTTTCTCTGGTAGAAATATTTGTAACCAACAATGAGTATGGACTTGGGGTATTTCATCTTCCTCATGTTCAATTTTGTAGGATTTATTAAACTTGATTTTTCTTTATTTCTTTCTCTGGTAGAAATATTTGTAACCAACAATGTTTTGAGTTAGCTAATGAGAATATATTTTTTATGGTCAGCAATGATGTTAAATTTGTCCCTAAGACTCCCCTTTTTTATTTGCAAGAAATATATTTTGAGTAATTGCATCATTTGGATAAAGAGTATTCAAGTATAGCTAAATTTAACCATAAAATATTGTTGTGGCTTGTTTACCTAATACACAAGATGTTGAAAATTAAGTAAGAAACAATGTCTACTTTATTTTTCCTTACTTTAATTTCTACATATTTCTTTTATAGGATATCTTTTGGTGCTCCTACTTCGTGAAGAAATCAATTTACTCAGTAGTCTCATTGACCTAATTTTGCTGTCAATTGTCAGACATTAATAAAATTATCTTATCTTATCTTCAAAACTCAGCTTGCAAGACACATTAATGATGGGTATCCTTTCAAATCTATTTATGCACACAGTTTGTTTGGTGAAAATGTCTCATTTGGTATTTCTACTTCAATTTTTGATATTCTAAACTTCACATTCACACTCAGTGAAATCGGTGCTATTATATTCAACTACTATCATCTATTCTCAAGCTAGAAAATAAACATGTGTGGTGTTTCAATTATTTCCAGTTTTGAAACTCAAAGCTATACATTCAAGACCCGATATGCATAGATAGGGCCTAATTGAATATAATTCAATTATTTTAAATATTTTTTGGAGACCTTGAAGGAGAAGAGCATTGGTCTATAAAAAGTTGATTCACTGGTAGAAGAGGGGTTTGATTCCTGGTGATTTGCTTGCAAGGAAATGGAGATCAACTCATTTTTTTCTTTGTCACCCATCTTCTCTCTGTGTGTGAAAAATTGATTGTATCAACCCAAATCTTTGGAAAATGGAAATTCTTATTCTTGTATATTTCTTATATATTTTGCGAAAATTACTCCTTGGGCTCAGAGTAGTGGACTGAATCTGCATAAATTAGAGTTCTGTAAATTATGACAGCAAGTTTAAATCTGCAGCATCTCAATCACATAACTATCTAAAATATGCCTCTAGTGAATCCACCCTCCCTCTCTTTATAGATTGAGAAATAATGGTTTAAACTAGCATGCATTCTCCTCTAGTGGTGTGTCTTCTTTCAGGAGGAAAAGACATAGCCTTGGTACCTAGGACAGAGTACCCAACCTTCCATGAATGCATTTGCTATAACTCCTAGTTGACTGTTCCTTAAATGGAAGAAGACAAAACCCAGCATGGTGTTCCTTTTCTCATATAGATATGTGCCCTATCTAAATATGAACTATGCATGCAATTGCCTAATTCAGATCGCATCTAACTGAATCTAAACTAGTGCTTCGAAATATGGAAAAGGTATGTGCTTTAGTTGAAAACAATTCCAAATAAGTATAAAGTTTGCACATGCAAGCATGCATGCACCCTCAACCAAAGAATTGTGTATGACAACAACTGATGTGCTTCCCCTAGAGGCGTCTTCACTGATGCACCCTCATCCATGGAAGAGAAAAAAACTAATCATTCACTCAAACGGGAGAAGGAGATGGATTTTGATTTGAACATTGGTTTAAACTTGGAGCAGTATGCATCGGAAGCAAAGAAAATAAAAATTTAAAATATTTCAGGTGAAATTGTTGGGGAAAAAGGAAGTTGAGGAACTAAATCCTAGAATTTTGAAACATGAAAATGGCATATGGAATTCTACCGCATCTGATAGTCATGCTAGTGTAAGCTTAGGTTTTTCTAAGCCAGAGTTAGATTTAAATGCAGATCTATTGCCTCCCACAGTGTCATAAAAAGAAGAATAAATTCATGTCCACAAACACAAAAGCCTGTGTATGGATTTTGACATGCTACCAGACCTGCAGACCTGCCTGAGGATAGCACAACGCTGAAAATGATGAGACTCACAAAGCATCTATTGGCTAAAAATTGGGAGTTTCTCCAGGATTTTGCTATCTAGTTTCTTTGTGTATTATCTTTGGAATGGTAGACCATGATACATTTTTATTCATATTAGAAACGTGTATGGGATTGTTTAGATTTTTTCTAGAATTATTTTTGTTCACTACAGAAGGATGGTAAACCAGTACTTTTGCAATATTTATTTCTGGTCTAAATATTGTGATATTTTCCTTTTAATGGTTATTCATATCTGAGCCTGTATGTTGATTATAAATTTTGGTTTTCTTGCTTGTCGCAAATCTTGTTGTACAATATATTTGTTTTTTATTATATATATGTTTCTTCAAGTAAAGATGTGAAGTGAAAGGGAAATTCATATAACCAAGTGGGAATGGCTCAGTGAGTGTTTTCATAAACATGAGTCTTGTTTTGTAACTTGTGAATGACATTGTCTACATGCATTTACTTTTGATTGCCATTAAACAATCATATCGCCCCAACCTTTGAAAACATTACTGATCGTATGCTTGTTTTATGATTGTCGTTTTGGAGATTATGATTCTGATCAGGTTGTGGTGCCTATTCGGGAGACTTGTGCCTAGGATCTTGGTGTTGTGCTTAAGCATATGCACCCTTCCTTGGTTTATGAGACGTTGAGCATTCTTCTTCAAATGCAGGTTAGATATGGTTAATATTTTGAGCAGTTTGGAACCAATTGTTTAATCATTCTTTTAGAATTTGTCTACCGAGAGCCAATCGTAAAGTATTTTACTATATTTTCTTTGAATATTTATTCCAGAATTGTCAGGAATGGAAAATTCAGCATGGAATCCTTTTGGGTATCAAGTATTTAGTTTTCGTTCAACGGGTAAGGAAATCTTCTTTGTTTTTTTTTCAATGCATATTTGTCATTAGAAAAAAAGATAGTTTTATTTTGTAGAGAACTTTAATTTTGTGGTTGGTATTATATTTTTTAGGGGTATTTTTATGAGATTGACCTATTTGCCCGACCATTTGCATCGATCTGACGACCGGCAACGTCGGATGTGACCGCTCACGTGAGCCAAGTCGTCCGATCGGTGCAAATGGTCGGTTAAGCAGTTTACTCCATTCTTATGTCCTTGACATTAATTAGGTGACTGAATTTTTTTTGTAAAGATACGTTTTGCTGATAATAAGGTAGTAGCGTCACATTTCTCAGGGCCTGATTTTTTTTTTGAATTTATTTATTCAGTTGGTTCAAAACTGAACATCCTTGTTATGAAAATTGTTCATGTAGAATACAAATTCAAACTGCAACTCATCCATCTAAAACATCATAAACATACTTGTTCAAAGTGATTTTGATCTAGTGGGTTAGTTCGTGAAAATTTCCAAGCACTGTTTATAGTTTCAATTCCCATAAGATCATTTTACTAGATAAGATGGTTCTTGATACATTTGGGAAATATTCTGCATAGCATGTTGGCATGTTTGTATTTTATGTATTGTTAGCTTTTAAGGTTACTCCAAAAGTGATTACACAATGTTTGGCGTTGCTTAATGAGATTTATACTATGTATATAAATTACCTTTTTCATGTTGACATGTTGTATGAAAATTGGATTTTAAAATCAAGATGCAAACTAAACTCCATTATACTAAAAGTATGAGAACCAAAACTATATGCTATTGAAAGTGGATATGCTAGTTCTCCCTTGCTTGTGTAGAAAGGGAGATCATGTGTGAGTGCTCTTTGGATTATTGTTGGGAAAATATTTTTGAAATTCTCTATTTGATCTATAATGCAAATTGTAATATCTGTTGTTTTTTCAAAAGAAAAAAACAACTAACCACACAATATTTATATGTTTTGTTTTAATTACTTTTATGCTATTTATTTTCTATTGAGCCCAAGAGCTAGTGATAGATCTTGCACTAAAATTGTGAAGGAATATTCACCATAGGTCTATAGAATGTTATTTTCCCAAAGTAATATAATGTACTTAGTTCAATGCTATTGTTACTATGGTGGAGGAAACTTTTAAAAAGGTACCCTTTGCTGAAATGTTAATATTTAGAGTCAAGTCCGAGTATTGTGTTTCATACCATTTATTTTTCTTTCCATACATTTTCTCTCATGTTTGTTATAGTTGAATGACATACAAGTCTAGATGCTAGATCTTTTGAACATGCACTTGCTTAGGAATCACACTTTGACAGCAGTTTTTTTGAAATTGGAAATGATCTCATCTTTCTTCACCTCTTAGATTATAATGCTAAATATTTGATTTGCTAATTTGTACGTGTAGAGTGGCGAATCTGCTCATGTAATGCCAATTTTTGATGATGAATCCAAATCTAGGCAGTCAGCATGTAATTCATCATACATGCTTGATGACGATTATGCTATTGGGGTTGTTGTTCTTTCAAAGTATGTAGAACAAAGAGATCGTTTGAAGGTAAACTCTAGTGTTTAGGAATTCTATTGATTTCTCTTTATAAAATTAATGTTTTCTAATGATTTATGCACACGCAATGGAAGTGTTTTTATTCTTAACACATGCATTACACTGTTGTTGATAATTCTTTCTTTCATGGAAAGAATGATACACGCAGTAGGCATAGAATTCTGAATTTCTGCTCAATTTCTTTATAGGGAATTCTTCCATACAAAGTATATAAATGGTAATTTGTTTTGCACCCACAACTGGTTGTCCTCTACATAAATTTCCAAGAGGAAATGGTCAAGACGAACTAGTGTATACTTAGTTGTTGCTAAAATGTGTGACTATGAGGAGAGACTGGGTGGGACATACATTGATAAAAAGGGAAAGAGCACATTGTTCTCAATGTTTTAAAAGTTAGACTTGGACCGAGAATTGACTGAGGGTCTTCTTGGACTTGGATTGGAAATGGACTCGTTTAAAGTTTGACTTGGTTTACTAGAAAATAAATATTAAAATTTTAATGAGAATATATTTTCGATATTCCAAACCATTACAGAAAAAATATGAAAAATTTTCAAATGAATATTTCAAAATGGTACTGAGCGCAATACATATCCGAAACCAAATATATATAATCATATTGGAACCCTTATCTTATGATTTTACAATGAGAGAAGGATGTCTATTTAAAAAAAATGATTGCTTCAATTTTTCAGATACTAGCAGTAGCAGATGTACTGAAGGTACATGTCTCTTTTCTCATGTAAATGTAGTTACAATTATGCCACTCCGCCATTTCATGAGAATTATTGCATAGGTTATGTATTGTTTCATATGTATTGAGGCAATTTTTTCTGAAGCTTGAGATGATAATTTGTAGGGGAAAAGGTGTACTACATATCCAGCTATAAATATTAATGTAGTTCTTTCTCGTGTTGAATGGTCAGATGTCACGTGCCCAAATTTGTAAAAACAATTTAATTTTATTTGAGGAACATTGTGTTATATTTTATGCTAAGTTTGTATTTGATGACCAAGTGGGGTCAAGAATAATTAATGTAATTCAGAATATTTTATTTATAAATAAATAAATGATGAGACAACAGCTTAGGGAAGCTGTTAAAATAGTGTTAACTGGTCACTTGGTGGAAGAGACTCGGTGGAGAGTACACTAACAAGTGGCAGCATCCTCAAACTACTTCCAATTGTTGCAGGTAGCAACTTCCCTATATTTGTGGTCATGATTCCCTAAGAAAGTGGAATTGGAGCAGGTGGCTCATTAAGTGAAAACTGACCCAGATGACCTAGGGATTTCTATAAAATTTCCCATTGAAGACAGCTGAGGCTACTCATTTTTGAGGGGTGATCATTCAGAGTGAATGAATTTACTCATGAGAAATTTGATGGAGGGGATTACGGAAGTGAGTTTGCAGGGTTAACTGATGAGACTGAACTTATTTCAGCTATTAGGATGAAGTTCTTACTGCTGTGAACAGATTTGGATTACTGAGGTAATTGGACCAGTCAGGTGACAGAAGGTCTTAAGGACATATCCTTCACCTAGTACTCTACCAGGAGGACCAGGAAACGGGCTCGGGGATCCTGAGGAAGAGTAGTCTAATATTTCTCCAAGAGTTGGTTGGGAGGAACAACCTCCTTAAGCTGTTGTCACCTCATCATTCACACGTTCTATTTGATTCATGTTATTATATTTATTTACTGGCTTTAGTAAAATGTTTACTAGTTTTCAAATACAGACATGTTAGTATTTAATTAGGGTTTATGAAGAAAGAAGTAACTATGTATTGATGGACTTAGTAGTTGGTAGATTATGTTAGAAATGGTAGTAAATATGCGAAATGAGAAATAAATAGAATTAGAATTCTATACTATATTTTTCCACGCCTTTCTTAGGCAGTACTCTAGTACAACTGGGTGTTTAGGTAGATATGATGATTTTCATTTAACCTGAATGAAAAAGTAACTAAATTCTACTATATATTGCTTATGATTTATTCTGAAAAGAAACATTAAAGAATTTATCTAGTGAATGTATTTACTTTAGACAAGAACTCAACATAGGTTTTTAAAGATATTTAGTAATCATACTACATATGGAACTATTTTAATATATTATTATTCTTTATAAACACAATAGATACAGTTTAACAAATAAACATAGGAATAGTAAATAGACTATCACTTAGGATTTAGGTTTAGATAGTTTTCAATAAAATATTATAATAATTTATTTCGAGACAATATGTGTCTCTGTATTAATACAGAAGTTTCTACTGTAACCTCAAGACAACTACCTAGTTTTTTTAAAGATAAACTTAATCCATTTCTGAAGCTTGTAGTATTTACCCTAAATCTTCCTTTATAAGAATTAAAACAGCTCTAAAAATCATTGAAGGAAAATAATAAAACAGAGCTAAGAATTTTCCAGGTAAAATTTATTCTTTCCCGAACTGTAGGGTATACTTAAAAATTTACCCTTATGAGCCAAATAGAGTAATAATAATACTCTTAACACAGTAAAAATTTCCATAATTACCTTCCACTGTAAATAATTTAAATTGCTTGATGATAAACTAAAATAATACAACAATAATTTGTTAAAAACAAATTTGATTAAGAAGCAATGGCTTATGACCTTTAAAATTCAAGGTCGAGGCCGAGGCCTGTTAAAAACAAAACTATACAAATTAATATTTATCAAACAATAACCATACATCATGGATAGGTAAAAACCATTAATCCATTTACAAATCATGACTGATTAAACAGTCTTTTATTTTCCCTTAAAATATATTTATAAAAACTTTAAATTAAAGAGACAAAGGTCGACAACCTTGTAGGGCTTAGATTTGAGCTCTATCAAAATAAGTAAAATAAGTCTACATTGTTTAGGCGATGAAGGCTTGGACTTAAAAACTATTTATCACGGCTACTATAATCCTTCATCCTCCATGCACAATTTACCCTCTAAGGGTTTCGAACTCATACATAACAAATAAGCAAGAAACAACAAGCTAGCAGGTAAACCGAGGGCGTGCTTTTTGAACCGCAAAGAACCTAACTTCCAACCACCACAACAAATTGCAGGAAGAAACCCTCGTTTTCAACTAGGACTTACGATTTGAATGCTCAATTGGAAAGTTGAAAAAGAAGCTCATTTCCACCTATGACGCTGAGAGAAGGAATTGCAAGTTTACAAACCTTATCATTACAAATATTTCTTTAAATTTGTAAAAACCCTTTATTAAAAATCAACCTAAAAATGATTTGAGTGTAAGTCTTTACCTATTAAAGCTTCTCCTTGAAGCTGAGGTAACCAGCCACCATGGATCGATTTGGCACCGGACCAGAAGGAAATAAGATACTGAGTCACCACTGCAAAGAAAAATGAGCAAACAACTCAATCGGACCAAGAAGAACTCCTAGTCAAGCTCTGTCAATCAGTTTGTAGGCTCAGGAGAAACTCAGTCTTGAACTCCTGAAGAAAAATGGTGTCTACACTCGCTGGAAACCAGATTCAACCTTTAAAAATCACTCACGACGTCTCTCAAGACAGTCACAGCATTTGAAAATGGAAGCAAGCTGTAAAAACTTGAAGGAGGTTACAGGTCTCCAATGGCCGTGAGCTCTCAACTTAGCCAATAGTACAGAGGAACCCTCGCTCTAAAAAAAAATGAGTAGGGTTTTGGAGTTATAAGTCAACCCTTGTGTGGATAAAACCAACCCACGTGTCCTTCTAAATATTTCCTCCATAGTGGGTAGAGTTCCATATTTAGCGCTGTAGCAAAATGATTTACAATCAAACAATTGATCTTTATAACTATATGATTGCCCATAATTTGATATTACCATGGTGTATTGATACTTAGGGAATCGACTATAGGATATAACATAAATATTTATGCTTATTCTAGAGATTCCTTTGTTAATAAATCGATTTATATAGTTATGTTTGTTAGCTAGGGTTGATAGAAGTAGTACGAAGAACATGTGCAACTTATAACCATAGTAAGAAGAAGAGCCATGGACTCTTGGAACTTAGCCTTGAGTTATATTTGAAGGAGTGTTCAGTTATTTGAAGACCAAAAACATTAAAGAAATCCCAATAGAATTCTAACAACTTAATGATGAAATTATAACTAAAATCATATGTAACTTGATCATTCTATGAGAGAAGGACATTTATAGAGTCCTAAAGTGAAGGTAGCTGCAAGAAAAACCAAACAGTATGGAGTGAAATTAAGCCCAAACTATGAGCTATATGCTCTCCAGGGAAATTATAAACAACCATTACGGTAAACAAGAATAGCAATATGTTCTTTAGACGTTTAAAAATATAATATTCAGTCAATTGGAGGAACTTTGGATAGTACTTGTTATTGCAAAGTGTTAACCCATGTTCATGTTTTTGGTAAAACATCATTATGGAGTTAGTTATGAATACAAACTATGGACTTGTAAATACAGAAAAAGATTAACATTACCTCCTTGAGGACAAGCAGTATATTAAAACATTTCCTAAAGACTAGCATCTTAATCATGCTAGGAAAGTAGCTTCTCGACTTGAATTTAAATAACACCCTACTGGATCATATGCTTACCTACTAAACCTATAAGGAACCAGTAGTCCAATTGAGTTAGATGAATTCTAAGTAAGCCCCGACCACACACAAGAATGCTTACCTGCTTGACAAAAGATAAACATCAGTATATTTAGCAACAACAAAATGCAAGTCATTTTCTAACTCTGATAAATTACAGCTGCTAAGACACTAATAGCACTAACACAAGTTTTTAAGATTGCACCTTTTAGTGTACAGGTTCTTATAAAGAAGTGATCCCATGTTATTTTATAAACTGTTTCATTTTCCACTAACCATTAGCAGGTACTTAGCTACGACTTTAGACATTTTATGTCACTTGAAATTTTTTAAATTTTTACAAATTTTTGGGATATTACATGTGGTATTAGAGCACAAGGTTCAAACACTAGAGATGAATGTAGCTCAACTTGCTTATGTGGAACAATAAATTTAAAATACAAATACTGATGTTTTTTTCTTTGAATGATGCACACAGAGAATTTTTTTTCTGAGTTAATGACAGGTATGGATAGATTGGAAGAATATGCGGATGAGGAATCTCCTTACACTGAACAAAATAATATTCAAAAAGAACCTATACAATAAGATATAACTAATAATTCTTTTGAACTACTACAAATAGTTAAAGAATTAAAAACAGAGATGGAATCGGTTAAGAAATAAAATGAGAGGATTCTGAGAGCTCAGGAAGAGCTAAATCATATCTTAATGGAAAGATTTCATACTGAGGGAAAAGGTAAAAGAACTCAGTCTGAAGATATAGGTTATCAACATAAACATAAAAAGACTAAACAAGTTAAAAATGGAAGTAGCTCATCTTCTGAAGTATATGGTGATTTACATAAACAAAAATCTCATTATACTAGTGATAGTAGTGAAGATAACCACCATACTAGGAAGATAAAATTTAAACCATATGAATAAATCTCTAGGAGTTCAAGAATATCAAGCCACCATCATTTAATGGAGAAACTGAGAAAGGGGAAGAAGCAGAGTCCCGGTTATCCGGGATGAAGAAATACTTCCAAATTTATAACTACTCTAATCAACTGAAGGCCAGGATGGCTATTTATAATCTTACGGGAAAAGCTGATATATGGTGGCAGGACTTAAAAAGAGTAAAAGGTAAAAGGGAGAAAAACATAAATTGGAGAACATTTAAGAAATATTTCAAAAAGAAATTTTTATTTGAACAATACTATGAGGAAAGGGCTAAGGAATTCTACAAGCTAAAACTGGGTACAATGAATATGAAAGAACAAAATAGTAATTCTTAAGTCTGCCCAGGTATGTACCATATATTGTGGATGAGAAACCTAAGGTACAATGGTTTCTCAGTTGTTTACCTTATCATATAAAGGACAGAATTGAGCATGACAATCCGAAAACATTAGAAGAAGCAATCAGAAAAGTGAATTTTTGTTATGGAAAGAATCATAAAAAGGAGAGCATGGCCAACTGGGAGGCCAAAAGGAATAATAATTTTGAACACAAAAATAAATAGTTTGTGCCTAATCTAAATTCTATGAATAATAACACTAGAAATTTTCCTAGTAAGAATTTTCAAGGGAACAAAAGTAATTCACAGACCAATCTGAATAATCATAGGAATAAAGAATCTACTAACAACCACAGTAACTATACAAAGAAATTTGAACGAAAGGAACCCATAAAGTGTTGGGAATGCAATGGTCCGCATTATGCATCAGTCTGCCCCAATTGGAAGAAAACTGCTAGCAAGATACACACAATATAGGAGGAGATGACTGTTGGTGATCTAGCAAGGACAATGCCCAAGATCAATGCAGCATTAGAGAACCGACAAGAAGATTATCAAACTTCCATGGTGGAAGTGGAAGGTAAGATAAATCATATACCTATATCTATTTTAATTGATTAAGGAGCAAGTTTAAGCTATATTTCTCCTAAATTAGTAGGAAAGTGTAAGCTTCTAGTTGAGAAGTTTGCAAGTTCTTGGTTAGTTCAATTAGCTACTGGTGTAAAGAGAAAGGTAATTATCTTTGTTAAGAATTGTGCAGTAACTATGGATCAGTTTGAAACTTTTGTTAAGCTCAATGTGATACCTTTAGGTTCATATGATATTTTAATTGGTATGGATTGGTTAGAGCAGCATAGGGTGGTCTTTAATTGCTTTGATAAAACCTTCACTTGCATAAATAATGATGGAAAGTTAATAAATGTAAAAGGAGTCCCTAGAAAAACAGTTGTGAGGCAGATTTCTGCTCTACAGCTTAAGAGAGTTGTTAGGTAAGGTTGTAAAACTTATGCAGTAACAATAATCAATGGAGAAAACCTTAGATTTTGATTCTAAGAGAATATTCAGATGTATTTCTGGAAGAAATTCTAGACTGCCTCTGAAACGGGAATTAGATTTTACTATTGATCTCGTACCTGGTGTAGTGCCTAGCTCAAAAGCCCCTTATCGGATGAAGATACTAGAATTAAATGAACTTAAGTCAAAGTTAAAATAACTTATTGATAAGAATTACATTAGACCCAGTGTGTCTCCCTATGGGGCACCTATCATCTTTGTTAAGAACAAGGATGGGACTCTACGACTATGTATAGATTATTGTCAATTAAATAAAATGACTATCAAGAAAAGATACTCATTACCTCGCATAGATGATCTGTTTGATCAGCTAGGTGGAGCCATGGTGTTTTGAAAGATTGATTTATGGTCTACCTACCACCAGGTCTTAATCAAAGATGAATACATCTTTAAAATAGCCTTTAGAACTCGATATGAACATTATGAGCTTGTCGTTATGCCCTTCGGGCTTACTAATGCTCTAGCTATTTTTATCTGTCTGATGAATAATGTAATGCACAAATATCTGGATAAATTTGTGGTCATATTTATTGATGACATCTTAATTTACTCAAAATCTAAAGAGGAACATAAAGAACACTTAAAAATTGTCTTGCAAGAGTTACTAGAGCATCAACTTTTTGTAAAATTTAGTAAATGTGACTTCTTTAAAGATAAAATCCAGTATTTAGGTCATGTGGTGACTAAAGAAGAAATTTATGTTGACCTCAAAAAGATAAAAGTAATCAAATATTGGTTAGTCCCAAAAGACATAACTGACGTCCGATCATTCATGGGGATTACCGGGGGTTCATCGAAGGGTTTTCAAGAATTGCAGATCTGATAACCTCTTTGTAGAAAAAGAGGAAGAAATTCGATTGGAATCAGAAGTGTGAAGATAGTTTTAAAAAGTTAAAAACATTATTAACCATTTCACTAATTCTAAGAATTGATGACCCTAATAAATATTTTATAGTATGTGTTGGTGCATGCAATGACGGTTTAGGTAGAGTATTAACTCAGGAAAGACATGTCATTTCCTATGAGTCTAGGAAGCTAAAGATTCATGAGAAAAACTATGCCACCTATGACTTAGAATTAGCTGCTCTCATACATGCCTTAATGATGTGGAGTCATCATTTAATTGGAAATAAGTTCATATTAATGACAAATAATAAAGGATTGAAATACATGTTAGATCAACCTAACTTGAATGCTAGGAAAGCTAGGTGGCTAGCTTTTCTAAGTGAATATGATTTTGAAATTCAACACATTAAAGAAAAGGAGAATAAGGTTGCTGATGCATTAAGTAGAAATGCAAAGCTGAATTTGACAGCAGCCATCAGCACTTATACAATAGACTTAGAATAACAACTTGAAGCTGGAATAAAACAAGATGAAAATTACCGAAAATTGCAAGCAAAAGTAAAAGATAATTTAATAGAAAGCCTAAGTACAAGGTACAACTTGAATGAAAAAGGATTATTACTATATAAAGATAGATTATACGTACCGAATGTACCTAAGATTAAGCTGTTAATTTTAAACGAAATGTACCTAAGAAGAACAACTTGAAGCTGGAATAGAACAAGATGAAAATTACCGAAAATTGCAAGCAAAAGTAAAAGATAATTTAATAGAAAGTCTAAGTACAGGGTACAACTTGAATGAAAAAGGATTATTACTATATAAAGATATATTATATGTACCGAATGTACCTAAGATTAAGCTGTTAATTTTAAACAAAATTCAGAAAACTCCTTATTCAAGGCATCCAGGTTATCAGAAAACTATAACCATGCTAAAAAAGGATTATTTCTGGCCAAACATGAAAAATGAATTGGCAAAATATATTGCTAGATGCTTTGAATGTCAGCAAGTAAAAACTGAACATCAGTATCCACCTGGGCTACCTCGGCCATTTCCTATTCCTAGCTAGAAATGGGAGATAATTAGACTTGATTTTGTTACGGGATTACCTAGAAATCATAACTTAAATGACTCAATAATGGTAGTGGTTGACAAATTGAGAAAAGTAGCCCATTTTATACCTATAAAAACTACTTATAAAGCTACCAATATTGCTGATATTTTCTTAAAACAAAATTTTCGGTTGCATGGAATACCGAAGGTGATAATTTCAGACCGAGACCCTAAATTTATAGGTAATTTTGGAAATATTTGTTTAAAGTATTAAATAAAAGCTAAACTTTAGTACCTCTTTCCATCCTCAAACTGATGGACAGACTGAAAGAGTAAATCAGGTATTGGAGGATCTACTCAGAATGTACGTAAAGGAACATCCAGGTAAGTGGGAAGATTATTTATGCCTGATTGAATTTTCTTACAATAATCATTATCAAGCTTCAGCTAGGTATAGTCCTTTTGAGATTATGTATGGAAGGAAATGCAATATTCCCATCTCTTGGGGTAATCCAGTGGACAGGTTAGTATTAGGACTTAAATTATTGAAATAAATGGAGTTAATTGTAAAACAGGTACAAGGTAATTTGAAAATTGCGCAAGATTGAAAGAAAAGTCAAGCAGAACTTAAACGAATTCCAAAGGAGTTCCAGGTAGGTGAACATGTTTTTATGAAGGTGAGACCCAAAAAGAGTTCTCTGAGGCTGAGTAACTGTGCCAAGCTAGCCCCTCAATATTGTGGTCCTTTTGAAATACTGTCCAGGATAAGATAGGTAGCATATCAGTTAGCTCTACCACCAAATCTAAGAGTTCACAATGTTTTTCACATTTCTGTATTAAAAAAATATGTACATGATGCTACTGATATTATTAATTGGAATGATGTGCAGGTGGAACCCGAAGGATATTTTTTGGTGGAACCGGATTGTATCCTCGAACATAGGGACATCTCGCTTCGGAATCGCACCATTGGTCAGGTGAAGGTGCAATGGAAGCACCTTAGTCCAGAAGAAGCCACCCATGAATTCGAAATTCATATGCAGGATGCATATCCAATTCTATTTGAGGGGAACTCTGAGGACGAGGAATAAATAACATCGAGGATGATGTTATAAATTAAGGGGCTGTGTATGTCACATGCCCCAATTTGCAAAATCAATTTAATGTTATTTGAGGAACATTGTGTTATATTTTATGCTAAGTTTGTAATTGATGACCAAGTGGAGTAAAGAATAATTAATGTAATTCTGATTATTTTATTTATAAATAAGTAATGGTGAGACAACATCTTAGGGAAGTTCTTAAAAGAGTTTTAACTGGTCACTTGGTGGAGAGTACACTAACAAGTGGCAGCATCCTCAAACTACTTCCAACTATTGCGGGTGGAAATTTCCCTATAATTGTGGTCATGATTCCCCAAGAAAGTGGAATTGGAGTAGGTGGCTCATTAAGTGAAAAATGACCCATAAAACCTAGGCATTTCTATAAACTTTCCCATTCAAGACAACTGAGGCTGCTCATTTCAAAGAGGTGATCATTCATAGTGAATGAATTTACTCATGAGAAATCCAATAGAGGGGATTACTGAAGTGAGTTTGAGGGGTTAACTGCTGAGACTGAACTTATTGCCGCTATTAGGCTGAAGTTCTTACTGCTGTGAGTAGATTTGGATTACGAAGGTAATTGGACCAGTCAGGTGAAAAAAGGTCTTAAGGACATCCTTCACCCAGTACTCTACCAAGAGGACCAAGAAACAGGCTCGAGGGTCCTAAGGAAGAGTAGTCTAAGCTTTCTCTAGGAGTTGGTTGGGAGGAACAACCTCCTTAAGCTATTGTCACCTCATCATTGACAGGTTCTATTTTTTTCATGTTATTATATTTATTTACTGGCTTTAGTAAAATGTTTACTAGTTTTCAAATACAGGCATGTTAGTACTTAATTAGGGTTTATGAAGAAAGGAGTAACTGTGTATTAATGGACTTAGTAGTTGGCAGATTATGTTAGAAAAAGTAGTAAATATTCTAAATGAGAAATACATAGAATTAGAATTCCATACTATATTTTTCCACGCCTGGCTTAGGCAGTACTCTAGTACAGCTAGGTGTTTAGGTAGATATGATGATTTTCATTTAACGTGAATGAAAAACGTAACTAAATTTTGCTATAGATTCCTTATGATTTATTATGAAAAGAAACAATAAATACTTTATCTATTGAATGTATTTACTTTAGAGAAGAATTTGAACATAGGTATTTAAAGATATTTAGTAATCATACTACATATAGAACTATTTTAATATATTATTATTATTTACAAACACAATAGATACAGTTTAACAAATAAACATAGGAATAGTAAATAGACTATCACTTAGGGTTTAGGTTTAGATAGTTTTCAATAAAATCTTATATTAATTTATTTCCAGACAATATGTGTCTCTGTATTAAGACAGAAGTTTCTACTGTAACATCAAGACAACTACCTAGTTTTTTTTAAAGATAAACTTAATCCTATTCTCAAGCTTGTAGTATTTACCCTAAATCTTCCTTTATAAGAATTAAAACAGCTGTAAAAATCATTGAAGGAAAATAATAAAACAGAGCTAAGAATTTTCTAGGTAAAATTTATTCTTTCCCGAATTGTAGGGTATACTTAAACATTTACCCTTATGATCCAAACAGACTAATAATAATACTCTTAACACAGTAAAAAATTCCATAATTACATTTCACTGTAAATCATTTAAATTCCTTGATAATAAACTAAAATAATACAACAATAATTTGTTAAAAACAAAATTGATTAAGAAGCAATGGCTTATGGCCTTTAAAATTCAAGGCCGAGGCTCAGGCCTGTTAAAAACGGAACTATACAAAGTAATATTTATCGGACAGCAACCATACATCACGGACAAGTAAAAACCCTTAATCCATTTACAAATCCTGACTGATTAACAGTCTTTTATTTTCCCTTAAAATCTATTTATAAAAACTAAAAATTAACGAGACAGAGGTCAACAGCCTCATAGGGCTTAGATCTAAGCTCTATCAAAATAGGTAAAATAAGTGTACATTGTTCAGGCCATAAAGGCTTAGACTTACAAACTAATTATCAGGGCTACTATAAGCCTTCATCCTCCTTGCAAAATTTACCCTCTAAGGGTTTTGAACTCATATAGAACAAGCAAGTAAGAAACAACAAGCTAGCAAGTAAACCAGGGCCTTTCTTTTTGAACCGCAAAGAACCTAACTTCCACCACCACAACAAATTGTAGGAAGAAACCCTCGTTTTCAACCAGGGATTACCATTTGAATGCTCAAGTGTAACATTCAAGGAGAATCTTGTTTCCACCTACGATGCCGAGAGAAGGACCTGGAAGTTTACAAACCTTATCATTACAAATCTCTCTTTAAATTTGTAAAAACCCTTTAATAAAAATTAACCTAAAAATGATTTGAGTGTAAGTCTTTAACTGTTAAAGGTTGTCCTTGAAGCTGAGGTAACCAGCCACCACGGATCGATTTGGCACTAAACCAGAAGGAAAGAAGACACCGAGTCACACTGCAAAGAAAAACAAGCAAACAACTCAACTAGACAAAGAAGAACTCTTGGTCGAGCTCTGTCAATCAGTTTGCAGGCTTAGGACAAACTCAGTCCTCAAGTACTGAAGAAAAACTAGTATCTACA
This sequence comes from Pseudotsuga menziesii, assembly GCA_001517045.1. Lineage (NCBI taxonomy): Eukaryota > Viridiplantae > Streptophyta > Pinopsida > Pinales > Pinaceae > Pseudotsuga > Pseudotsuga menziesii. The sequence continues at coordinate 497,222 of LPNX010445434.1, forward strand.
CTCGCTGGAAACCACATTCAACCTTTAAAAACCCAAAAACCACTCACGACCTCTCTCAAGACAGTCACAGCATTTGAAAATGGAAGCAAGCTATAAAAACTTGAAGGAGGCTATAGGTCTCTAATGGTCGCGAGCTCTCAAATTAGCCAACAAGATGGAGGAACCCTCACTCTACATACCAAATGAGTATGGTTTTGGAGTTATAAGTCAACCCTTGTGTGGATAAAACCAACCCACGTGTCCTTTTAAATATTTCCTATGATGTGGGTAGACTTCCATAGTTAGCGTTGCAGCAAAATGATTTACAATCAAACCATTGATATTTATAACTATATGATTGCCCATAATTTGATATTACCATGGTGTATTGATACTTAGGGAATCAACTATAGGATATAACATAAATATTTATGTTTATTCTAGATATTCCTTTGTTAATAAATTGATTTAAAGATAGTTATGTTTGTTAGGTAGGGTTGATAGAAGTAGTAAGAAGAACATGAGCAACTTATAATCATAGTAAGAATAAGAGCAATGGACTCTTGGAACTTAGCCTTGAGTTATATTTGAAGGAGTGTTTGGTTAATTGAAGACCAAAAACATCAAATAAATCCCAATAGAATTCTAACAACTTATTAATGAACTTATAACTAAAAGCATATGTAACTTGATCATTCATTGAGAGAAGGACATTTATAGAGTCCTGAAGTGAAGGTAGCTGTAAGAAAAACCGAATAGTATGGAGTGAACTTAAGCCCAAACTTTGAGCTATATGCTCTCCACAGAAATTATAAACAACCAATATGGTAAACAAGAATAGCAGTGTTCTTTAGATGTTTAAAAATATAATATTCAGTCGATTGGAGTAACTTTGCATAGTACTTGTTCTTGCAAAGTTTTAACCCATGTTCATGTTTTTGGTAAAACATCATTATGGAGTTAGTTATAAATACAAACTATGCAGTTGTAAGGACAAACAAATATTAACATTACCTCCTTGAAGACAAGCACCATATTAAAACATTTTCTAAAGACTAACATCCTACTCATGCTAGGAAAGTAGCTTCTCGACTTGAATTTAAATAACACCCTAATGGATCATACGCTTACTTGATAATCCTGTAAGGAACCAGCAGTCCAATTGAGTTAGCTGAATGCTAAGTAATCCCCAACCACACACAAGATTTCTTACCTACTTGACAAAAGATAAACATCAGTATATCTAGCAACAACAAAATGCAATTCCATTTCTAACTCTAATAAAATTACAGCTATTAAGTCATTAATAGCACTAACACAAGTTTTTAAGATTACACCTTTTAGTGTACAGGTTATTATAAATAAGCGATCCCATCTTTTATAAACTGTTTCGTTTTCTGCTAACCATTAGTAGGTACTTAGCTATGACTTTAGACATTTTATGTCACTTGAAAATTTTTAAATTTTTTACAAATTTTTGGGATATTACATGTGGTATCTGAGCACAAGGCTCAAACACTAGGCCTGAATGTAGCTCAACTTTCTTATGTGGAATAGTAAATTTAAAATACATATACTGATGTTGTTTTCTTTGAATGATACACACAAAGAATTTTTTTATGAGTTAATGATAGGTATGGATAGATTGAAAGAATATGTGAATGAGGAATCTCCTTACACTGAACGAAATAATATTCAAAAAGAACCTATACAAGAAGACATAACTAATAATTCTTCCAAACTACTACAAACAGTTAAAGATTAAAAAACAGAGATGGAATCGGTTAAGAAATAAAATGAGAGGATTCTGAGAGCTTAGGAGGAGCTAAATCAAATCTTAATGGAAATATTTCAAACTGAGGGAAACGGTAAAAGAACTGAGTCTGAAGATATAGGTTATCAGTATAAAGATAAAAAGAGTAAACAAGTTAAAAATGAAAGTAGCTCATCTTCTGAAGTATATGGTGATTTACATAAACAAAACTCTCATTATACGAGTGATAGTAGTGAATATGACCACCATACTAGGAAGAGAAAATTTAAACTTTATGAAGAAATCTCCAGGGAGTTCAAGAAGATCAAGCCACCAACCTTTAATGGAGAAACTAAGAAGGGGGAAGAAGCAGAGTCTTGGCTATCCGGGATGAAGAAATACTTCCAAATTTATAACTAATCTAATCAACTAAAGGCCAGGATGGCTATTTATAATCTTACAGGAAAAGCTGATATATGGTGGCAGGACCTAAAAATAGTAAAAGGTAAAAGGGAGAAAAACATAAATTGGAATACATTTAAGAAATATTTCAAAAAGAAATTTTTATTTGAACAGTACTATGAGGAAAGGGCTAAGGAATTATACGAGCTAAAACTGGGTACAATGAATATGAAAGAACAGATAGTAAATTCTTAAGTATGCTCAGGTATGTGCCATATATTGTGGACGAGAAACCTAAGGTACAATGATTTCTCAGTTGTTTACCTTATCATATAAAGGACAGAATTGAGTATGACAATCCGAAAACATTAGAAGAAGCAATGAGAAAAGTGAATTTTTGTTATGAACAGAATCGTAAAAAGGAGACCATGGCCAACTGGGAGGCCAAAAGGAATAATAATTTTGAACATTAAAAGAAAGAGTTTGTGCCTAATCGAAATTCTAAGAATAATAACACCATAAATTCCCCAAGTAAGCATTTCGAAGGGAACAAAAGTAATTCACAGACCAATCCAAATAAACAAAGGAATAAAGAATCTTCTAACAACCACAATAACTATACAAAGAACTTTGAACGAAAGGAACCCATAAAGTGTTGGGAATGAAATGGTCTGCATTATGTATCAGTCTGTCCCAATCGAAAGAAGAATGTTAGCAACATACACAAAATATATGAGGAGATGACTGTTGGTGATCTAGCGAGGACAATGCCCAGGATCAATGCATCATTAGAGAATTTGCAAGCAAATTATCAAACTTCCATGGTGGAAGTGGAAGGTAAGATAAATAAAATACCTATATCTATTTTAATTGATCTAGGAGCTATTTTAAGCTATATTTCTCCTAAATTAGTAGAAAAGTGTAAGCTTCCAGTTGAAAAGTTTGCAAGTTCTTGGTTAGTTCGGTTAGCTACTGGTGCAAAGAGAAAGGTAATTAACTTTGTTAAGAATCGTGCAGTAACTATGGATCAGTTTGAAGCTTTTGTTAAGCTCAATGTGCTACCTTTAGGTTCATATGATAAGTTAATTTGTATGGATTGGTTAGAGCAGCATAGGGTGGTCTTCAATTGCTTTGATAAAACCTTTACTTGCATAAATAACGATGGAAAGTTAATAAATGTAAAAGGAGTCCCTAGGAAAATAGTCGTGAGGAATATTTCTGCTTTGTAGCTTAAGAGAGATGTTAGAAAAGGCTGTAAATCTTATGCAGTAACAGTAATCGATGAAGAAAACCTTAACAGCTTAAATAAATTAAAATTGGAAGATATTTCGATTCTAAGGGAATATTCATATGTATTTCTGGAAGAAATTCCGAGACTGCCTCCGAAATGGGAATTAGATTTTACTATTGAGCTAGCACCTGGTGCAGTGCCCAGATTAAAATCCCCTTATCGGATGAACATACTAGAATTAAATGAACTTAAGTCACGGTTAAAAGGACTTATTGATAAGAATTACATTAGACCTAGTGTGTCTCCCTCGGGGGCACCTGTCATCTTTGTTAAGAAGAAGGATGGAACTCTACGATTATGTATAGATTATTGTCAATTAAATAAAATGAATATCAAGAACAGATACCCATTTCCTCACATAGATGATCTGTTTGATTAGTTATGTGGAGCCATGGTGTTTTGAAAGATTGATTTATGGTCTACATACCACCAGGTCTTAATCAAAGATGAATACATCTTTAAAACAACCTTTAGAACTCGATATGGACATTACAAGTTTTTTGTTATTCCCTTTGGGCTTACTAATGCTCCAGTTGTTTTTATGTGTTTGATGAATAATGTATTCCACAAATATATGGATAAATTTTTGGTTGTATTGATTGACAACATCTTAATTTACTCAAAATCTGAAGAAGAACATAAAGAACACTCAAAAATTGTCTTGCAAGAGTTACGAGAGCATCAATTTTTTGCAAAATTTAGTAAATGTGACTTCTTTAAAGATAAAATCCAGTATTTAGGTCATGTGGTGACTAAAGAAAGAATTTATGTTGACCCCAAAAAGATAAAGGCAATCGAATATTGGCCAGTCCTAAAAGACGTAACTGACCTCCGGTCATTCATGGGGATTACCGATTATTACAGAAGGTTCATCGAAGGGTTTTCAAGAATTGAAAATCCTATAACCTCTTTGTAGAAAAAGGGGAAGAAATTCAATTGGAATCAGAAGTGTGAAGACATTTTTCAAAATTTAAAAACATTATTAACCATTGCACCAATTCTGAGAATTGCTGACCCTAATAAATATTTTATAATATGTACTGACACATGCAATGACATTTTAGGTGGAGTATTAACTCAGGAAGGACACGTCATTGCCTATGAGTCTAGGAAGCTAAAGATTCATGAGAAAAATTATGCCACCTATGAATTAGAATTAGTTGTTGTCATACATGCCTTAAAGATGTGGTGTCATCATTTAAGTGGAAGGAATTTTATATTCATGACTGATAATAAAGGATTGAAATACCTGTTAGATCAACCTAACTTGAATGCTAGGCAAGCTAGGTGGCTATCTTTTCTAAGTGAATACGATTTTGAAATTCAACACATTAAAGGAAAGGAGAGTAAGGTTGCTGATACATTAAGTAGAAATGCAAAGCTAAATTTTACAGCAGCCATAAGCAGTTATACAACAGAGTTAGAAGAACAACTTGAAGCTTGAATAGAACAAGATGAATATTACCGGAAATTGCAAGAAAAAGTAAAAAAAAGTCTAATAGAAAGTCTAAGTACAAGGTACAGCTTGAATGAAAAAAGATTATTACTGTATAAAGACAGATTATATGTACCGAATGTACCTAAGGTTAAGTTGTTAATCTTAAATGAAATTCACAAAACTCCTTATTCACGGCATCCAGGTTATCATAAAACTATAACCATGCTAAGAAAGGATTATTTTTGGCCAAACATGAAAAATGAACTGGCAAAATTTATTGCTAGATGTTTTGAATTTCAGCAAGTAAAAACTAAACATCAACATCCAGCTAGGCTACCTCAGCCATTTCCTATTCCTAGCTAGAAATGGGAGATAATTAGCCTTGATTTTGTTACGAGATTACCTAGAAATCAGAACTTAAATGACTCAATAATGGTAGCGGTTGACAAATTGAGTAAAGAATCCCATTTTATACCTGTACAAACTACTTATAAAGCTGCAAATATTGCTAATATTTTCTTAAAACAAATTTTTCGGTTGCATGGAATACCGAAGGTGATAATTTCAAACCGACACCCTAAATTTACAGGTAATTTTTGGAAATATTTGTTAAAAGGATTAAATACAATGTTAAACTTTATTACATCTTTCCATCCTCAAACTAATCGATAGAGTAAAAGAGTAAATCAGGTATTGGAGGATCTACTCAGAATGTATGTAAAGTAGCATCTAGGTAAGTGGGAAGATTATTTACACCTAGTAGAATTTAGTTACAATAATCATTATCAAGCTTCAGCTAGGTATAGTCCTTTTAAGATTCTATATGGAAGGAAAATGCAATACTCCCATCTCTTGGAGTAATCCAGTGGACAGGTTAGTATTAGGACCTAAATTATTGAAAGAAATGGAGTTAATTGTAAAATAGGTACAAGATAATTTGAAAATTGTGCAAGATCGCTAGAATAGTCGAGCAGACCTTAAACGAACTCCAAAGGAGTTTCAGGTAGGCGAACATGTTTTTATTAAGGTGAAACCCAAAAATATTTCTTTGAGGCTGAGTATCTATGCCAAGCTAGCCCCTCGATATTGTTGTCCTTTTGAAATACTGTCTAGGATAGGACAGGTAGCATATCGGTTAGCTCTACCACCAACTCTAAGAGTTCACAATGTTTTTCACATTTCTGTATTAAAAAAATATGTACATGATGCTACTCATGTTATTAATTGGAATGATGTGCAGGTGGAACGTGAAGGAGATTTTATCATGGAACCGGATTGTATCCTCGAATGGAGGGAGATATCGCTTCAGAATCATACCATTGGTCAGGTGAAGGTGCAATGGAAGCACCTTAGTCTAGAAGAAGCCACGTGGGAATTGGAAAGTCATATGCGGGATGCATATCCAATTCTATTTGAGGGGAACTCTGAGGACGAGGAATAAATAACATCGAGGGCGATGTTATAAATTAAGGGGATGTGTATGTCACATGCTCCAATTTGCAAAACCAATTTAATGTTATTTGAGGAACATTGTGTTATATTTTATGCTAAGTTTGTAATTGATGACCAAGTGGGGTCAAGAATAATTAATGTAATTCAGAATATTTTATTTATAAATAAATAAATGATGAGACAACAGCTTAGGGAAGCTGTTAAAAGAGTGTTAGTTGGTCACTTGGTCGAGGAGACTTGCTGGAGAGTACACTGACAAGTGGCAACATCCTCAAACTACTTCCAATTGTTGCAAGTGGAAACTTCCCTATATTTGTGGTCATGATTTCCCAAGAAAGTGGAATTGGAGTAGATGGCTCATTAAGTGAAAATTGACCCAGAAGACCTAGGAATTTCTATAAAATTTCCCATTGAAGACAGCTAAGGCTACTCATTTTTGAGAGGTGATCATTAAGAGTGAATGAATTTATTCATGAGAAATTCGATGGAGGGGATTACTGAAGTGAGTTTGAGGGGTTAACTGCTGAGACTGAACTTATTGCAGCTATTAGGTTGAAGTTATTACTGTTGTGAGTAGATTTGGATTATTGAGGTAATATGACCAGTCAAGTGACAAAAGGTCTTAAGGACATATCCTTCACCCAGTACTCTACGAGGAGGACCAAGAAACAGGCTCGAGGGTCTCGAGGAAGAGTAGTATAAGCTTTCTCCGGGAGTTGGTTTGGATGAACAGCTTCCTTAAGCTATTGTCACCTCATCATTGACAGGTTCTATTTGTTTCATGTTATTATATTTATTTACTGGCTTTAGTAAAATGTTTACTAGTTTTCAAATACAGGCAGGTTAGTATTTAATTAGGGTTTATGAAGAAAGGAGTAACTGTGTATTAATGGACTTAGTAGTTGGAAGATTATGTCAGAAGTAAATATGCTAAATGAAAAATAAATAGAATTAGAATTCCATACTGTATTTTTCCACGCTTGGCTTAGGAGGTAGTCTAGTACAGCTTGGTGTTTAGGTAGATATGATGATTTTCATTTAACCTGAATGACAAATGTAACAAAATTATTCTATAGATTGCTTATGATTTATTCTAAAAAGAAACAATAAATACTTTATCTATTGAATGTATTTACTTCAGAAAAGAATCAAACATAGGTATTTAAAGATATTTAGGAATCATACTACATATAGAACTATTTTAATATATTATTATTCTTTATAAACACAATAGATACAGTTTAACAAATAAATATAGGAATAGTAAACAGACTATCACTTAGGGTTTAGGTTTAGATAGTTCTCAATAAAATCTTATAATAATTTATTTCCAGACAATATGTGTCTTTGTATTAAGACAGAAATTTTTACTGTAACCTCAAGACAACTACCTAGTTTTTTTTAAAGATAAACTTAATCCTATTCTCAAGCTTGCAGTATTTACCCTAAATATTCCTTTATAAGAATTAAAATAGCTGTAAAAATCATTGAAGGAAAATAATAAAATAGAGCTAACAATTTTCCAGGTAAAATTTATTATTTCCCGAACTGTAGGGTATACTTAAAAATTTACCCTTATGAGCCAAACAGAGTAATAATAATACTCTTAACACAGTAAAAATTTCCATAATTACATTGCACTGTAAATCATTTAAATTGCTTGATAATAAACTAAAATAATACAACAATAATTTGTTAAAAACAAAATTGATTAAGAAGCAATGGCTTATGGCCTTTAAAACTCAACTTCGAGGCTCAAGCCTGTTAAAAATGGAACTATACAAAGTAATATTTATCGAACAGTAACCATACATCACGGACAGGTAAAGACCCTTAATGCATTTACATATCCTGACTGATTAACATTATTTTCTTTTCCCTTAAAATCTATTTATAAAAACTAAAAATAAACCAGACAAAGGTTGACAGCCTCGTAAGGCTTAGAGCTAAGCTCTATCGAAATAATTAAAAGAAGTGTACATTGTCAGGCCATAAAGGCTTAGACTTAAAAACTAATTATCCTGGATACTATAAGCCTTCATCCTCCTTGCATAATTTACCCTCTAAGGGTTTCAAACTCATATAGAACAAGAAAGCAAGAAACAACAAGCTAGCAGGTAAACCAAGGCTGTTCTTTTTCAACCGCAAAGAACCTAACTTCCAAACACCACAACAAATTCCAGAAGAAACACTCATTTGCAACCAGGGCTTACCATTTGAATGCTCAAGTGGAAGGTTGAAGGAGAAGCTCGTTTCCACCTACGACGCCGAGAGAAGCACCTACAAGTTTACAAATGTTATCATTACAAATCTTTCTTTAAATTTGTAAAAACCCTTTAATAAAAATTAACCTAAAAATGATTTGAGTGTAAGCCTTTACCTATTAAATATCTTCTTGAAGTTGAGGTACCCAACCACTTTGGATCGATGTGGCACTGGACTAGAAGGCAAGAAGACACTGAGTCACCACTGCAAAGAAAAATGAGCAAACAACTCAACCAGACGAAGAAAAAATCTTGGTCGAGCTTTGTCAATCAATTTGCAGGCTTAGGACAATCTCAGTCCTCGAGTCCTGAAGAAAAACTGGTATCTACACTCGCTGGAAACCACATTCAACCTTTAAAAACCCAAAAACCACTCACAACCTCTCTCAAGATAGTCACAGCATTTCAAAATGGAAGCAAGCTGTAAAAACTTGAATGAGGTTATAGGTCTCCAATGGCCGCGAGCTCTCAGATCAGCCAACAAGACAGAGGAACCCTCTCTCTATAGAACAAATGAGTAGGGTTTTGGAGTTACAAGTCAACCCTCGTGTGGATAAAACCAACCCACGTGTCCTTCTAAATATTTCTTCCATCGTGGGTAGAGTTCCATAGTCAGTCCTGCACCAAAATGATTTACAATCAAACCATTGATCTTTATAACTATATGATTGCCCATAATTTGATATTATAATGGCGTATTGATACTTAGGGAATCGACTATAGGATATAACATAAATATTTATGTTTATTCTAGAGATTCCTTTGTTAATAAATCGATTTAGATAGTTATGTTTGTTAGGTAGGGTTGATAGAAGTAGTAAGAAGAACATGTGCAACTTATAACCATAGTAAGAAGAAGAGCCATCGGCTCTTGGAACTTATCCTTGAGTTATATTTGAAGGAGTGTTAGGTTAATTGAAGACCAAAAACATTAAAGAAATCCCAATAGAATTCTAACAACTTAATGATGAACTTATAACTAAAAGAATATGTAACTTGATCATTCATTGAGAGAAGGACGTTTATAGAGTCCTGAAGTGACGGTAGCTGGAAGAAAAACCAAATAGTATGGAGTGAACTTAAGCCCTAACTGTGAGCTATATTCTTTCCATGGAAATTATAAAAAACCATTACAGTAAACAAGAATAGTAGTGTTCTTTATACTTTTAAAAATATAATATTCAGTCGATTGGATGAACTTTGGATAGTACTTGTTCTTGCAAACTTTTAACCCATGTTCATGTTTTTGGTAAAATGTCATTATGGAGTTAGTTATAAATACAAACTATGGAGTTGTAACAACAAAAAAATATTAACATTACCTCCTTGAAGACAAGCAGCATATTAAAACATTTTCTAAAGACTAGCATCTTAATCATGCTAGGAAAGTAGCTTCTCGACTTGAATTTAAATAACACCCTACTGGATCATACGCTTACCTGCTAAACCTGTAAGGAACCAGCAGTCCAATTGAGTTAGCTAGAGGCTAAGTAAGCCCCAACCACACACAAGAATTCTTACCTACTAGAAAAAATATAAACATCAGCATATCTAGCAGCAACAAAATGCAAGTCCTTTTCTAACTCTGATAAAATTACAGCTGCTAAGTCATTAATAGCACTAACACAATTTTTTAAAATTACACATTTTAGTGTACAAGTTCTTATAAAGAAGCGATCCCATGTTCTTTTATAAACTATTTCATTTTCCGCTAACCATTAGCAGGTACTTAGCTGTGGCTTTAGACATTTTATGTCACTTGAAAAATTTTAAATTTTTACGAATTTTTGGGATATTACATCAGAGGCTTCAACATATCTTCTTCTTTAGAGAGTGCACAACAAAGGCCTCTATTGCAGGTGTGGTGGTTATGAGAACTGTCTTTCGGATTAGAAAAATAACTATAAGAATATCTAAGAGTCAAGATAGATGGGTATAAACTAAATAATTCTAATCCTTCTTAAAGAATTTTCAATATACCAATTATATTCTTCTATAGCACAGTTTCTCTTTACTTTCTTGTACCGACAATATGTATGCATATTTTTAATTCCTTCCTTTCAAACTGACATATAGTATTTAATGATATCTACCTTATTGTGCAGAATAAAAGAGTATTTATCACCCCAAATACAAATACTGAGTGGGATTCAATTGTATCTTTGGTCAAGGCAAATAACGAGTAGGTAAATCTTACTCTCTGCTCACCTATAACTTCCTTGACAAGACTAAAAGGAGCAACTATTTCTGTGTAGACTTAGATAAAAAGAGATTATTCTAAGATGCGTTATTGAAGGGACTAAAAGGATGGAGGAAAATTTGAAATGGAAAATATAAAATTATGAAATTATGGCCTTGAAAGTTTGTTGACTTGGAAATTATCTCCCATGATTGAATATATGATGGGGAAATTTTAAAAAATAGAAGATAATTCTGGTAAATACAAAATATTCCGTCCAAAATTGGGAGATAATTTCCCAAGGTGAAAGCAAGAGAAAAATAATACTGATGGAAGAACTAGAACATTGGATTTTGGTTGGGTGCAGAATTTATTTATAAGAATTTCTTTAATGCACCTCTTTGTGAGAGCCTAGATAAGTGTAGCTTGTGATGACCCTTTCTGAAGGATGTCTAAACCAAGAAACAATTATGGGATTTTTGTTCCACTAATCACACCAAGCCTCTTTGATATCGCTGAAGATTTTTGGCTTGCAGAATCAATCTGCAAAAAAACATGCCCCTTTTGTAGATTGGTGTTACTAGAAGATGTGCACTAGTCTCTTGCATACAATGCCTACTCAGAACCAGATTGTGCTTGGTACTTTAACACGAGTACTTAATAAGGTTAAACATTTAGTGAATAGTGAACAATATACTCATTATTGTACCAATCACACATGAGAAAAGTGTCATGCCAGATAAGATAAGATAATTTTATTAATATCCACAGGTAACCAAAAAAAAAGTTTGGTGGGACTAGATAATATGGCAAAACACATTCAATGTGGGATTATCTCTTGAAATCTAAAAGATAAAGAGATACATGTAAAAGGAGCTTCTATTTGCTTGATGTATGAATGTCCTAAAATACTACCATTTATTGCCGCAACGGGATTGAAAGTTCATCCTCATTTCTAGACCGTTTTTATTAATACATTGAGGTTTGTATTTGTCTCACTCTTCCCTACAAATACCTATCTATCTCTCTCTCAGGTATGTCCATTTTTTCGTTAGTGACGTGTCTTGTAAGAGACAAAGTGTGATCATAATATATATTTGAGTATATAAAGGAAGGTCTAAACCGTATTGTTTTATTCTTTTTGTCCATTTATAATTTTATTGCATGTGCTTGACTAATTATGCTGTACAACTATGGGACTCTGCATCCCATAGACATGTAGAGTAAATTACTACTCTCATGTTTTCAATTTCTTTTTGTTTTGTTTAAACAGTGCCATTCCAATTGGGCATTTTGGACAAAGTTGAACCCTTGTGGGAGATTTGCTAGTTCTCTTCCAAGGTATAAATGATAGTGGGATTGACATAGTCTATCTTTAACTTTTATTTTATTTTATTTATTTATCAATCTAAACATGGTTTATTTCCTTGATTCCAAGTTAGTGGTCGTTTAAGTCACCTCTGAGTAAAATGATGACATAAGTATTCATACTTCTTGTGAGCAAGCAAAATTGAAGGTATTTTTGCTAATAATTCATCTCATTTCATTTCCATTTATCTAGTGGATAAAAGTACTTATATTTACTGCCCATTCTTCTTGATGTGAAACGGAATTAGTTGTATATTTATTTTTACTATTCTACATACATGTTGGGTGATGAGTTGCTCCATTTTCTCATCCTTTGCTTCTATATAAATTGAAATTCTCCTTTGCATGACACCATCCACCACTATCTTCAAGTTACTTATGAATTTTTAGTCAAATTCATATATCTTGGCATGACTCTAGATGACTCAGTAGATAGTTTAACATTAGATGCATGCTTGTCATTCCTATCAATTTTTGGGATTTTTGAATTTTGCACCATTCAAGCATACAAAATAATGATTATCAAGTTACTATAGATACATAATGGCTTACCTTGTAATAGTCCTTCAAGTATTTCAAATGCATTTATTAAGTGCAAAAAGGACTTGAAGGACTAGTATAGGGTAAGCCATTATGGATCTATAGTAAGTTGATAATCATTATTTTGTATGATTGAATGATGCAAAATTTGTTTGAATGTCATCATTATTAAGCAATAACAAATTCTTAAAGGGTGCTAGCTCAATGGCAGAGCACCTACCTAATTATAGGCAAGAGATTGGTGGTTCAATTCCTCCATGCCCTATCATAAATTTGTGACTACAAAAATGACTCAATTCGTATATATACGACTATTAGTAGCTAATATCTTGTATCTTATAATGTGACTAACATTTAGTCATATTTATATTAGTCATTAATATGTTATCATCTCATAGTTTATTTAGTTGTATATTTGGTCATTAATTGTTGCAATCAGTGACTAAATCAGTGACTAAATTCGTGACTAATTCCGTGACTAAATCAATGAATAAATTATTGACTATCAATGACTAAATCAATGACTAATAAGTCAGCCTATTAATGACTAAGTGAAATACAATAATTTATTCAAGCTATAAGATAGTGTAAATTAGCTACTATTAGTCGTCGACTAAAAAATAGTCGTTTATAGCCGGATTTTAGTCATTTTATTAGTCATTAATTCATCATTTTGTACTAGTGGTGGTAAATTAGAAATAGTGGAAAAATGTAGACATTCTGGGCAAGCTAATGAGGACTAATCCCAAAAGTGTGGAACGCATACATTTTGGGCAAGATGATGAGGTCTTTTTCAGTTTATGTGAAGTGATTTGTACAAAAAGAAGAAAGCACTCACTTCGAGACACAAGATAAAAGAAAACTTGCTCCTTTCCATCTTTTACATACCTTTTAATATTAGCTCACATGGTTAAAAGTTGTTTTATTCATTAAGAGGTCTTGAGTTCAAGAATTCGTGTTAGTTACATTTCTAAAAGTGCATGAAATTTATATTTTTAAATTACTTTATTGTAAAAGTGCATCTCACTTGAATTATAAAAGTGAGTCACTTAGAGTCTTTTAGTTTTTGCATATAATATTTGAAGTAACATCATTGTAAAAGTGAACTTCACTTATTTTACAAAAGAGGTTCACATAAAGAAACATTATTGTGAAGTGATTTTAAGAGGTTATGCTTGGGAAAAGGGGTATTATTGTTTTCAAGTGGTTCAATCCTCTACCTTCCACATCTCTCTTGGGATCATATTCAACCATTTTTTAACCAAGCATAACTTCCTCATTCGAAGTCATTTTTTAGTGTTTTTTTCTTGAAACATTTTATTTTTTTAGATCTTTGCATCTAGACCATTGGTTTATGTTTTAAAGACCTTTTTTCAATATGGCCACTCCATGTGATATTCTACTTACCAGTTCCACCTACTTCTGATGGAAATATCGCATGGAGGATGTCCTATGAAGTAAGGGACTTTATTGAATTACCTCAGGGAAAGAAACATAACCCATCATTGATGATAAGAAAATAAAATGGGAAAATAAATATCATGAAGCTCGTGGATTGATTGGGATGTCAATATCTATTGATTTGTGATTTCACCTATTTGGAATTGATGAACCAGATAAATTTTGGGAAAAAATGGAAGTTGTGTTTGGTAAACACAATGCAATTTGAGGTCATCAACTTGAAAATGATTTTATTTCCTTAAATCCTAGTGATATTTTCTTCATTCAAGATTGATTATCTAAGTAAAAAACTCTTAGACTCTTATGTGTAAAATTAAAAATTAAAAGGGAAGACAAGCAATGCATTTATCATATTTTTTCCAAACTTAGGCCTGCATATTTTATTTTTGTATCTACATTTTGCTCCATGAAAGAATCCTTGGATCCAACTAGCTATAAAAAAGACTAGTCTTGAATCCTTTTGCGATTCCCTAATTAGAGAGAAAGATAAGCGCATACATCTTGGAATGATTAGCAATGAAGATACATCTAGGAAAGCCTTATTGGAAGAACAGAAACAAAAATCCAGGCATCCCAAGAAGAAAAATCCTTGCAATAATAAGCCAAAAAAGGGTCACAAACCCTCTAAATCAACTCATTCTTTTGAAAATGACAAAACAACCAAGACAAAAGGTAAAAAGATTGAGCTCCATTGCAACTATTGTGGGAAAGATAATCATGATGAATCTAAATTTTTTAAGAAGATGGAAACCTTAGAAGCAACAATGAAGAAGCACCACATCATCTTTGATTTGTATTCAAAATCTACATCACATGGAAATGCACTTTGAAGTTCTAGTATTTCTATACATCATCTTCTTTTTCTACTTCAAATGAGTGGCTCACTAGTTCTGAAGAATATTATCATATGGCTAAGGATCAAGCTATATTTTCTACTATGCATGAATGTAACACCAAACAAATATTTATTGGTGATGATAGATATGTAAGTGTTGTAGGATCTAGAAACGTTCTAGTAGATAATGGTCATTTTAGTGATGTACTATGTGTTTAAAGAATTTCCTACAATTAGTTGTCAATCTATCAAATCACTCATTCTGGTGAAGGTAATATTGTAACGATTACACCTCACTAAGTCGTAATTAAGGATTTCAAATATCCTAAGCATGTCCTAGATACCGGAAGTATTGATGATATTAACAAGTTGTACATATTTAACAAATTTGGGTCATCACCTTTTCCTTCAGTTTTTGTTGTTCATAGTGATGACTTGAGCAAACTTTGGCATGAGCAATTTGGACATTTAAATTGTCGGTCATTCAGAAAAATATGTAAATAAAATATGGTTGCAGGTATTCCGATGGTATCTTGTATGGATGGTTTTTGTTTCGATTGTGTACTCAGAAAACATCATCAGGACATTTTTGACAAACGTTCCCCTTGGAACGTGTTGGACCTAGGAAAAGATAGGTAGAATTCAACCAGAATTCTGCTGGGAAATATGAATAGTTCGGTCACGCAATGGAGGAAGTTGTGATGGAGGAAGACATACGACATAACAAGTAGCGGTATAAGTGAAGCTATGATAAAAGAAACCACCAGGGAAGAAGTTTGCAATAGAAGGGAAGATGCAACGCGATCAACTGTGATGGAAGGAACCATGATAGAAGGTGTGTAGAAGTTGAAAAGGGAAACCCAATATATCATGCGTAAGAATTCAGCCAAATTCACGCATGCTTTATGGAATAAATAATATTTGTAGTTTGGGCTGATAGTTCCTATCAACAGTTGTAATAGAAATGTATGAGAATAGGAATGACATCCTTCCATCTAACAGAATGAATTCGGTTAAGTATGACGTGTAAGATTCTATAAAAGGGAGACCCCAATCTATGTGTGGGTTGCTTCCTATTTGGTATGTTCTAGTAATTGGTTATGTATTTTCTATTTGTAGATTCAAAGATTTATAGAGTTGTAGAGAATAGTGAGTCGATTCAGTATATGTGCAAATTGGCAATAGAGTGAAGGAGAGGAAAAATTCACATACTTGAGACTAGAGAGAATGATATGAGAGAGAGAACTCTGTATATATTATAGAAGAGGATCTATAATACAGTCCGAAAGCTGAGTGTGCATACGAAAGGTGCCATGCATTTCTCATTCTAGATGAAGCACGCCTTTGTGGTTTTTCCCGGATGAGTTTCCACGTTAAGTGTTTCCTATGTGTATATTTGATGAATGTGTTTATGTCAAATGAATGAATTTAAGTGTATTTTCTTATGAATGAATATTTATATGCATATGTCGTAGTGTTGTTAGTTAGAACCACTAGTAAGGAACTATATTAATTGTTGTAATCTTTGTCGATGGAAAAATAGAGTCATATCTTGAATACATGAAATAAGAAAAATAATATAACCATCGGTTTCAGTCAAGAAAGATAGTAAGGTTTCAAGGGAGAGGAAATCCAAAAAAAACTATAGAAACCTAGTTCTGGCATTTACCCATAAGAGATATCTCGGGTGAGACTACATCATTGTCACACCGACTAATCCCTACTTTATCGGTTCGATATCTTTGGCTTTCTCAAGGGAAAAACTAGGGACTGAACCTGTGTTGAAGGGAGAAATGCCAACAAATGGTTTCATTGCAAGGACCATGAATCATTTTGTGAGAGATATTTTTGGGATCCTTTGAATCCATAAATTCAAGAGTGTGTGGATTTTAAAGCATTAGAGTTTGCACGAGAAGAAAGTGAAGGATCTTGGTTGAATTCAACAAAGTGGATGGAGAGATACCTCTACATGGATACCCATGGATTTTTTTCCTGAGTTTCCTATTTTGTTGTATGAATGGTTGGATATTAGAAACCCATCCAAAACAATTCCAAGGAGGAGAACTGACACAATAGATTTCTCAGTTGATTCAGCGACTGAAGAGTATTAGCAACCCTATATCTAGGGTTGTTGGTTTTTGGATAGATAGTATTTTGGAGGGATACATTACTGATTTTTCTATCGAAACAATAACATCATATACTGAGGAGGAAAGAAAAATTTTCCAAGGATCATGAGGAAGATACTTGACATATTTATGAACTTGGATAAATATCCTTGTATGTGAAAAAGGAATCCAGAGAATGGAGTCCAGCGAGTAAAGAACTATATATAAAGACCTGGGTTATGCCGTAGAAGAAGTGCATGAAAAATGGAGCAAGGTAGATTGAGATCTTCCCTGGTGATAGAAGAACTGCACTAGAAGTTGTACGTCTAAGAAGCGGAAGGAGATTTTAGTTGGGAGAAATAAGCATAACAATGACAAGAAGAGGAAGTTGTTGTACGACCAGAGGAGAAGACTACGAGTTGATGTCACACTTCGATAGAGGTTTGTGTCATCAAGCAAAAAAATATCAGCCTATCCATGAAAGGGAAGAAGAAGAAGATGCCATAGATCCAGAATACAAATACGGAACACCTACAACTCCGTGTATGTCTCCGGACATAAATTATAGAATTTCAGCTCCTAGTTGTTTTATCAATAAAAGTAATGCTAACTATGGGAATAGTAGACAATAGAGTTTTGCTAGCCAAAATATTTACCCAGCAGTACCGAGGACCAATATAATGGCTGGGAATGATATTAAGCTATCGATATTGAATGGAAATGGGTTAGAAGACCAAGAGCAACATTGGTTTCTATGTGAATCTGTATGGACCATACGAAAGGTCCAGGATGAAGAAATCAACAAGGTGTAGATGTGTTGATGTATTTGTAACTTCGGAATGTATTCATCTATGTATCATATGTATTGTAACACGATGTTTATTTCGGGATGTATATATTATGTATTTGAGTCATGTTGTCATGCCCCGATGTTCTAATCAGGAGGATCAATAAGGTAAACAAGTCATGTCAAATCATAGTGCACTAGTGGAAAATGAGAGATTAGTGACCAAAAAAATGACCAAAATCCACATATCAATGACCACTTTTGGTTTGGCGATCGCTGGTGGCTAATTTACGGTCTTTTATTACGCGACCAAAATTGGTCATTTTTATTTTGGTCATTTATAGCTTGTCAGTTGGTCATTAATTTGGTCATATATTTGGTCATTAATTTGGTCATATTTCAATCGATGACCAAATATATGACCACATTTATGACCAAATTAATGACCACATAGAAAACTAGAATATGACCAAATTTGGTCGCGTATTAAAAGACTGCAAATTAGCCACCAAAACTGTTTTTTGGTCATTGATATGCGAATTTTGGTCGTTTTTTTAGTCATTTATATCTCATTGTTTGGTCACGTGTCTCTCGATTTTTTGTTCTTTTATATATAAATTTTGGTCATTAATCTCATTTATTGGTCACTAATTTAGTCATTTTTAGTGGTTTTATGCGTGGTTATTACATTTTAGTAGTTTTAATGGTTTCCATTATTAATCAATATAAATTTTGAATATGGTATTATGTTTAAATTAAAAAGAGAATCATACATTATTTATCATCATCTAATACACATTTGAATTATGCAAATATAAAGTGAAACCATATAAGTTTTAAACCGCACAAATTATATTATATGAAATGTCAAGTATTACAATAAATGAGTTTTCTCAAAAACTATCTCCATATAACTTTACATGAAAATAATCTAGTACACCGATGACTTTTAAAAATATTACATTAGCTAAATCATCCCACTTGTACTTTGTTGCTAAGCCATACTTGGATCCCGCGACAGCTTCAAAATCATACTTAGCAACTTAAAACCCTCAGCAACAGGCTCTTCATACTCAATGGAAAAGCATCAGCAATAGAATCTTCATACTCAATTTCCCACTTTTTCAGCTTTCTATCTGTGCACGTGCTTTTTTATCCGCACTGCACATGCTTCTGAGCTTTTTGAGCTTTAGATCTACACACGTGCTTCTGTATCCACATTGCAGCAACCTCCCTCTTCATATTTTTACAAAGCTTGTGAGTAAGGTTACCTGCAAACAACATATTTTAAGCAATAAATTGTGTTTCTCGGTAAAAATAAAAAACAAATAACTAAAAAATGTACATAGTAATTTCACAAGATTTAACATGGCAAAAAGAAACAATTCCAACAAACAGTTATATATATGCTTATTATAACAAATACAAAAACACTTCTGATACCTCTGCTTCTTAGCTTTCTGAGCTTTATATCTGCGCACGTGCTTCTGTATCCACATTGCAGTAGCAGCCCTCTTCATGTTTTTACAAAGCTTGCGAGTAAGGTTACCTGCAAACAACAAAAATATAAAATTATGGTCTACAAAAACGCTTCCTATTTTGGTCAAAATTCACCAGACCTATGAAATCATCGAACTTTACTCCTGCCTTGTGAACAGATTTGTGGAGGCACAAGAGTCAACTATAAACTTTTGCAATTATTTACTTCATGTCTATAAACTTTTGCAATTCAACAACTTTATGATTTGAAGTATCAGCTCCATTATCTGATAGGCTCAATCGCATGAACACCTCCATCAGTCAATCCTACAGCAATCTGGTTAGGTTCATGTGGATGTGCAGCGATTACAAGTATATACGTATTGCCACTGCATATAATGCTACCTTGGAGGAAGTTCAAGATCTTTATGATTTTAACTAGCAGTTCCATTATCTGATTTCTCTTTAGGCTTAATCACATAAACACCGCCATCAGTCAATCCTACAGCAATCTGATAAGGTTCATGTGGATGTGCAGCAATTACAAGTGGATAGGTGTTTCCACTGCATATAAACAAACAAAACAACTTTTCCGTTAAGTGGGTTCCAACTGCAACAGCCAGACTATTTAATTTAAAAGATCCTAACATAATGTACACTACCATAATCCTTCTCCTTGCGAGAGGAAACAACTTACCTGCCCATGATTGGTATAAATGCAGAAGGGGAAATACGACATTGCGGCCTTAAAGATTCAAAATCAAATACTCCAATAGAGCCATCAAAGAAACTGGAATAAACTAGTACGCTGTAACCTGAATATGTGGCACTGGAAATACGTGCAGGCATTGGATCCCGAGGTGCCCACTGCAATGCAAAAGAATATATGCCGTCATTTGTATCAAATATAACAAAACCATAATTTAAAGGATTAAAAATAACAATACAGAAGCATGCATAAGACTAAGAGTTATTTGCTAAATATATATATAAGAGTAGTTTCTTACATGGCACACACATTCCAATTTAGAAGCATCATAAATAGCGATTTGGCTTTCCTGCACAACTAGCAATTTAACTTGATTGATATTATCAAACTGAACTGTCGTATCTGCTAGTGGTGACGGTGATGGCCAATTTCCTGCCTGTGAATGTATGGATTTTGATTTACACTTCTCCCATCCATTTATGTTCCAGACACACAGCTGCTACCATGACATTGGTTTTTAGTCAAAAAGAAAGATTTATTTGATATCTTAAACGGTGATGGTAGATAAGGTGGTTACCTTCAAAGGGATTCGAATATATGTACCTTTGAATCAGCTCTAGAGGATACCAAAAGCTTTAGAGCTTTAGAAAATGCCAAGCCAATTATTCTCGTCTCGTGCCCCTTAAGTGTCATTTCTAACTGTAATCAAACTCTCATTAGTTGCATTCTAGTAACAACATAAAAGGTCAGGAAAAAATAGAAGGCCAGTTATTCTCATCTCGTGCCCCTTAAGTGTCATGTCTAGCTGTAATCAAATTCTCATTAGTTGCATTCTAGTAACAACATAAAAGGTTAGGCAAAAATAGAAGGCACTATAGTGAAAATGTAAATCTACAATACCTTTCCGAGTTTAATATTGTAAATTTGAATTGTTGAATCTTCCAATCCAATAGCAATGAAGTTATTATCCAAAGGATGGAAAGCTAAACATGTTGCTGCTGGGGGAGGGGGCATGTATTTTGCGATGATCTGCATCAACATAGATATCACTGTAGATGTAAAAAAACCATACATGGAGTATAAAGTTACAGTCAAATTCTCTGTAAACTTAGAGCCATTCATTTTATAATGTTACACAACAGAAGTTCAAGAATTAAACAGATCTACAGCATTGGAAAAATAACAACATTTGTTAAACCAACAAGAGTAAAACAATTAGTCACCTTAAATGTTATCAAGGTGAACAAAGACACTTTCCCACGAGAAGCAAACAATACATAAAAATCATTATTTGACAAAGCCATGCAAGGAACAACTTCTTCTAAGTCTCTGTCAGTAGTGTCATTTATCATAAGGGTATCACAACATGACTGCGAGAAGTTTGATGGAACGTTTGTTGTAGCCTGCAAAATAAGTTGCAAACATTATTCAACTTAAATGGACAGTGAAAATGACATTCAACTACGGCAACTAAATCTGGAAGTTACAGTCCATTTGAAAGACACACCTTTACAGATGGATTCTGATCATTATGTGGACAGATCCATCGCTTATGCACACCATTACTGTCCAAAGCTAAGAGACAAGAACCTGAAGATGTGTAAAGTAATCTAACAATCTGTAGAATTCACAAAAATAAATACAGTTGTCTGAGTAGGAGATTTTATGGTGCGAGGAAGCATGAAAACATGGTTGAGTAGTTTTAATATAATAATAAATAATAATAATCTAATTTTGATTGCTAGACGTACATATACTATTCTCTTACTATTTGAATCTATGACTTCTTAGAAAGAAATATATATTCTTCACTGTAAGGCCCACTCAAGTTGTATATATACTATATATAAGATGATAACTTACCTTTCCTGTTGGCCATGGATCCATTAATCTTATTGACCTACACTGGTCTGGACCTGTTAGCTCAGCAAACTTCGAGTTCTTGCTCTCACCTGTACCACCATCCGAGAGCCTCTGTTTGACATGCACCATCGAAGTGGTAACAACAACAATGTTTAGTAGTATGTGGATCATGACAATTACAGATATTTAACTAAAATATATATTACTTCAATTTTATCGATTAATAAGATCGATTTTACAAGCTAATTTATAAACTAAGTAATGTAAAATTATTGCAGAAGAACCAAACATAATAAGTCTTCGAGCAAACTGGCTCACCATCAATACTTCTAGTTCTGGTAGAATTTTTTCTGAATTTTCAATTCCACAAGGAGCAGAGCCAATTGTATTTGCTGGATTACCTAGGTTTAAAAGTGCAGCCTGCGTCTCAGAGATACCACAATTAATTTTTGGCCATGAATTTGGACTGATGTGCAGTGAATGTGCAATTTAGCCTCACACTGCCTTTGTTACCTTCGACTCTGGTGTCAGCCTTTCATTTTTTGTCATCTGGAGAAGCTTAACTCCATCTGCATTAGCTAATATCTTGATCCCATTGTCACGTGTTGTAACAGCCAGCAGTGAATCCCTTTTATTGAAACAGAGACAAGGTGGAGCCTGCAAAAGGTTGGAGGACTTAATTATCAATATAATATCCTAGCATAATAAAAAATCCTTCAACTGAGGTCAACTCTACGCATATCCATATCCAAATTGTTTAAAGATAGATTCCATACTAATATCCTTTTACCTGCAAGCAACCCTCAACATCATTTTTTTTCAAGATATTGGAATTATCCATGTTCCAAAACTTAATTTGACATCCATCTCCAGCTGCTAGAAACCTATTTTTTGATGTTGCAAATTTCACCACCTTTGAGGACTGCTTTTCTAATCCAGAATACATTCGCTTGATTCCTCCATCACTTTCATTCCACTCAACTAAGTATGATTCTCCTCCTCTGTTTGTACCACATGTGAAAAGCCTAATCACAAGGAAGATAAACCAATTAAAATAACTCTCACAAGTGCTCTTGACAGAGCAGGCTAAAAATTGCTTTTAATGAATTATTATCCTTATTCTGCACTCAAACCTCCTAATATATACCCATAAATTAGAACATTGCATAATACCTTGTTCCATCAACACTATAAGCCATTGCAGTGCACCCATGCCCAGGAGAATCATAATTAAGTTTACAAATTGGAGGATCATAGAACCAGGCTTTAATCTTTCCATGAACATCTATAGAGAAAATGAACTGCCCTCATTCACACAAGATTATCAGTCATGGATGAAAGTTTCAAATAATTCTTTTTAACGGTACTTCAAATCTTACAAGTTAGAATTCTACATAAAAGATATTTGCAAGTAATCCTCATGCTACATATATGCTAAATTCTTTTAAAAGTAGCAGAAAAAACTCTAGAAATCAAGTACCTGGATATTTTGTTTATGGTGAGGAGAAACAGAATAGACAGGTGCTTCATGAACTTCAAATGTATAATTTTTGCAGCCTGTTTCTACATCCCATACCTATCCAATAGACAACAAGTTGGTATAACAATAATCAAATGTATACTTTTTGCAGCCTGTTTCTACATCACATACCTATCCAATAGACAACAAGTTGGTATAACAGTAATCATAGTTGTAAATATCCACGATTGTAAAATAAGTTCAAATTGGTGAGCTTTTATAGCATT
>LPNX010445434.1:524364-556811 GCA_001517045.1 Pseudotsuga menziesii
CGTCAATTTATAACAAGCTTTTGGATTCTTTGAAATAACTTCCCAACATAACCATGTGTATTCTTTGAAATAACTTCAAGATCAACCTACAGTAGCATTTGTTGGTAAAACTGACACTGCGGAACCATTACCCCAGTTTCCACTATTTCCATTCGTATTAGGTAGTTGAGAAGACATTACCATGTTAATATCACTTGCCCCCGATCTTTGACTAATAGTTCTTTCAGTGGTTAAGGTGGTCAAACCCCTTCCATGCTTCTGTTGCTACTGTTGCATCAATTGCAACACCAAAGCATTATTTGTTGAATGCACTGAGATGTTGCCACTGCTACCTCCACCCAGGCCAACAGGGGAACTATTTGTAGCTGTCAACTGTCGTTGTATCGTGGGAAATCCTGCAGGATCATCGACAGGAGCACCTATATCTCCAAGTCTAGCAATTTGTTGTTTTTGCTGTAACTGATCTAGTTCAAGTCCAGTTGATAAACAAGGAAATTCATTCATTGGATTGTTAACAGGTGCAATTCCTTGTGCTCTTCCAATGTTGTTATTACAGCCTAGGCCTGGAAGAGAGGCAAATTGGAGCATTCCAGACGAATTCAGACCTGGTAAACCCAAGCCTACTGAACCATTTAATCTACCTAGAACTCCTACTTGCAATGATTCAAGAGCACGAGCAGACAGGTGACCAGATTGAGCAAGAACTTGCAAATCACCAATTCCATATTCTTGGCAAAGAGAACCAAACAAAGATTCCCTGTGACCAGATTCGTTTTGCTGAAGTAACTTTCTCCCTTGAGCTTTCATTATTAGCCTTTACCAATCCTAATAGTAGGGAAGCCTCCCTTGTGCTAGAGGAGAATTGGTAATAAATAGCAGAAGAGGATGGTGAGGTGACAATGGCCCCCTCTTAGTTCAACCTAGGTTTACACATGCGCTTTAAGACTTTATCACAAGAGGTGTGAATGGAACAACCTGCACCTTTTGTCATCAATTGGAACCACTACCCAATCAAAGAATCCACTGGGCCAAAGTTCAAACAATGAGTAGAATGTGCGAGTAATTTACTCAGGCATGTCCCTTAATTTTAAAAATATGCTTACAAGGGCTTTTACATTTCAAATGGTCCAATGTGTTTTCATGCAGATTTGCGTATTCGTTGCAACTGAATCTGCACTCAATGGTGTCTATGCATTCCTTTGGGAATCAACTTAATGAGAACTGCATTAAATTTTCCCCCCACAGAACCAATGGCTAAAACCCCCCAACACATCAAGATCATTGCTAATTATGGGCCAAATAGCCAAATAAAGTTCAAAAGGAAATCCATCGATGCCTGAAGATTTACCTTTTAGCATACCATTTACCAGCAATAAGCTGTAAAATTTTGCAAATTGGAACTCTGAAAAAATAAAAACATTGAAACAGACTAATGACAAGAAGAGTTTCTTCATAGTACATAAACTTTAAATTGAAGCTGAACTAATTCCATTTGCATCAGCAACTATTTTTTGTAGGAAATGAGTTGCCTCTTGGCTTAATTTCAAGGGCTCTAACAATGGAAAAACAAATATGATTGATGGAAATATTTACAGATGTCATTTACTGATTACAACCATGAGTTTTGAAAATCCCTTGTCATGAGGGAACTGAGCTTGTGTTTGACAAGCACAACATAGTTGGATTTGTCTTAGTAATACAAAGCTTGAAGATTTCATAGCAAACTGGTTTGGGTACAGTCCCTTCTATGACCAGGAGAAGTTGCAAGGTACAAACCCTGGTAAAGAATCATCATTAAGGGACATGTCAAGTCTTCCTGTATTGACTGTTTTTGAGCTGCAAGTAGAGAGTTGCTTTCTGAAGATCTTAAATAATTGTAACTGTAAATATGAATTCAATATTTAGTGGAAACCTTTCGTACAACAATAAATTTAATGTTTGAAATCGGTTAAAATAGTAGCACGGATCATTTACTATAAGAAGAAAACTCATGACATGGAAAATCACAATAAAATTTTGCCTTGTAAAGTGTAATTCATTACACATGCATAATCAAGTTCAAAGTGCAAAAAAGAACATATGTGCTTAGATAAACTCCACAACAAATTAGCTCTGCAAAACGCTAATATCAGTTTTGAAAAGCTGCTATATACTTTCTCCGTCACATATATGCCTTCCTCAAAATTTTCATCATAAATGAGACAGTAATTCTCATTCCACTCCTGTTTCTATGAAAAATTGCTTCAGATATCTCATCCTTTCATGTTTTCAGATTCACTACAAACAATCATAAAGTTATTTAGCTGGTGTATGCTAATACCCTTCAAAAACTAAATAATTATGTTTTAGATCTGCAAAAACTATCATTAAAAAAAGTAAAGATAAACCCATAACTTAGTAATAGAAGCTTCAGCTTTAGGCTCTACTCGCAAGCATATTTGATAATTCCTTCCAAGGATAAAATTAGTTTAATATTGACTTGACAATTTCTTTCCAACAATTAAGAATAAGAATCTTGGTTACACTGGCTGTCACCAGATAGATCAAGGAGGTGAAGCAGACACTCATACAGGTAGATCTTGACTTCCACTGAGGCACAGAGTGCTCATGGTAATGAATCTAAGTTGCGATTTTTTTTCCTAGTTTAAGACAAAATCCTGGGTTAAACTGTCCTAGTGTGTATCTTGAGCCTATCTGAGAGTGTGAAATCCAATAGGGAATATCCTCAGGGAGGAAACTTTTATTTGGCACATCTTTACAGTATATGCATTAAGTAGGAATGTTTAAGAAAATCATACAGTCTACTATCAGTCTACGCATCTTCTGGGAAGCATAGTGATTTTATGAGCTTATTATGTAAAAGATTGGCTTAATGTTTTACAAAACGTCTGCTGATAAGGTATTTGCTTCTTCTTTTTATTTTTTCTTAAATTGATCAAAACTAGCTCTTTGGAAAGAGGCATCCCATGGAATTTTTCTTGAATCTCAAATAAGGTTGGGGTTTATCTTTGACTCTATATTCAAGGTTGGGATATGCTTTTGGGCTCCTAAGCCTTGAGTATGATAGTCTCAAAATGAAATGTCGTAGAAATTCAAATGTCTGCATGGGTTGTTTGAGCTCAAAACTAATAATGAATATCTTGATGTGGCTTGAAAAGATGTGTCAAAATAATTTGTTGCCCATCAACTAGCCAGCTGAATTTGGTGACACTGACAGGAACCAAATACAGCAGGGAAATTGAAGTGAGCACCTATAAGAATGGGGTTTGGCTTCTGCAAAGCATGCAATGGCCACAGTAATAGGTTTTGAGTAATTCAGGAGACATAATTCTTCCACACTAGGAGAACCTCTCTAGTCAACTTGTGCCAGTGTGTCTACTTCAAGCCAATATTAGAACATAGAACCCAAACAAGGTTGGAGTTGGCCTTCTCATCATGAAATAAGATAGAGTCGAATGAAAATAACTTGGAATTCATGTCTTCCCCATTGCATGTGCTGCTTAACCCAAACAGAGTAGCCAATACCTTGCTGTCATTGCAAAAGAAATGCTCCTTTTCTTCTCTATATCAACGAGTGTCAAGCGAATGCCAGGCAGATTTGCTAAATCCTTCATTTGTGCACACAAAATATCCAAAATGAATAATCTACGAATGTAAGCACAATCTGTCTCCAGCAACAAATTCATGATCATCATTCTTCACATCAATCCAGCTTCACCCAGGCCCCTTTTTCAAGCCCCTGTTTACCATCATAACTCTCACCTCAGCTGCAGCATCCCACATGCCAGCATTTGCATAGATGTTTGACAGCAAGATGTAATTTCCAGCATTTTCAGGCTCCAACTTAAACAGATGATATGCCGCATGTTCTCCTAGATCAATGTTGCACTGTATTCTGCAAGCACCAAGCAAAGCCCCCCAAACATCAGTACGAGGTTCCACTGACATTTTTTTGATAAAGTTGAATGCTTCATCTAAATGCCCAGCACGCCCTAGAATATCAACCATGCAAGCATAGTGTTCCATCGAAGGTGTAATCTGATACTTTGAAATCATGATATTAAATAATTGTCATCCTTTATCTACCAGCCCTGCATGGCTGCACGCAGACAGGACAGCAATGAAGGTGACATGGTTTGGCGCCACGCCCGACTCCTGCATTTCATTGAAGACTGAGAAAACATCCTCTCTGCATCCATGCATGCCATAGCCTGCAATCATTACAGTCCATGATGCTACATCTTTTTGGGGTACTTTGTCAAATACTTGGCGTGAAATCTCTATGCTCCCACACTTACCATACATGTCAATTAAAGAATTGCCAACAGAAACATTTGATTCAAATCCATTTCTCACTATATAACCATGGACCTCTTTACCCTGTTCCACAGCTGCTAAGTGGGCACATGCCAATAAAACACTAACAATGGTGACCGAATTGGGCTTGAAATCCTCCCCTCTTTTTAACTTGAAAGAATAGATAGAACGTTTCCAGTCCAAATGTTCCTTCCTAAAATATTAACTAAGCAAATATGCACCATGCTTGTGCCCAACAGAGAGTCATGAAGCTGATTGAGCAGAGTATGCACCTGAGCAATATTTTTCTTAAGGAGAATGAGAGTAGATGTCTGCAAATAATTCAGGGTTTGACACATGGTTTACTGTGGTCATAAGCCTCCCAAAATCCTCCCTCCCAAAGCCCTACGGAAATTCAATAATGACTTAAGCCAAGCATTTTTTCATCGACTGGCACAATTCCACAACTTGGTTCATGGTTTCCCACAAACCAAAACAAGCAATATTAATTGGAGGCACACTAAACATGACAATGACCCTGTCCCTTTACAGGCAGCATGGCTCAAGTGCATAATTCGTGTATAATGTGTTAAACATAAAAGCCCAGGCCTCAAGTGCAGACTTTCTGTATATTTTGTTTTGCCAGAATTTATCTAATTTGTTATGTTGCTTTCCAGTCGACCATAAATTGAATGGGCCTATGATGAATGTTTGATGACTACTTCAATGATGTAGTAGAATATGTCCAACACCAACAGTCATTGGACCATGCAAAAATGTACCATGAGCCAGCTGCTTTGTTGCGGCAGATGTAGTTTTTCATTGATAAATTTACTTACTACAACCATAACAAAAATGGGCAATATTTATACATAAAAGAGATGTTTATATAATATCTGTACTTTCAAAGAGATGAACTAAAACCTGAGAAAAGATCTGGGATGCTAGATGTCCCTTAGCTATGATGTCTGAAACTTCCTTCTCTGCCAAGTCAAATTGGCCGGTTTTGCATGCTTGAAACAATGATTGGACCACTTCCTTTGGTACTATCTGAAAAAGTCAAAGAAAATGGGTACATATGTAAAAACAATCTTCTAATTTCGATCTAAATAATTGAAGAATCCAACATTCAAAGACAATATATAGACTATATTAAAAAAAAACAATTATTGGTCATTTTCCAAAGTGTTTCTCAGTTAGTAATTAGGTCTGTTCATAAAATAAAGTTCAGTATACGTTTGCAAAAAAACAATAGCAGCAGCACATAGATGTTTACTAACTAATAGCTTGCTCGTAGTGTGTTTGTATGCAGGGTTACAGGATTGTTTGAGTACACTAAAGGGGTTGTTATAAAATGCAGACCTAGTATAGGGTGGGAAACCACTGAAAGGGTTGCCCTTTTGGTTGGTAAGGCCTTGCACAAGCCCTAAAGAAGGACACCAAGGCTGCTATAACAAGGCCGAGAGTATGAGGATGATGTCGAGGTTAGAGAAGGTGGGAGGAGGCAGGGCGAGCCTCTAAACAAGGAGGCAGAAGGTTCGATGGGTGAGAGAAGGGGAGCTTGGGGTTGATTGGAGGCAGGTCATTGGACCGATCTGCTGCTGTGAGAAAATATTCAATCATTGTCTCAGGTGTCAAAAAGCAAGGGGATGGATCAGAAATCTCTCCTAAATCTACATGTTCCTCTAAATTTGGAAGGGTATCTCTGTAAATAAAGTGTAGCATAGCCTGCATTGCATTCAAGAGAACAAAGGAGACACATTCATGAGAAAGGAGACAATAATTTAAAGAAAAAAATTACAAGCTCAAGGCAAATACCCAATCTTCCAAAATTAAAATAAAGAGGAAGAACAATTCCATAATCATAGGAAGAATGAATGCTCACCTTAAACACCTCTGGCCTTGTGCCTTCGATGCTAATTTCTTTGTCATTCCACTCCCCAGAGGACTCAAAGAACATGGATTTAAATCCAGGGGAACGTGCTACCAGAACAACTCTGTGGGCATGAAATTTTTCCCCTGATACATCAAATGTGACATCCACATTTTCAACATCTTCAAGCAGTTCCCCAAATTGTTGACCCAAGTTTGATTTAGGGATGTGAATATAGTGCAATATGGGGCCTTGAATAGCAGAAACCACAACCCCAACTGTACAACATATTTTTAGAGTATCGTCCTTCACAAAATTTGATGATTCCAGCATAGCTCGCCTGAAGAAACGCTTGTAACCCCTAAAGATCCCCAAGAGGGTGAAAAGCAAAAAAAAAAAAAGCGGTAACCAGATTAAGCCGAAACCACCACGAGTTTGAGGTCTCTGACCTGCAAATCCACATACATACCTATGCCATACAAAATCTTGGTAGTGTTTTGTACAGGAGCAATATGTATGTGTATCAGATTGAACATTACATCTAGTGAAAACAATTTCTGATGAACACATGGAAGATGTGTAAATGAAAGCAGAACCAAATCAAAATAGCTCAATGTCACTTACTGAACACATTTGGAATGGAATGGTAGCGGACTGAATCTTCTCCAAATCAAAATGGCGGACTGCTCCAAATCGACGAAATGGCTGTCTGCTCCAAATCGAAACGGCGGATGAGAAATTCTACTATAATACCTTGCTTCCTTCCGAGCCTAAGGGGCGCAAGAAAATTGAGAGTGAGAAAAAAGAAGAATTATGTACAAACAAGAGAAAGGAACACTATCAAAAATTCACATAAAAATACTACAAAAATTGAGATTGTATTTTAAGCAATAAAAGTAGGGAAATCTCACTCACGTGAATCCATTCAATTGTTTCATGAGGGAGTGTTAAATGTCTTACAAAATACTAACCATCACAAAACCTTATTTTATGGTGATAAGTGCTTCACATCAAAAAGAGAAAATCCATGGTACTAATGAAGGTGACAAATGCAAATCAAGCTCTATTTTTTCCACACTGCATAGTAATTTAGACTTATTGCATTTACCTAAAGAGGACTTTTCTTTGAAAATATATATCTTAGTAATTCAAGGAAAATTGAGCTAGAGTATTTCCTTGTAAAAACATTAGATTCTAGATATCAATATGTGTTGCATACAAAGAATTAGAGCAACGAAATGGCATCAACTGTGAATAACTCAAAAGTTAAATGTGTAGTTAGTGAGATACATTTTGAGTATTTGATGAAAATAGTATTGAACACAACTTCAACTCATATGACATTTTAGAAGAGACCATTTATGTTGAAAAAAAATGAAAAAATGGTGTCAAATAGTAGTCCTGACAAAGTAGGATCCAAATTTCTAGAAGATGTGTTTTCCACTAGAAGGATCATGAATGGTACACACAAGGAATATGAATCTTTTGGATAGTAGAATATGAAATTGTTAGATGGTCCTTTGATTGAAACTATCCATGCCTACACTAAATTTTTATGTGCTAAGGTAATATAGATTACATGTTATGCATGCAAAAATATGATAAAATACAACTATTGATGCTATGCAAATTTATGAGAGAATTCTCCATTGCCGGAGTGACACAACTAAACATGACCAAATAAATGACCAATTATTATGTGCTCATTTTAAGTCTAGACATCCCATGACCAATTTTGGTCATTTATCTTGGT
Organism: Pseudotsuga menziesii; assembly: GCA_001517045.1. Lineage (NCBI taxonomy): Eukaryota > Viridiplantae > Streptophyta > Pinopsida > Pinales > Pinaceae > Pseudotsuga > Pseudotsuga menziesii. Next base: position 532,287 of record LPNX010445434.1, read on the forward strand.
CCTTTTTAGTTTAGTTTTATCCTATGACCAAAAGTGGTCATTTATCTTGGCCCTTTTTAGTTTAGTTTTATCCCGTGACCAAAAGTGGTCATTTATCTTGGTCTTTTTTAGTTAACTCACTTAAATTTACCAATTTTGGTCATTTATCCCTTGAAAAAATATATGGTGACCAAACTTTTTGGTCTCCTAGTCACTAATCTCTCATTTTCCACTAGTGGTGGGTAACCCTCCGATTGTGTAAGGGTTAAAGTCCTCGCAGTTCCGGGGCACTAGGGTTATTAGACTCTCCAAGTAGAGGCCGGCCCTAGTAGGGAATTAGTCATGTCAGGATTAGTATAAATAGAGAGATGGGATCTCTATTTAGCACACATCACTCACACACTCAAGTGTAGTGCATAGTTGAGGAAGGAGAAGACACTGCGACTAGACAAGAAGAAGATTACTGCTGTCGGGAGTGCTTCTTACTGTTTTGGGGTTTTACATCTTGTGCTGATTCTATATCTAAGGAAGTTGTATGGTTTTCTCCATTTATGGTTTCCCCGATCAAAAACACTGTGTCCATTGTCTCTTATGTTTGACTGATGTACTTTTTATTCTCTCAGTAAAGATCCTAACATAATGCTAACTTAATGTTGAAAAACTAACATGGTATCAAAGCTAACCTGAGAAGAAGACACTGTGCAGCTACGAGAACTAGGGCTTCCTAGTTTGTGGATCTTCCTTCACATATTTTAAGCACAATTAAGGTGGAACAACTCTCCTCCATAGGGCGCATCTTTCTGTCGAAGCAGAATCCAATTCTGAGGTTTTTCAGTTTTGGACCTGTCACTACTGTCGAAAATTAGGGCTTTTCACAAAAGAGGAATTTTCCAGTGAGCCCAGGCCTGGATTGATCTCCTCCCCAAAATAGAAGTTACGGACAAATTTCAAGGCATTTGGGTAGACAAAACTTTGGAAATCAAAACCCTAATTTGCTCCTAAACCAGCTCTGCAGGATTTTAGCTCAAGTTTTAGATCCAACATCTTGAACCCGGTAAGATCCAAAATCTTTTGTATTTCCATTTGAGGTTCTCATTTAAGATGTCTCATCATACCAAGCTTGATGAAAATATTGAGGGAGCTGAACAATTCCGAGCCTGGAAGTATAGGATCTCCTTGGTCCTGGAAGAAAATGAATTAGACTCCTACATTCATGAGGAGGTTCCATTTCCATAGGGAGATGAGGAAAAGGCCTTACACAAGAAGAAGATGGTTATGGCAAAGAGGATCATTGCTGATTCTATCAAGGATCACCTTATCCCATAGGTGTCCTCTCTCAAGACACCTAAAGCTATGTTTGATGCCCTAACCAAATTGTTTGAAGGGAAGAACATCAATCAAAAAATGACCCTGAGAAACCAACTGAAGAATGTGAAGATTCAGAATGCAGAAACAATCCAGTCTTACTTCACAAGAGTTTCTTAGATCAAAGAGCAACTAGAAGCAGTTGATGAAGAAGTGGAAAATGCAGAGATTGTAATGACTACGTTGAATGGCCTTCCTAGGTCATGGGATTCTTTCATCCAAGGAATCTGTGCTAGGATGAATTTAGTCAAGTTTAGAATACTATGGGAAGAATGCTCTCAAGAAGAAGCTTGGATAGCAGCTCGAGAAGAGAAGATGGGAAGTGAATACCAAGCTCTTATGGTACACTCCAAGTCTCACTCCAAGTCAAGCAAGAGAAAATCTCATGGTTCTAGAGGTAAGCACTTTCACAAAAATAAAACTAGAAGAGATGTATCTAGGATTATATGCTATACTTGTGAAGAAGCAGGACACTATGCAAGGAATTGTCCTAACAAATAGAATATAGTAAAGAAGAGGAACAAAAGAAGACATCATGCTCATGCTGCAGAGGATGATAAACCATCCAGGAAGAGATCCAGATATGAAAGTGAAGATTCTTCCAGCGAGGATGAATATGTTCTGATATCAGCTCTCACAGGTAACATTACTCATGGTAGTGATGATTGGCTTATAGACAGTGGGGCTTCCAAAAATATGACTAGATTCAAGGAATCCTTTGTTAGACTATCAAAACATGAATCACCTCACAAGGTAAATCTAGGAGATGACTACCAATATCCAATAAAATATAGTGGGGAATCTTCATATAAGTTAGACTCTGGAAAATATCTAACAATGAAAGAAGTATTGTTTGTGCGAGGACTCAAGAAGAACCTTCTCTCCATATCAGCATTAGATGTAAAAGGAATGCGGGTTACATTCATATATGGTCAATTCATCATGTGGCCAAAAGGAAAGAATATCGATGATGTAGTAGTGATTGGAGAACAAGAAGGAGGATTGTACAAATTGAAGGGCCATCCACAACAAGACTTGTTCCATGAAACACTAGATCCAAGTGAACTTTGGCATAGAAGGCTTGCGCATGTGCATTACATAGCACTACCTATTGCAAGCAAAGTTGTCGAAGGTCTTCCATAAATACAAGCAAAACATGATGGGGTCTGCAAAGGATGTGCGGAAGCAAAGAATACAAAGAAGACATTTCCAAGCAGTGAAAGCAAAGAAAAAGGAATATGTTGATGTATATGTAACTTAGGAATGTATTCTTCTATGTATCTTATGTATTGTAACCCGATGTTTATTCCAGGATGTTTCTATTATGTATTTGAGTCATGCTGTCATGCCCTGATGTTCCGATAGGGAGGATCAATAATGTAAACAAGTCATGTCAAGTCATTGTTTAAGTCCCCACAGTTTCGGGGCACTAGAGTTATTATACACTCATTAAGGTGTAGTCTCTAGTAAGTAATTGTTAAGTTAGGCCGACATGATTAAGTGCACTTCAACTGAACAGAAGCATATAAATAGAGAGTGATACTCTCTATTTATCACACACATTATTCACTCTCACTCAAGTGAGGCGCATTAGTGAGGAAGGAAATATTGGGACTAGATAGAAGAAGAAGACTACTGCTTTGGGGATTTTACTATTTTGGTGCTGATTCTATCTCTGAGGAAGTTGCGGGGTTTTCTCCTTTATGGTTTCCCCAAGGAAAACTCTTTTTGTCTCTTGTCTCTTTTGATGTGCTTGTGTTTGATTGCTGTACTTGTTATTCTCTCAGTAAATATCCTAATATAATGCTAGCTTAATGTTGAAAAACTAACATGGTATCAGAGCTAACCTGAGAAGAAGACACTATGCAAATATGGGAACTAGGGTTTCCTAGTTTTTGGACCTTCCTCCACATATTTTCAAAAAAATTAAGGTGGAACAACTCTCCTCCTTAGGGCGCATCTTTCTGTCGAAGCGGAATTCGATTCTGAGCATTTTCAATTTTCGATGCAGAAATTAGGGCTTTCTATAGAAGAGGAATTTTTGAGTGAGACCAGCATAGGATTTTTCTCCTCATAAAAACCAAATTTTAGAGACCTGTATCAAGAAATTTGGTTGGGTAAAACTCTGGGAAATTCAAACCCTAGTTTGACCCCAAGCTGGAAAAACCCTAAATACTAAAACTGATAATTTTTTGTACAGTAGCTATATTCCAAGGTTGGAAAAGTATCAAAAGCTAAAAATTTCGAGGGCCGAATATAAAATCCTGATTAACACTGTGTCCAAAACTAAGCCTCCGATTCACTATACTCTGGGAGATATGATCCCTCCAAGTTAGGGTTCTAGCATCTTCTAGAATTCATCCCTAAACAGGACATCTGGGGAAATATGCAATATCTTGGGCTACAGGGGTCCAAATTGAATTCCTAAAGATGTTTCAGAAAGGGCACGGACTTTAATTTCAGTAGACCTAATTTCAGATTCAGAAGATACACATGTGACACGTGGCATTCTGTACAACTTCGTTGTTCTGAACAGTCCTGCAACATGTCACCTTGGGAAAAGGATCATACATTCCACATGGTGAAAACAATTCTGATGAAACATATGGTGTTGGATCAGGGACATGTGAGGTTACCTCAGTGAAAAATTTCAGACACAGAGGATCAGCAATTTCGGAGATATCACAGAAACAGTAACAGGAATTTCTGGAGAAGAAATTGGAAATCTAGGGATTCCTGTTCCAGGATCTTCCCTCCACTGTTTTCAGAAAAGGAGTACATTGGATAGATCCATTTGAAGAGATCTATCTGTATATCCAATAAGATATGAAATATTCCAAGTTTTTAAAATTAGGGTTTCTGTGGCAAACCCTAGATCAGCCAGCACCGGAACCAAGACGGACACCTCAAATCGGTAAGATATAATCCTTTGCTATTTTCATTTGAGGTTCTCATTTCAAAGTGATCTATCACATTAGCTTGATTATAATCTTGGTGAAGTTGACAACTTGCAAGCATAGAAGTATTTGATCTCTCTGAAGAAAATGGATTGGACACCTACATGAGTATAGAGGTTCCAGTTTCAGAGGGAGATGAGGCTCAAAGCCTTTCACAAGAAGAACTTGGACAAGGCCAAAGAAGACATCATGCTCATGCTGTAGAGGATGATGAACCATCCAAAAAGAGATATAGATATGAAAGTGAATATTCTTCAAGCGAGGATGAATATGTTCTGATATCAGCTCTCACAGGTAACATTACTTATGGAAGTGATGATTGGCTTATAGACAATGGAGCTTCCAAACATATGACGGGATTCATGGAATCCTTTGTAAGAATGTCAGAACATGAATCACCTCACAAGGTGAAACTAGGAGATGACTACCAATATCCAATAAAATGTAGTGGGGAATCTTCATACAAGCTAGATTCGGGTAAGTCTCTAACAATGAAAGAAGTATTGTTTGTTCCAAGACTCAAGAAGAACCTTCTCTCCATTTCAGCATTAATGCAAAAGGAATGTGGGTTGCATTCATAGATGGTCAAGTCATCATGTGGCCAAAAGGAAAGACTATCAATGATTGGAGAACAAGAAGGAGGCTTGTACAAATTGAAGGGCCATCTAGAACAAGCCTTGATCCAGGAAACAATAGAGCCAAATGATCTTTGGCATAGAATGCTTGCACATGTGCATTACAGAGCACTACCTATTGCAAGTAAAGTTGTTTAAGGTCTTCCAAAATTTCAAGCTATTTGAAGGGAAGAACAGAAATCAGAATATGACCCTAAGAAACCAGTTGAAGAATGTGAAGATCCAGAATGTAGAGACCATGCAGTCATAAGAGTCTCTCAAATCAAAGAACAACTTGAAGCGGTAAAAGAAGAAGTGAAGAATGCATAAGTGGTGATGGCCATTTTGAATGGCCTCCCAAGATCGTGGGATTCATTCATTCAAGGAATGTGTGCCAAAAGGAAGTGATTAATTTCAGTAGACTCTAGAAAGAGAACTCACAAGAAGAAGAAGCTCGAGAAGAGAAGGTGGGAGCAACTGAAGATCTCTCAAGCAATGAGGAATATGAAGACTCAACTCTTGAAGAACTTCTTATCCACCTTAGATTTTGGATAAGAAATGATGCTATTATGAATGAAGAAGACGATGAAGCTGAAGACTCAAGAAGGAGTCTACCCACGAAACAAATAAAGATAAGTATTCAATTGTCATTTCATGATATTGTTTTGTTATGCATTTGTTTATATTCAATTGATGTATCATGCATGATAGGATGTATACTACTAATATACATGCAATGGGTAAGTAGCTCATGGTGCTATACAACTCTCCATTGCTACTTATCTAGAATGAAACCTCTTTGCTGACATATTGGATTAGTGCACAATCTCAATGTTGTCCTGGTAGAGATGGAAGGCATCTAGAAAGTTTCAGTGAGATATGGATGAATGTTGTATTGGCTAAAGTAGTTGCATGATCATATATTTATACATAAGAATTTTCCAGTATGAATATTCCTTATGAAATTTTTCTAACCATACAAATGCATTTGACTTGTAGGAAAGATCGCATACATAATCGCCTACAAGCAAAGAAGAATGAAGACTTGTTCTGAAGAACAAGTGACGATAGTTCAAAGACAAAGAATAATATGATGAGTGCAGTGACATCATTGATGCAGAACCTTCTAGCCACCAAGAAGAAAGGGAAGATCAGTTCAAGAAGAATGATTTCAGGGCGCAGTATCGAGACCTAAAGAGAAGTTCATAGTTCCATCATGCAGTAGATGGAAACATCATAGGATACAAAGCAAGATTCGTAGCATGAGGCTTCTCAAGAAAGGAAGGCCTAGACTACGAAGAGACATTTGCAGCCAGTAAGAGTTCAAACACATACATGATGAGATTGATGAAGATCTTAACCTTTGCTACAAGGTTGAAGATGCAAGTCTATACACTAGATGGTCACATAGAATATTAGTAGCATAGGAAGCTACTTGTCACTCCGGTACAGAATGTTTTCAGTGCATAGAGCACAGAAGACAGACGGAGTATGATGCTTCGCTTCAGAGGGAGTGACTACAGAAGATCTAAGGTTCGACATGGTACGATAGGATGGGAAGATTACTGATGACTCTAGGCTTTACTGAGAGTAGAATGGATTCCAACCTTTGCTTCAAGGTTGAAGGCGGAAGACCAGTGATGTTCCTGTTATGTGTCGATGCACTATTGTTCTAGGTATGGAGGTGTGGTAGAGTACAGATGGAATCTTCCTTAGACAAGGGAAGTATGCAGTAGAGATCCTGAAGAGGTTTGGGATGATGGACTGCAAGGCTATGGCCACACCTATGGCATCGAACCTGAAGCTACTAAGTGATGCTTCATCAGAGTCATTTGATTCCACGATGTATTGTCAGATGATTGGGTCATTGATGTACCTAACAAACACGAGACCATACATTTTCTTTGTTGTGAACACCTTGAGCCAGTACTTGACAGATCCGAGAAGTGTTCACTTGACTGTTGCAAAGCATATTCTGAGGTACTTGAAGGGTACAATTGATTATGGGATCAAGTACGATGCGAATCAAAAGATTAACCTGGAGGGTTATGTTGATTCAGATTGGGCAGACAGTGCCATCGATAGGAAGAGTACTTAAGGATGTTGCTTCAGTATGGGATCAGGTGTGATCTCTTGGTTTAGCAGGAAGCAATCCTGTGTGGCATTGAGTACAGGTGAAGAAGAGTATGTTGCAGCTTGTTGAACTAGTTGTGAGGCAGTATGGCTGCGGAAGCTATTGTCTGATATATTTGATCTCCAGTTGGATGCTACTTGTATACATTGTGACAACCAGAGTTGCGTGAAGTTGTCATAGAATCCAGTGTTCCATGACAAGTCGAAGCATATCGAGATCAAGTATCACTATATCAGGGATATGGTGCAGAGAGGAGCAGTGAAGCTCCTGTATGTTGCGACGGAGGAACAGATAGCTGATGTATTGACGAATCCATTGGCTAGGTTGAAGTTTGAGTACTTTAGAGAGATACTTGGTGTTCTCCAGATCGAGGCTTCCTCCCAGAGAAAGTGATGAGACCCATAGCCATTCTGACATGGTGAGAGGATTGGTTCCTTCCATGACTGATATGAGTGCTAAGATTCATAGCCATTCTGACGAGCAGGTCAGATGTAAGGGCTGAGCCATTCCGTCATGGTGAGAGGATTGGTTCCTTCCATGATTGATATGAGTGTTGAGATTCATAGCCATTCTGATGAGCAGGTCAGATGTAAGGGCTGAGCCATTCTGTCATGGTGAGAGGATTGGTTCCTTCCATGTCAGATGTGAGTGCTAATCCATTCTGATATGACTATAGGATTGGTTCCTACATGATCATATATAAGGGCTATTTCCATTCTTGGAATGGAGCTGCTTGGTGAGGTACCAGGAAAACTCAGTTTATGACTGGGGGTCATTCTGATATGACTGTGAGATTTGTTCTCACATGATCAGATATGAGTGCATGGCCATTCTGATGTGATAGAGGGATGTGTTCCCACTTGATCATATGTAAGGGCTGAAACCATTCTATCATGGCTAAAGGATTAGGTTCCTCCCATGTCAGATATGAGTGCTAAGCCATTTTGACTTAGTGTCAGATATAAGTGCTACCGCCATTCTTTGAATGGACCTACCTGGTGAGGTGCCAGGGATCCTCAGTCTAGGACTAAGAGCCTTTCCACAGATGGTAGTAGTTTGATTTCGTACCATTCCGGTGGTTGTAAGTGTTGTGCCATTCGAGAGATGATAGCAGTTTGAGTTCCTATCATGCTGGTGGTTGTAAGTGCTGTGCCATTCCACAAATGATAGTAGTTTGAGTTCCTATCATGCTGGTGGTTGTAAGTGCTGTGACATTTCACAGATGATAGTAATTTGAGTTCCTATCATGCTGGTGACTATAAGTGTTGTGCCTTTTCACAGATGGTAGTAGTTTGAGTTCATACCATGCTGGTGATTGTAAGTGCTGAGCCTTTCCACAGATGGTAGTAGTTTGAGTTCGTACCATGCTGGTGGATGTGAGTGCTCTGCCTTTCCACAGATGATAGTAGTTTGAGTTCCTATCATGCTGGTGGTTGTAATTACTGAGCCATTTCACAGATGATAGTAGTTTGAGTTCCTATCATGCTGGTGAATGTGAGTGCTGGGCCTTTCTGACGAGTAGGTCAGATGTGAGTGCTGGGCGTGCCTTTTTGATGAGTAGGTCAGATGTAAGTGCTGGGCGAAGACCTACATGTGGGTAGGCCTACAAACAACATGAAAAAGGGCTGGCTCTGTAGAACTTCCTGTGATGAGAAGAATCATGAGATAGCACTAGTGATGATCCAGATCAAGTGATGATCCAAATCCAGTCCAGTGATGATGATCCAGATCGAGAGATGATCTAGATCCAGTGATGATGTTCCATGATGATCCAGATTGAGAGATGATCCAGATCCGAAGATGACTTGAAGATGAGATGATCTAGCTGACACAGAGAAGAAGACCAGTGCTGAAAATTGTGTCGAAAGAATACCTTCCTAGTTAAGAGGGAGTGTTGATGTATATGTAACTTTGGAATGTATTCTTCTATGTATCTTATGTATTGTAACCCGATGTTTATTCCGGGATGTTTCTATTATGTATTTGAGTCATGTTGTCATGCCCCAATGTTTTGATCGGGAGGATCAATAATGTAAACAAGTCATGTCAAGTCATTGTTTAAGTCCCCACAGTTTTAGGGCACCAGAGTTATTATACACTCATTAAGGTGTAGGCTCTAGTAAGTAATTGTTAAGTTAGGCTGACATGATTAAGTGCACTTCAAGTGAATGAAAGAATATAAATAGAGAGTGAGACTCTCTATTTATCACACACATCATTCACTCTCACTCAAGTGTGGTGCATTAGTGAGGAAGGAAATACTGGGACTAGACAGAAGAAGAAGACTACTGCTTTGGGGCTTTTACTGTTTTGGTGTTGATTCTATCTCTGAGGAAGTTACATGGTTTTCAACTTTATGTTTTCCATAAGGAAAACTCTTTGTGTCTCTTGTCTCTTTTGATGTGCTTGTGTTTGATTGCTGTACTTGTTATTCTCTCAGTAAAGATCCTAATATAATGCTAGTTTAATGTTGAAAAACTAACAGAATCTTGGAAATCATCCACTCCGATGTATGCGGTCCTATGTCATCAAACTCTCTAAGTGGGTATGCATATTATGTTTCTTTTATTGATGACTTTTCTAGGAATACATGGGTTTACTTCATGAAGAACAAATACGAAGTATTTAGTAAGTTCAAATAATTCAAAGCCTTGATCGAAAACCATATTGAAAAGAAGATCAAGACCATTCGATCAGATAATGGCGGAGAATTCACTTCAAATGAATTTAAAGAACTATTCAAAGAATCATGGATTAAGAGGGAGTTTTCCACTCCTTATAATACACAATAGAATGGGATTGTAGAACGGAAGAATAGAACTATCATGGAAGCTAAAAAATCAATGCTTCATGATCAAGATCTTCCTATGCATATTTGGGTGGAAGCTGCCAGGACAACAGTGTATGTACAAAACCGTAATCCACATAGGGTACTCGAGAACAAGACTCTTGAAGAAGTATTCTCTGGAAAGAAACCAGATTTCAGCCATCTTAGAATATTCGGTTGTCCTGTGTACATCCACATTCCAAAAGAGAAGAGGACCAAATTAGATCCTTCAGGAAAGAAGGGTATATTTGTGGGATACTCTAAAAGCTCGAAGGCTTACAGAATATATTTTCCAGGATATAAGAAGATTGACATCAGCGGGGATATGACATTTTATGAAGACACAACTTACAACAAATCCAGAAAGAGACCTGCTGAAGAACCTGAAGAAGCAGAAGCACCCAGAATTCATGATACATCCATGAATGAAGAAACTCGAGAAGAAGATCGAGAATTTGAAGAACCACAAAGTCCTGTAGATCCACCTCTGGAGAAGAATCCTCATAAGAGGAAACCTTCTTGGGTATGAGAACTTATCCAAGGTGCGGAAAAATATGGGGCTCCAGAAGAGAATCACAGAGAAAGAAAGAGGACCAAATCCTATTCTGGGTATGTAGCTTTACTATGTGATTTCATCGATAAAGAACCTTCTAGTTATGAAGAAGTGGCAGAACAGAAAGAATGGAAGGATGCTATGATCGAAGAGTACCAATCGATCATGAAGAATGATGTTTGGGATGTTGTCCCAAGACGAGATAGGAATTCAGTTGTAACTTCCAAATGGATCTACAAGATCAGGCATGTTGCAGATGGTAGTATTGAAAAGTATAAAGCAATATTTGTAGCTTGAGGTTTCTCTCAGAAAGAAGGAATAGACTATGAAGAGACCTTTGCACCTGTAGCCAGATACACTTCCATTAGATTAGTACTTGCTCTGGCTGCAGTGTTGAAATGGAAGATACACCAAATGGATGTCAAGACTGCCTTCTTGAATGGTGTAGTGGAAGAGGAAGTGTATGTAGAAAAACCACTTGGTTTTGAGACACATGACAGGGAGTCTCATGTATGCAGACTAAAGAAAGCCCTGTACAGTTTGAAACAGGAACCCAGGACATGGTACAGCAGAATTGATAGCTTTCTATCTAGTTTGGGCTTTACCAAGAGTAAAGCAGATTCCAACCTTTACTACAAGGTTGAAGATGGCAACCCAGTGTTGCTTCTACTATATATAGATGATCTGTTTGTGACAGGTATGGATGGGTTGATTAATGATACAAATAGAAAGCTTACTACCGAGTTTGAGATGAAGGACTTGGGTATGATGCATTACTTTCTAGGTATGGATGTGTGGCAGAGTGCGGATGAAATCTTCCTTAGACAAGGGAAGTATGCAGTAGAGATCCTGAAGAGGTTTACGATGATGGAATGCAAGATTATGGCCACACCTATGTCATCAAACTTGAAGCTATTGAATGATGCTTCCTTAGATACAGTTTATGCTACGATGTATCGTCAGATGATTGGGTCATTGATGTACCTGACGAACACGAGACCAGACATTTTCTTTGCTGTGAACACCTTAAGCTAGTTCTTCACAGATCCGAGAAATGTTCACTTGATTGCTGCAAAGCATATTCTGAGGTACTTAAGGGGTACAATTTATTATGGGCTCAAGTATGATGCAAATCAAAAGATTAACCTAGAGGGTTATGTTGATTCAAATTGGGCAGGCAGTGCCATCGATAGGAAGAGCACTTTAGGGTGTTGATTTAGTATGGGATCAGGTGTGATCTCTTGGTTTAGCAGGAAGCAATCATGTGTGGCACTAAGTACAGCTGAAGCAGAGTATGTCACAGCTTGTTCAGCTAGTTGTGAGGCAGTATGGCTGAGGAAGCTACTGTTTGATTTATTTGATCTCCAGTTGGATTCTACTTGTATACATTGTGACAACCATAGTTGTGTAAAGTTGTCAGAGAATCCAGTGTTCCATGACAAATCGAAGCATATTGAGATCAAGTATCACTATATCAGGGATATGGTACAGAGAGGAGCAGTGAAGCTCCAATATGTTGCGACGGAGGAACAGATAGCTGATGTGTTGACGAAGCCATTAGCTAGAGTGAAGTTCGAGTACTTCAGGGAGAAGCTTGGTGTTCTCCATATCAATGTTTCCTCTAAGGGAAAGTGATGAGTCCCATAGCCATTCTGACTAGTAGGTCAGATGTAAGGGCTAAGCCATTTTGTTCATGGCTAAAGGATTAAGTTCCTCCCATGACAGATGTGAGAGATGGCCATTCTATGGAGAAGGACAGATGTAAGGGCTACCACCATTCTGACAAGCAGGTCAGATGTAAGGGCAGTACCATTCTGTTCATGGCTAAAGGATTTAGTTCCTTCCATGTCAGATGTGAGAGTTGGCCATTCTGTTGAGTAGGACAAATGTAGGGGCTACCACCATTCTTACGAGTAGGTCAGATGTGAGTGCTGACCATTCTGTCGAGTAGGACAGATGTAAGGGTTACAACCTTTCTGATGAGTAGGTCAGATGTTAGTGTTGGCCATTCTGATGTGACTATAGGATTACGTCCTATATGATCAGATATAAGGGATACTTCCTTTCTGATGAGCATGTCAGATGTGAGTGCTGGCCATTCTGACAAGTAGGTTAGATGTAAGGGCTACCAAAGACCTACGAGGAGGTATGCATACACCCAGCATGAAAATAGGCTAGCTCTATAGAACTTCTTATGACGAGGTAGCACACACATGATGATGACCAGGTGAGATCCAGATCAAGCTATGATCCAGATTCAGATCTAGATCAAGTGATGATCCAGATCCAGTCCAGTGATGATGATCCAAATCGAGTGGTGATTCAGATCCAGTGATGATATCCCATGATGATCCAGATCGAGTGATGATATAGATCCAATGATGATGTCCCATGATGATCCAGATCGAGAGATGATCCATATGACTTGAAGACAAAGATGACTTGAAGACTCAAAAGACTCGAGATACAGATGATGAGATGATCCAGTTGATACAGAGAAGAACACCTGTGCTGAAAATTGTGACGAAAGAATACCTTCCTAGTTAAGAGGGAGTGTTGATGTATTTGTAACTTTGGAATGTATTCATCTATGTATCTTATGTATTGTAACCCGATGTTTATTCCAGGATGTATCCATTATGTATTTGAGTCATGTTGTCATGCCCCGATGTTTCGATCAGGAGGATCAATAAGGTAAACAAGTCATGCCAAGTCATAGTGGGTAACCCTCTGATTGTGTAAGGGTTAAAGTCCCCGCAGTTTCGGGGCACTAGGGTTATTAGACTCTCCAAGTAGAGGTCGGCCCAAGTAGGGAATTAGTCATTTCGAGATTAGTATAAATAGAGAGATGGGATCTCTATTTAGCACACATCACTCACACACTTAAGTGTAGCGCATAGTTGAGGAAGGAGAAGACACTGGGACTAGACAAGAAGAAGATTACTGTTGTCGGGAGTGCTTCTTACTATTTTGTTGTTTTACATCTTGTGTTGATTCTATCTCTGAGGAAGTTGTGGGGTTTTCTTCATTTATGGTTTCCCCGATCAAAAAGACTATGTCCATTGTCTCTTGTGTTTGATTGCTGTACTTGTTATTCTCTCAGTAAAGATCCTAACATAATGCTATCTTAATGTTGAAAAACTAACAAGATGATCAAAACTTTTAGGGGTCGTGTGCTAGACTAGTATCTGAAAATTTTATATTGTTCTGGTAGCTACAGTGCATAATATATTGCAAGAGAGATTGCAGTGGTGCACAATGCATGCAAATGCATGATAGTACTGTTGCAGTTGTGATGTATGTCAATGAACCAGAAATCCATCGCAATGAGATTAAATGCCATTAGTACCACAAATAACTCTACAGGAATTTGAAAAATGGGTCATTGATTTTGTGGTCCCTATTAGTCCAATAGGGAAGGACATAGGTGCAAGGTATAGAATTAATCCCATCAACTATGTGAGGAGATGGGTCAAAGTAGCACCATTAAAATATTGTACTGCTGCGACTACTTCTAAGTTTTTGTTTGAAAATGTTGTGACTAGATTTGGATGCCTGAAACTTTTGACAAGCAGCCAAGGCACACACTTTGTCAACCAGTTGATTGACAAACTTATGAAATAATTCCACATCCAACATAGAAATACAAATCCATCTCATCCTCAAGCGAATGGTGTTGTTGAATCATTTTAAAAAAACTTGGAGAATGCATTGACAAATACTTGCAATATCGAAAGAGGTTCCTAGGATCAGAAACTTTTTGCAGTATTATGGGTATATCACACAAACTATAAGAATTTGACAGCCCAAACTCCATTTTGATTGGTATATGGACAAGAATATTTTATTCCAATGGAATACATTGTACCCAACCTAAGTATTGTTGCGGTCAAAAGATGAGAAATGTTGGTGTTGTCGAGGAAATACTGTCGCAACTGATATAGTTGTAAGAAGATCATTTCATTGTAAGATATCATAAAAATATTGAAAAAGAACTATAGAAATTATGCCATGATTGCCACATCAAGAACAAGCAATTTCAGGTTGAAGGACTTGTTCTTATGTATGATAACAAATTCTTCAAGCATCTGGGTAAGATAAAAACACACTATTTAGGAATGTATGTTGTCACACATATCAGGGATATAGGCATAGTGCAATTATAAAAATTGGATGGAACACTTGTCAAAGGACTAGTAAACGTAAATTGGCTAAATCCTTATCAAGATAGCCACAACTCAGTTGAATAAAAAAAAAACCCTCTGAAATGTTTTGTTATAATCACAAGAAATGAGCTCAACCAAAGAAGAAGCAAACATTGTTGCAGACTGCTACTATGTCACAGAGTGCGAAAAAGTGTGGTAGACTCTTTGTCTGTCACAAGAAAATAAATGATGGCAAAGACAATATTTCTATCATAAGAAAAGGAAAATTTCGAAGGATGGATACCAATTGCAAGAAGAGTGACGTTGTCGCAAGTCAAAATAGAGTTGTGGAAATGACAGTTGGTCGTAATTAATTCAAAGGCAACCATAATTAATTTAATAACTTGAGAGATTTTGGAGGCATTCTTTGTGGTCACTTTTGTCTTTATTGCTTAATAACTACCACTGATGTGACATGCGAGTGGAGGAAGGCATAGAAGTTTCCTCATGTGATGAAAAGGATAGCTACCTTTCCATTTATTTCCTGCTTGTGTGGAGAACTAACGCAATGAAATGATAGAAGTTATCACCATTAAATCCCAAGTATTCAATTAATTATGCTACATTAGAGAGAGAGAGATTGTTGTCTACAACTGCAATATTCGAACTGAGTTTTCCAGAGAGCATGTTTATTTTGATTTCCAGTACTAGTACAATTGCAGAATCTGGTATCACCACTGCATCACCCACACCCATTATGGATGGCACTACTAGATATCTTCCACCATAGGTTATGGCTTCTAAAGAAGTTGAATAAGTTCCATTTATCCCTGCATTCAGGTTAATACTAGACCCACCTGGTCCATGTAGTATAACAACAGGGGAACATTTCATAGGCCGAAATAATAAAGCACCAACACCACCACCACCAAAGGAGGAGGAAGACTCAAGGTCTGCGACTATTCTTCCACCATATGTTCCACCAAGACGATCTGATGCACCAAAAATTAGACTTTCAAAGAATGCACAGTACCCACTAGTAGCACCAACCTTTCCTAAAGGAGTTCATGAGTCGTATAACATTCTTCCAAACCTTAATAAGTTGACCTTTATCGAACACGACATAAATAAATATCCATATTTGGACATAAATAATTGTGTGGTTGTTGCAAAAGAGACACTGAATGGCTAGAAACACCTCATTCCAATGGAATGGGCAAGAGGACTAGACCAAGCAAGTTTATTGTCACTAGTGTGTATGTCACATTTAAGAAGAAGCATAGAGGTAAATGCATGTGTCAAATAGTTACTAGTATCATTCCATGGTGGTTTCCTATGGCTCAATAGAAAAATTTATGTGGATGTCGAGATGATAGCAACAATTATAGGACTACCACTTGCAGGCATAGACCTAGTGTCATTTTCCAAAAAATACCAAGAAATTATGATGACGAACATGATAAAATATAAGTATGATTTTTACAAAGATACAAGAAGATTTTTAATAAGATCCATCAATGGCCATACTGTTTGGTTCATAGCTAAGCTTTTAGCTACCAAATTGGTATGAAATATGCGACCGAACAAATGTACTATAGGAATGATCATAGCGGCTGAAATCTATGTGGAGGGATTTCAAATGAACTGGTCACATTATTTACCAAATGAGTTATTAGTAGATGCAGAAGAGTCACAGGAAAAAGGTACTGCATTCCACTATTCATGGTTTCTCATTTTGATTTTGTTTGTTGCATGGTCAGAACCAGCGAACTAGCAAGGTGTAGATATACCAGTGTGATGTCGAGGAGATTGATACGAGAATCCCTGGTTTTAGAAAGATAAAAAGGAGTGACAAAGAGACAATAATGTGCAATTATTTATGTAGGGAGAGTCCCTGCACTATTAGGTGGAAAAGCAAGCAAGAATCACAGATGAAACTATTCATTGGTTTCGAAAGATTATTAAATTTACAATTAGTCCCCATCACATCTTCTTGCAGTTGCGACAAGATCCAGAATTCCAATGGTTAGCGAACCAATTCCTGTTGTTTGAAGAATAAGTTGAGAAAATTACCCAAAATTGGTCGAAATAATGGTGATTTCCTATGGTCGATGATCTACTATCTGCCGAATAATATCTACGTCAAGATGATCCACCAATGCCAAAGGATAGAGGGCAAGGAGGGGACCCACCACCATAAGCACGAGACCCATAAAATTCTCCCAATCCTCCCCAAAATGATTTGAGTGCAACCCAAACATATCCACTGGTCAGCGATAAAAGGAAGCAGACTGAGCAGCCTGACACAAGGCATAAGAAAAGGAAGGTTAAAAAAAGAGCTAGATCTCTTAGCTTTGACAACGATGATGTTACCCTACTAATGGAAGTAATTACAAAGGTTGCTACGCAGAGCCTTCAAAAAGTAGATGAGAGAAAAACAAAGTTCACAAGAAGAATTACTGGCTTACTCAATACAATCTGTATGATGATGAAAGATGTACGGGTCACAGTCGACTACAGGCCACAGTTGCAGCATTGTGGGACTTAGCGAACCCATCAGAAGAGAGACCGACTATTGTGTCGATACCTATTCCACTAATAAGAACTCAAATTCTAGTAGAAGCACTCAAGTTGGGAATGACATAGTTGAATATTATGGCCAAGAACTTAGTCCATTTCACTGACAATTTTTCCCAGATGTCGTTGTATGAAGTTCATGCAATACACAATGTTGTAGTCATGGAAATGAATATTAGAGAAGGAAAAATTATCAAGAAATTGTGCACATCGAATAATACTATTAGTAAGATGAAGAAAATAGTCAAAGAAACTTAGCATAAATCCAAATCCTGGGAGGAGGATGAGAAATGGCTAAAAAATGATGTAACACTTACTTGCAGTAATTTTGCAGATAAAGGATTGATGTATTAAATGTTTGCAGATGCCAAGTTCATTCGACTTGGTGAAATAGAAGATGACCTTCGCAAAAAGGTCACAGAGTTAGAATCATAGGTGAGACCCAGTGTCATGTCCCCAACCCTTACTCAGTGGAGAGGACGTGACTAACATCTATCAGCTCAGGCACTCTAAGCCCCATGAACGTAATACATACATACATACATACATACATACATACATACATACATACATACATACATACATACATACATACATACATATATATATATATATATTCATTTGAACTTAAAGCATATAAATACACAGATTCATAATCAAATGTACATGATATATATAGCAGAAGAAAAATCATTCATTCAACATAATCATGCATTCAACATGTTCATGATAATGTTATAATAATTCATAAGAAAATACAGTTGCAAAACTTAAATACACCAGAATACTTATCTTTGAACGAAGCTCATCCCGCAACCAGCTATTTCATTGCAACGTTCCACCCAACCATAGGCTAACATGCTCTTTAATCTCTCAACAACACTGCCACCCCCAAGTTGGGCATCATCTTCCCCAAGGAGCAAGGAACACTATCAGACTTCACCCATAGCTAAGGATATAATTAAAATCTAGTCAAGCAAACATAGTTGGGTTTATCAGACTTACATAGGTAGTGGCTTACAGTTAGCCAAATTCATATGAGACACAACCAAGCCAATAGATGGGTTAATCAGGCTACCAGCCAATCCATCCTTCCAGTTGGGATTATCAAGCTGTCAAGGAGGTGGAAAGACTGACTTCTAAGCTAGTGAGCTCAACCTCAGATCTATGAACACCCACACCAGATCTACCCTGATTTCTAAACAATTATACACCCAACACAAGGAAGCATTACCTTCTCTGCTACACAGTCCCTTGGGCCATGCCTTCCCTTCTAGTGCTCTTCAGGGCATGAAAAGAAGAAAACCAGCCTTTTAGGTTGGTCTGTGAGGTTCTTTTACACACTAGGTTTATCAAGCAAGTGTAGACTCTATTTCCATTCCTTCAATCAATTTAATTTCCAAATATGGATGCACCCACAGGGATTTCAGTCCTGGGATTTACCAAAGCGTAGTAGACACCAGGGATTACATACACACACAGAAATTTATGAATTTATGAACTTTGCTAGAGCCAAACTGACTGCTGCAAATTACCAAAACAAAAACGTTGCCGGTCTTTCAAAGCAAAGACACAAAATTGGATTCAGGGAAATCATGTTTAGGAAAACAACTAACAGACTGGAGAAAACATGAACAGAACAAATCCACATAGGAAAAACCAAAACGTGAAAAGAAACAGATTGCTGAACAGGGGAAAATCATGAAGGGTTCATACTCAGAGTCATTATTGCTTACTGGCTGCTACATGAATGCCCAATTGGTTTTCCAAAAACGTTTTTGTTCATTCCAATTCGTGAGGGAAGCTGAAATGCTGCTGCATGAGGGAAAAGTGATATTTTTTGGTGTTTTCTTGCCCAAGAATTCAAAAAAACATTTTTCCCAAAGTGGGGCTCTACCTAATTCGAATTTCCCCACTCTTCCAATACCCCACTCCCTCATCCTTAGTAAAAATCATGCCCCCATCTCATTTAGTTGTGTTGACATAGTCAGTTGTGGTTTTAATTAAAATTAAAATTTTAACATAATGTTGAGTTGTTAATGTTCAGGTAGCATAAAAAGAACTACCATCGGCCACATCTTAATTGCCGAAACATAAATACTAAATCGATGGTGGGTATTTTTCCTAGCTCCACACCATGATTATTTACATCCTTTATTTAAATGCAATGGGGTCAAAACCAGGGTGTTACATTCCCCTCCCTCTTCAACAGCACTATCCTCGGTGCTTTACAACATTGAACAAAAATGCTTCCTAGTAATTCCATCATCAATCTATAGATTCAAACAAAAACATATGTGTAGTCGCATGGCATCCTCCAGCTCCCACATAGCTTCTTCAGGACCATAGTGCTCCCATTGCACCTTCACCTATCCTATTTCTTGGTTCTGGAGCATTGTGACCTTCCTGGCAAGGATGCACATAGGCTTGCTTTGGAACTCTCCCTCTGGTTCCACCTGAATCATATCCCAATTTATTACATGGTTAGGATCATGTACATACTTCTTAAGCAAAGAAACATGAAAAACATTATGAGCTCTAGTGTTAGCATTCCATGCAAGTCTATATGCAACTGGCCCTATTCTTTCAAGCACTTCAAATGGCCTGCAGTATCTAGGTGACAAATTGGCACAACTTCCAATCTTCAAGGAACTCTTATTTTCCCTCACTCTGAGGTAAAAATGATCCCCAACACTGAACTCTCTGTTCACCCTATGCTTATCTATATAACTTTTCTGTCTGTCCTGGGCTACCTTCAAATTTTTCCTGATCTTTACAACTTCATGCTCCATCTCCTTCAGCAATTATGGACCAAGAACAACCCTTCTCATAGGATTATCCCATGTTACTGGTGTCCTACACCTTCTTCCATTATACAAATATTCATATGGACTCATCCCCAAGGATGTCTATTATCCATTTTTATAAGCAAACTCTACCGGGTGTAAATAATCTTACCACTTGGTTGGTTTGTCCATCACATACATGCGAAGCATGTCTTCCAGCACCTGGTTCACTCTCTCAGTCTGTCCATCGGTTTGAGGATGGTAGGCCATGCTGAAATTCAAATTTGTACCCAAATCTACAAACAACCCCTTCCAAAAATTGGAAGTGAACTTGACATCTCTGTCAGACACTATTGCCTTAGGAAATCGATGCAGTTTGGAAATCTCCTTCATGAATATCTTTGCAATGTCCTCATTCTTATGTGTAGACTTAACCGGTATAAAATGTGTTACCTCTATCAACTTGTCTACCACAACCATGATGGAATCATGTTGTCTCCAAGTCATTGGCAATCCTGTAATAAAATCCATGGAAATAACTTCCCATTTCCATTCTGGAACCGACAAATGCTGCAACAAACCTGCTGGGTGTTGATGCTCAACATTCACTTCCTGACACTTCATGCACCTTGAAATATATTCATCCATGTACTTTTTCATTCCTAGCCAAAAGTATTTCTTTCTAGATATAGCAATCGTCTTCCGATATCCTGGATGACCAAAATATGGAGCTTGATGGATCTCATCCATAACAACCCTCCTCAAATTTGCTACATTTGGAATATAAATTCTATTCTTATAGGTAAGAAGTCCATCTTCTTCCAATTTATATCCCTCATACTTCTTTTCAAGGCTTTGCTGCTGCAACTTGTCCTTGACCTATGTATACAATTCATCTTCAGCAACATGATTAGAAATCTGCTGCCTCAAATCTGATTAGCAAATACTAATGGATGCCACATGCATCTCCTGCACCTTCATGCTGAGTGCATCAGCTACCTTATTCTCTTTTCCTTTTATGTTCTTGATTTCAAAATCAAACTGACATAAAAACTCCAACCATCTCATTTTCCTAGCATTCAGAGTAGGCTGATTAAACAAATACTTCAGACAATAATGGTCTATGCTTAGCTCAAATATTCTACCCATCAAGTAATGTATCCACATCTTGATACCATGTACTATGGATGCAAGTTCTAGATCATGAGTGGCATAGTTCCTTTCATCCTCCTTCAACTTCCTGGATTCATAACATATCATGTGGTTGTCCTGCATAAGAACTCCTCCAAGTCCTTGACCACCTGCATCCATAAATACAACAAAATATTTCTCTGGGTTTGCAACATTTAAGACCGGTGCACTTGTGAGAAGATACTTCAACCACTGTAAAATTTATTCACACTTTGAGGTCCATTCGAGCTTTATACCCTTCCTTTGCAAGGAAGTGATAGCATGTGAAACCTTGGAGAATCCTTCAATGAATCTCCTATAATATATTGCAATCCCCATAAAAGATATTACCTCTGTCACATTCTTTGGAGTAGGCCAATTCTTAATAGCTTCAATCTTGTCAGGGTCTATAGATATACCCTCCTCTAAAATAATGTGACCCAAGTATTGAATTCTATCCCTATAGAAGTCACACTTTCTCATCTTTGCATACAGCTGGTGTTCTCTAAGCAATTCCAATGTTAGTCTCAAATGTTTTTCATGTTTTTCTTCATTCTTAGAATAAACAAGAATTAATTTGTCCAAATACCTGCTGAAAACACTATTCATAAGGCACATAAATGTTGTTGGTGCGTTTGTGAGACCAAATGGTACCACTACAAACTCATAATGGCCATACCTTGTCCTAAAGGTTGTCTTATGAATGTCTTCGTCCTTGATTCTCACCTGATGGTTACCAGACCTCAAGTCAAGCTTGTAAAATACCTTTGCTCCTTTCATTTGATCAAAGAGTTCATCAATTCTTGGCAAGGGATATTTGTTCTTCACCGTGAATTTATTCAGCTGATTGTAATCAATACAAAATTTGAGTGTACCATCTTTCTTCTTTACAAATAGAACTGGTGCTCCCCAAGGAGACACACTCGGCTTGATATGCTTTTTATCGAACAATTCTTGCAGCTGCATCTTCAACTCTAACATTTCTGGTGTACTTGTTCTATAGGGTGCTCTTGACACTAGTGCTACCCCTTGCACAAGTTCAATTGTAAAATCTATGTCCCTCTTTGGAGGAAGTCCTGGAACCTCATCAGGAAAAACATCCTTGAAGTCTTGCAACACAGGATAGTCTTCCAACCTAAGAGTTTCATTCTCTGCTACCTCCTTAATATGGGCTACATAGAACTGACAACCTTTTCTACAGAACTTCTTTAACTGCATTCCTGAAATATGCCTCATAGAGATTACCTTTGGAATGCCTTTTACAACTATTGGGTTCCCTTCTTCATCCATGCATTCAAAAGTCTTATTATAACATTCAAGCTTCACTCTGTGAGCTTCTAACCAATCCATTCCAATGAGAACATCATAGGAACCAAGTGGTAGAACATTCAAATATACACAAGTGATCAATCCATTCATCACCAATGGGAATTTTTCCACCACTTCATTCACTTTTCTCTTAGTTCCAGTGGCTAGATAAACTAACCAAGACTTGTTATGCTTTTTTTTCCTAACAGCATAAACCTCCACTACTCTAGGAGAAATATAACTATGAGTAGAACTAGGGTCAATCAAAATAGAAATAGATTTCTCAACAATCTTACCTGCAACTTCAACCACTGTTGACTAGTGATCTGCATGGTGGTCTTCCAGTGCTGCATAAATTCTATGTATGACCCTTCCTACTTGCCCCACTGTTTCTACCTTTTGAACATTGTATGATGGCTTTGCATTTTCATTATCAAGTGGACAGTACTTACACATGTGAGGTCCTCCACATTTCAAACATTGGAGTGGTCCTCTGTTCTGTTGTGGATCTTTTGGCTTCTCTCCCATCACTCTAGCCGACTACCTCTCAACTTGTACGAGTTGCTTCTATTGATTCCTAAAGTTAGAAGGTTTGAAACCTTTCTTCCTTTGGTCAGACTTCTCACTCATTTTGTCCTTCCATGTTTTCGGGTAATCCGGTTTGTTCTTGCTTTGCTCATAAAAATACTTATCTTTTCTTATTGCTTCTTCTAGAGTCCTAGGTTCATAGAACTCAATTCAGTCTTTGTAGGACTGAGGCAATCCACTCATAAAATGTTGGATATTCACTTTCTCATCTTTTATGTACGTGACATACCTCAACAGCTCCAAAAACTTATTGGCATACTCTTCCATAGTCTATTGTCCCAATCTCAGCTCATGGAACTCTTCGATCTTGTCATCATAGTACCTATCATATAGGTACTTCTCCTTGAAATACTTCTGTAACTACTTCCAAACTATATTCCTTTCATTAATATTCTTTACTTACACTACTAGATTTCGATCCAAAATCCGACGGTTTTTTCCGACGGCGCGTGGATTTTTTATTTTAACAGTGCCAAAAATCAGGAAGATAATTTTTTTTTTGAAATGGTGGTGATAAGCATCGCTTAAGTGATGGCTAGGCTTGATAAGCGTCGCTTAAGTGACGGCTAGGCTTGTAAGCGTCGCTTAAGCGATGTCTATCCTCCTAAGCGTCGCTTAAGCGACAGCGCTTAAATTACTCATTCAATTACTCTTATCAATCATTTAATAATTTGTCGTAATTGGTTAATTATTTAAAATGGAAAGCGACACTTAAGACATTATCCCATACACATTAAAATGGAAATCCTAGGTTCATTTTTCATATAAATAGATGTACGGCTAGGTTCATTATCTCACACACTGAGTCTCGCACTTATCTCTTGGTTAAGAAGTACGAAATTCCTAAGGGTTTTTTTTTGGCATTGCTCTTTTGTGGGGATCTTCCCACTTGGTCTTGGCCGATTTTGGCCTTTCTCTTTTGTGGGGATCTTCCCACTTGGTCTTGGATTTTGGTCAGCTTGCTCTTTGGATTTGGTTCTAACCCTTGTGGAAAAGAAGACTCATCATATACTTGGGTTTTCTCGTACTTTTTTCTTAGGGTTTGAGTAATAAAATTCCACGTAACAATGATGTTACAGGTCATCAAGATCCGGCAGAACAAAATCGACAATTGCTTGCTAGGTTGTGGGAGGGAGTGGAAAGAAGGGGTGATGGAAAATGTTATTGTCCTTGCAGTCAATGTAGGGGCTTTAATACGAGAAGGTTACTGATCAAAACAGCTAAAAGACATTGTAGAGAACATGGACATGTTGAGGGGGGGCATGAATATCATCCATTGGTAAGTCAATATAATTCATGATTATATATCATTCGGTCTTTATATTGAGAGTTTTTGTAATTGTATATTGTATCATTTTTATTTTGGTTACTTAATCAACATGACTAACGTTTGTTGTTTGATGTTTTAATTGTAATTATAAGGCAAGGGCCTCCTAGGGCTGTTCCGAACATGGAGAATGTGGTAATTACGCAGGAACAACTAGTGCAGGAGGAACGTCAATATGCAGGTCCTGCGAATACT